>SJYX01014149.1:6960-43278 GCA_006410675.1 Oreotragus oreotragus
ATAATAAGCCTATGCCAATGCACATTCCAATACTGTACATGAACTTGCTGAGATTTTAAGATCTCAAGTTGAAACTGGTTTTAGCCATCTCTTCTGTCGTCCCCTTCTCCTCCTGCCCTCAATCTTTCCCAGCATCAGGGTCTTTTCAAATGAGTCAGCTCTTCCCATCAGGTGGCCAAAGTATTGGAGTTTCAGCTTCAACATCAGTCCTTCCAATGAACACCCAGGACTGATCTCCTTTAGGATGAATTGGTTGGGTCTCCTTGCAGTCCAAGGGACTCTCAAGAGTCTTCTCCAACACCACAGTTCAAAAGCATCCAATTCTTTGGCTAAATCTGTTAAATTCTCCAAAACATTTCAGATATTTAAAACAGCAAGTGTGCATAGTTTACTTAACACCAATGGCAAAATATCATAGATATGTTTTTCTAAAACATTTTATATACTAATTTTATATCTTCTCAGGTTTAAAAAAGTGCTACAAATAATGATACAGTTATGTCACCCATTTCAGTTTTGGTGGTTACCTTCTCTTGAAATTTTTGAAATTGTTTTCACTTTTCTGGTGTTTAGACATCAGAAGATATTGAACATAAAGGAATAGATCCTTATCTGGGATTCTAATGGATTCCCCATGTATATAAAGAGGATTCAACAGTCTTTCTAACTTAAAAAGTGTAGACATTTAGACCATGTTATTAGATTTAAGTCATATCATTACCAAATTTTCCAATGAAACAAGGTCTGTAATCCACACTGAGAATTAAATTTGATTTTGCTTTTTTTTTCCCTATGGAAAAGTATCTCCAATCAAGATCTAAAGACCCATGAGCTTGAAAGCTCCTCACATTATCTTGGTATTCTATAAAGTTTAGAAGATATGACAATTACTAAGCTATGCCTATATTATGTTGCTAATACTGGTGCAACTAGAATTTAAAGCCAGATCTGATGGACCTCAAGTGTGTTTTCTTTTTTAAAACCTCTATTATAAATATTCTAGGCAAACAAGAAACAGATGATTTCATGGACAATCCAGATATTGTTACACAGGTATTTCTTTCACCATCCTTTTTTTTAACCTCCCAAAATGAGCTTTTATGGCTGTTTTGTTAGTCTTTGCAGAATTTATATTATCTAGTATATAATAAGCTGTTGCAAGCACTGTTTGCAAGCCCTTGTTGAATGAGACATTACCCTATACATGTGGAAACTCCTATGAAAATAGTTGTTGAATGAATGGAGCAAAAAATATTTAAAAAGCAACACAGATTTATGTTATTTAGTACTTAAAGCAGAAAAGATTGTTTTTTTGGAGGGGAAGGGGAAAATGAACCCTTTAGCAATGTGTAATTTTCAGTACTTCTATATGTTAGGCATTAGTTCTAAAATATACTAGGCATTTATACATGCTGTATTTCATTCAAGCTTTTCAATAACCTGCCAAGAGTCATTGCAATATTTCTATCTAGTATTATTGCTGTGGAGCCACTAAAGAAGTTAAAGAAGTTGACAAAGGAGAAAGATCAAGTCTTAGGACCAACCAGCCTTTAGAACCCAGTGTGTCTGATTTCAGCAGTAAAAGGAAACAGTTCTTCTTCTGATCATACAGAGAGTACTGAAAGATCCTTACTGTTGAAATTATTCTCTGCCAAAATGCTGAGTATTCTTAGCAGAACTTTTAAACAATTTTATTGTATTCTTCAACTAAATTGATTTGAATGTAATACCACTCATATTGAATCAGGCATTTGAGAAAATCTAAATAAATGCCACATTTATTTCCATTACCTCCAACTCCAATTTTAATGCACCCCTTACCCTCCAAACACCTAGTCTTTTTATCGTCCAGCTGGTCCTTACAAATTTCCTGTGTTCCTTTTCCTATCCTTACACAAATCTGCAGTGAAACTCTACTGACATCTCATCCTCACTATGGTTAGAATTAAATTTGCTGTCTTTACAACTGCTCCTAAATAAACTTTGTTTCTATTCTTCATCTTGCGTCCTCTATGTCATTTAATAACCTTATCAGCTATTCATTTGCCCAAGCCAGTCACTGATGGAATGTCCTTTAAGCCTCAAGTTTCCAGATTTAATCAATAACTGAATTCAATCAATAGTGCCAATTCTATCAATACTACCCCTCTTCCAACAACCCAAGAGACAACTCTACACATGGACATCACCAGATGGTCACTAGAGAAATCAGACTGATTATATTCTTTGTAGCCAAAGACGGAGAGGATCTATATAGTTAGCAAAATTAGGACAGAGCTGACTGTGGCTTGGATCATGAGTTCATCACTGCAAAATTCAGACTTAAACTGAAGAAAGTAGGGAAAACCATTAAGCCATTCAGGTATGCTCTAAATCAAAGTGGCAAATAGAATCAAGGGATTAGATTTGATAGAGTGCCTAATGAACTACAAACAAAGGTTCATAACACAGTACAGGAGGCAGTGACTAAAACCATCCACCACCACCCCTCCAAAAAAATGCAAGAAGGCAAAATGGTTGTCTGAGGAGGCCTTATAGATATTTGAGAAAGAAGAAAAACTTAAGGCAAAGGAAAAAAGGAAAGATATACCCATCTGCATGCAGAGTTCCAAACAGCAAGGAGAGATAAGAAAGCCTTCTTAAGTGAACAATGCAAAGAAATAGAGGAAAACAATAAAATGAGACAGACTAGAGATCTCTTCAAGAAACTTAGAGATACCAAGGGAACGTTTCATGCAAAAATGAGTACAATTAAGGACAGAAATGGTATGGACTAAACAGAAGCAGAAGAGATTAAGAAGAGGTGGAAAGAATACACAGAGAACTGGACAAAAAAGGTCTTACTGACACACCACAATGGTGTGGTCAATCACCTAGAACCAGACATCCTGGAGTGTGAAGTCAAGTGGGCCTTAGGAAGCACTACTAAGAAACAAAGCTAGCAAAAGTGATGGAATTCCAGATTAACTATTTCAAATCCTAAAAGATGATGCTGTTAAAGTGCTGCACTCAATATGCCAGCAAATTTGGAACACTCAGCAGTGGCCACAGGACTGGAAAAGGTCAGTCTTCATTCCAATCCCAAAAAAGAGCAATGCCAAAGAATGCTCAAACTACTGCACAAATGTGTTCATTTCACATGCTAGCAAGCTAATGCTCAAAATTCTTCAAACTAGGCTTCAACAGCATGTGCCCAAGAACTTCCAGATGTCCAGCTGGTTTTAGAAAAGGCAGAGAAATCAGAGATCAAATCGCCAACATTGGTTGGTTCACAGAAAAAGCAATGGAATTCCAGAAAATATCTACTTCTGTTTCTCTGACTACACTAAAGCTTTTCTCTGTATGTATCACAACAAACTGGAAAGTTCTTCAAGAGATGGAAATACCACTTTACCTGCCTCCTGTGAAACCTGAATGCAGGATAAGAAGTAACAGTTAGAACCTTACATGGAACAATGGATTGGTTCCAAATTGGGAAAGGAGTACATCAAGGCTGCATATTGTCACCCTGCTTATTTAACCTACATGCATGATGTATCATGCAAAATGATGGGCTGGAAGAAGCACAAGCTGAAATCAAGATTGCAGGAAGAAATATCAACAAGCTCAGATATACAGATGACACCACTCTAATGGCAGAAAGTGAAGAGGAACTAAAGAGCCTCTTGATGAAGGTGAAAGAGGAGAGTGAAAACGCTGGCTTAAAACTTAACACTGAAAAAACTAAGATCATGGCATCAGACCCCATCAACTCATTGCACATAGATGGGGAAAAAATTGAAAACAGTGACAAACTTTATTTTCTTGGATTCCAAAATCACTGTGGATGGTGACTGCTGCTGCTGCTGCTGCTGCTAAGTCGCTTCAGTCGTGTCCGACTCTGTACAACCCCATAGATGGCAGCCCACCAGGCTCCCCCATCCCTGGGATTCTCCAGGCAAGAACACTGGAGTGGGTTACCATTTCCTTCTCCAATGCATGAAAGTGAAAAGTGAAAGTGAAGTCGCTCAGCTGTGTCTGACTCTTAGCAACCCCATGGACTGCAGCCTACCAGGCTCCTCCATAGGAGGAGGATTTTCCAGGCAAGAGTACTGGAGTGGTGTGCCAGTGCCTTCTCCGGTGGATGGTGACTAAAGTCATGAAATCAAAAGATGCTTGCTCCTTGGAAGAAAAGCTATGGCAAGCCTGCTGCTGCTGCTGCTTAGCCGCTTCAGTCATGCCCTGCTCTGTGCAACCTTATGGGCTGCAGCCTGCCAGGGTCCTCTGTCCATGGGAATTTTCCAGACAAAAATTCTAGAGTGGGTTGCCATGCCCTCCTCCAGGGGATCTTCCTGACCCAGACACTGAAGCCGGTCTCCTGCACTGCAGGCAGATTCTATACCCCTGAGACATCAGGGAAGCCTAGACAGTGATTAAAAAGCACAGACATCACTTTGCTGACAAAGGTCTGTATGGTCAAAGCTATGGCTTTGCCAGTAGTTATGTATGTATGTGAGAGTTAGATTATAAAGAAGGCTGAGCACTGAAGAACTGGATACTTTCAAACTGTGATGCTGGAGGAGACACTTGAGAGTCCTTTGGACAAAAGGGAGATCAAACCAGTCAATCCTAAAGGAAGTCAACTCTGAACACTGAGTGCACTCTGAACATTGAGTGCAGTCAACTCTGAACATTGAATGCAGTCAACTCTGAACATTGAATGCAGTCAACTCTGAACATTGAGTGCACTCTACAGCAGTGGCCACAGGACTGGAAAAGGTCAGTCTTCATTCCAATCCCAAAAAAGAGCAATGCCAAAGAATGCTCAAACTACTGCACAAATGTGTTCATTTCACATGCTAGCAAGCTAATGCTCAAAATTCTTCAAACTAGGCTTCAACAGCATGTGCCCAAGAACTTCCAGATGTCCAGCTGGTTTTAGAAAAGGCAGAGAAATCAGAGATCAAATCGCCAACATTGGTTGGTTCACAGAAAAAGCAATGGAATTCCAGAAAATATCTACTTCTGTTTCTCTGACTACACTAAAGCTTTTCTCTGTATGTATCACAACAAACTGGAAAGTTCTTCAAGAGATGGAAATACCACTTTACCTGCCTCCTGTGAAACCTGAATGCAGGATAAGAAGTAACAGTTAGAACCTTACATGGAACAATGGATTGGTTCCAAATTGGGAAAGGAGTACATCAAGGCTGCATATTGTCACCCTGCTTATTTAACCTACATGCATGATGTATCATGCAAAATGATGGGCTGGAAGAAGCACAAGCTGAAATCAAGATTGCAGGAAGAAATATCAACAAGCTCAGATATACAGATGACACCACTCTAATGGCAGAAAGTGAAGAGGAACTAAAGAGCCTCTTGATGAAGGTGAAAGAGGAGAGTGAAAACGCTGGCTTAAAACTTAACACTGAAAAAACTAAGATCATGGCATCAGACCCCATCAACTCATTGCACATAGATGGGGAAAAAATTGAAAACAGTGACAAACTTTATTTTCTTGGATTCCAAAATCACTGTGGATGGTGACTGCTGCTGCTGCTGCTGCTGCTAAGTCGCTTCAGTCGTGTCCGACTCTGTACAACCCCATAGATGGCAGCCCACCAGGCTCCCCCATCCCTGGGATTCTCCAGGCAAGAACACTGGAGTGGGTTACCATTTCCTTCTCCAATGCATGAAAGTGAAAAGTGAAAGTGAAGTCGCTCAGCTGTGTCTGACTCTTAGCAACCCCATGGACTGCAGCCTACCAGGCTCCTCCATAGGAGGAGGATTTTCCAGGCAAGAGTACTGGAGTGGTGTGCCAGTGCCTTCTCCGGTGGATGGTGACTAAAGTCATGAAATCAAAAGATGCTTGCTCCTTGGAAGAAAAGCTATGGCAAGCCTGCTGCTGCTGCTGCTTAGCCGCTTCAGTCATGCCCTGCTCTGTGCAACCTTATGGGCTGCAGCCTGCCAGGGTCCTCTGTCCATGGGAATTTTCCAGACAAAAATTCTAGAGTGGGTTGCCATGCCCTCCTCCAGGGGATCTTCCTGACCCAGACACTGAAGCCGGTCTCCTGCACTGCAGGCAGATTCTATACCCCTGAGACATCAGGGAAGCCTAGACAGTGATTAAAAAGCACAGACATCACTTTGCTGACAAAGGTCTGTATGGTCAAAGCTATGGCTTTGCCAGTAGTTATGTATGTATGTGAGAGTTAGATTATAAAGAAGGCTGAGCACTGAAGAACTGGATACTTTCAAACTGTGATGCTGGAGGAGACACTTGAGAGTCCTTTGGACAAAAGGGAGATCAAACCAGTCAATCCTAAAGGAAGTCAACTCTGAACACTGAGTGCACTCTGAACATTGAGTGCAGTCAACTCTGAACATTGAATGCAGTCAACTCTGAACATTGAATGCAGTCAACTCTGAACATTGAGTGCACTCTGAACATTGAGTGCAGTCAATCCTAAAGGAAGTCAACTCTGAACATTGAGTGCAATACTTTGGCCACCTGATGCAAAGAGCCTAGTTATTGGAAAAGATCCTGATGCTGGGTAAGACTGAGGGCAGGAGGAGAAGTGGGTGACAGGGGATGAGATGATTGGATGACATTGACTCAATGTACATGAGTTTGAGCAAACTCCAGGAGACACTGAAGGACAGGGAAGCCTGGTATTTACAGTCCATGGGGTCACAAAGAGTTGGACATCACTGAGTGACTGAACAACAAAACCTCCTACCACTCCTATAATTATTTTAATAATAGTCCATTTCCATTGTCAGAATCATAGTTTATTCAGTATCTTCTTTTTTTTTTTGCCTTGGATTCATGAAAATGAACCTCTTATACACTTCCCTGTCTGGAGGCATATCCTACGTTTTGAGTTCTCCAGATTATAGCCAAATTATAACAGGCAAATAGTTTCTAGTTGAATTCCACTTTAAAACTGTCACTATTTCCAGGGATTTGAAGACAGAGTAAGTATCTGGTTCTGAAATCCTTTCAAACTCTTTTTTCATCATTCATTTGTTCCTCCAAACTTCTCTTCCAGAATTAATTGTGCTTTCTCTTGATGTGTGCCATCTGACATTCTATGCTTAGAAGACATTACTCATGCCTTGTCCCCTGGTTACATTCTACTCTTCAAAGTATTGCCTGAGTCTTGCTTAACTTGCTATTGAAATTGTTGCTAAAGGGTATTATCCTTACATCTCATAGCAGGAAAATATGAGCAATCTAAATATTCTCATAGTAAAATTAAGTACTTCTTTGTGTTTCCATTGTAGCTTTGTACGTCCCTGTTCTCATTCTTGTCTATTGTATTGGTCCTGATGTATTTACTAAGTACTGGACAGAGATCTGGAACATAGTAGGCATTCATGGAATGCCTTATTCACTTGAAATACTAAATACACTCGTGATATTTCTTATTAATTGAATGTAATCTTCAGATAACTGAGATATAAATTTTTAATAGACACATGCTATATTCAGAAGTTATATATGTAAAGCAAAAATAAAAATAAATTATACCAACTAAAAGTAGAACACTGTACTTATATGACTTTGAATAGTATGAGAACTTAAGATGAACATTAATTTTTTTTAATAAAAATGTTCTAAATTAATGGAATAATGGCTAGTAAGACGTGTTTATAGTATTCTTTTATGACACAGTGCTGTGTATTTTACTTTTCTTCTTTTTTTAGCTCATTTTAGAACATAGTTGAGCATTCTATTGGATGACTCTTTGGATCAATTTTATTAATTTAAGCAATTGGAATACTGAAATTTAGATTTAAAAAAAAATATTAAGGTGAAAGATAACATAGAGTCATAAAACAATAAAGTTAGTACAAGTGAGAGAATATAAAATACTAAGTAGATTAAAAAAATAAAAAGTTCATTTGCCTGATGTCATGCCATGTCCTTCACCACATTTAGCATCTTTTCAAAGAAAACAAACATCCCATAACTTCACTGAATTTTATTTTGAGTAGATTGGGTGTATTTGTTAAAAACATAAATAATCTATAAGACTTCTAGTGGGGAACATAGGTTTAGGTACTGTTTTGACCAGTTAAGTAATAAGTGGAATTTTATTTTATGTTCTGTTCTGTTTGGGTTTTTGGCTTTTGTTTTCTTTTGTCTTTATCATGCACCAAAGTTTCACTCAATATTAGTGACACATTTTATTTACATGCCTTGCAACTTCCATAAATGACACAGTTATAGATCAGTAATTCATGCTTTTCTATTCTTCAATTTTATTACCTAAACTTACTCTTCTAAGAGTGGTTTTATGTTTCTAGTTAAATATAAGTGAAAATTGATTGGAGTATTTCTCAATGGAATTTTATCTTTATTTCATCATAATTGCTTCATATTTGAATAATGACAGATGAACTGCCTCATTCAATTGCAGTTTTAAGGCTTTGAAGTCACAATAACAGCACAGGATTTAAATCCTCAAGCCATTATTACAGCAGAAGAGGCACTTGGGAAAATGAAAACTTATGGTGCCATAATTTGATGGGTTAAAAAAAAAAAAAAGACTCCAATAGTTAAAGTATATTATTTCTTGGACAATTTCTAACCTAAAACATTATGACACAAGAATGAACTGGAAAGCTACACAATGGTACCACCTTCCTAAATGATTTCTAGACCAATATTTTATAACTATTGGGCCAAAATTCACATAGCAAGTAAATGGCACTAAAATTATTCTGCTTTAGGATAAAACATTATCTTAGTGGCATTTAGTTCTATTCAGCAACAATTGTTTTTCAGGAGTAGAGAGTTCTTTAGAACTTTTTTTTTCTCTGACATTTACATTAAGAGCTGAGTACTTGTTAATATTCCAAGGTATGCATTTCAAAGTTCTCTTTGTCTTTGTACTCAATTTTTAGTAATGAATCAAACAATTTTAACCTATGCAAAGGCTAAAATAAAAAAAAATCCTACATTTAAAATTTTATTAAATATAGCTAATATGTTTTACAGTGACGTATTATGCATACAATGATTTTACTTTTTTATTTTCAATAAGTTTATTTTTATTTTTTTCACAAATAACTTGTTTTTTAAAGTCATGTTTATTTTTTTAATTAATTTATTTTTTATTGTAAGATAATAGCTTTATAGAATTTTGTTGTTTCCTGTTAAATCTCACCAAGAATCAGCCATAAGTATACATATATCCCCTCCCTTTTGAACTTCCCTCCTTCTCCCTCTTCACCCCACCCCTCTAGATTGACGAAGAGTCCCTGTTTGAGTTTCCTTCCTCCCCTGTCCCCATGTCCATAAGTCTATGCTCTATGTCTGTTTCTCCACTGCTGCCATGTTAGTAAATTCTTCAGCACCATTTTTCTAGATTCCATATATATGCATTAGAATATGATGTTTATCTTTCTTTTTCTGACTTACTTTACTTTGTGTAACAGGTTCTAGGCTCATCCACCTCATTAGAGCTGATTCAAAGATGTTCCTTTTTATGGCTGAGTAATATTCCATTGTGTATATATACTAGAACTTCTTTATCCATTCATCTGTTGAGGGACATCTAGCTTGCTTCCATGTTCTAGCTATTGTAAATAGTGCTGCAATGAATAATGGAATACATGTGTCTTTTTCCATTTTGGTTTCCTCAGTGTATATGCCTAAGAGTGGGATTGCTGGGTCATATGGTGGTTTAATTCCTAGTTTTTTAAGGAATCCCCATACCATCTTCCATAGGGATTGTATCAGTTTACATTCTCACCAACAGTGCAGGAGTGTCGCCTTTTCTCCACACCCTCTCCAGCATGCATTGTCTGTGAGCTAATATCTCACTGTAGACTTGATTTGCATTTCTCTAATAATGAGCAATGTTGAACATCTTTTCATGTGTTTGTTAGCCATCTGTATGTCTTCTTTGGAGAAATTTTTGTTTAGGCATTTTTCCCACTTTTTGATTGGGTTGTTTGTTTTTCTGGCATTGAGTTGTATGCTGCTTGTATATTTTAGAAAATAATTCTTTGTCAGTTCTTTCATTTGCTATTATTTTCTCCCATTTTGCAGGATGTCTTTTCACCTTGCTTATAGTTTCCTTTGCTGTGCAAAAGCTTTGAAGTTTTATCAGGTCCCTCTTGTTTAGTTTTGTTTTTATTTCCATTATTCTGGGAGGTGGGTCACAGAGGATTTTGCTTTGATTTGTGTCATCAAGTGTTCTGCCTATATTTTCCTCTAAGAGTTTTATAGTTTCTGGTCTTACCTTTAGGTCTTTAATCCATTTTGAGTTTATCTTTGTGTATAGTGATAGGAAGTGTTCTAATTTCATTCTTTTACATGTAGCTGTCAGTTTTCCCAGCACCATTTACTAAAGAGGCTGTCTTTGTCCCATTGTATATTGTTGCCTCCTTTGTCAAAAACAGGGTACCCATAAGTGCATGGGTTTATTTGGGGGCTTTCTGATTGTTCCATTGGTTTACTTTTCTGTTTTTGTGCCAATACCATACTGTCTTGATGACTGTATCTTTGTTGTATAATCTGAAGTCAGGAAGGTTGATTCCTCCAGCTCCATTCTTCTTTCTCAAGACTGCTTTAGCTACTTGGGGTCTTTTGTGTTTCCATATGAACTGTGAAATCTTTTGTTCTAGTTCTGCATAAAATGCCATTGGTAATTTGATAGGGATCACATTGACTCTTTAGATTGCATTTGGTAGTATAGTCATTTTCACAATATTGATTCTTCCTACCCAAGAATATGCAAAATCTCTCCATCTGAAGCTACTTGGGGTCTTTTGTGTTTCCATATGAACTGTGAAATCTTTTGTTCTAGTTCTGCATAAAATGCCATTGGTAATTTGATAGGGATCACATTGACTCTTTAGATTGCATTTGGTAGTATAGTCATTTTCACAATATTGATTCTTCCTACCCAAGAATATGGAAAATCTCTCCATCTGTTTATGTCATCTTTGATTTCTTCATTAGTGTCTTATAATTTCCCATGTACAGCTCTTTTGTCTTCTTAGGTAAGTTTATTCCTAGATATTTAATTTTTTTGTTGCAATAGTGAAAGGTATTCCTTAATTTCTCTTTCTGATTTGTCATTGTTAGTACATAGAAATGTAAGTGATTTCTGCATATCGATTTTGTATCCAGCAACTTTGCTAAATTCACTGATTAGCTATAGTAACTTTCTGATACCATCTTTAGGGTTTTCTATGTACAGTATCATGTCATCTGTAAACAGTGAGAGCTCTACTTCTTTTCTTATCTGGATTCATTTCTTTTTCTTCTCTGATTGTTGTAGCTAGGACTTCCAGAACTATGCTGAATAATAGTGGGGAAAGTGAACACCCTTATCTTGTTCTTAATCTTAGGGGGGATGCTTTCAGTTTTTCACCACTGAGAATAATGTTTGCTGTAGGCTTATCATATATGTCCTTTACTATGTTGAGTTAGGTTTCTTCTATGCCCATTTCTTGAAGAGTTTTAATCATAAATGTGTGCTGAACTTTGTCAAAGGCTTTTTCTGCATCTATTGAGATTGTTATATTGTATGGTTTTTTTATTTCAATTTGTTAATATGGTATATCACACTGATTGATTTCTGTACATTGAAAAACATTTGCATCCCTGGAATAAACCCAACTTGATCATGATGTATGAGCTTTTTGATGTGTTGCTGAAATCTGTTTGCTAAAATTTTGTTGAGGATTTTTGATTCTATGTTCATCAGTGATATTGGCCTGTAGTTTTCTTTTTTTGTGCTATCTTTGTCTGGTTTTGGTATCAGGGTGACGGTNGATCATGATGTATGAGCTTTTTGATGTGTTGCTGAAATCTGTTTGCTAAAATTTTGTTGAGGATTTTTGATTCTATGTTCATCAGTGATATTGGCCTGTAGTTTTCTTTTTTTGTGCTATCTTTGTCTGGTTTTGGTATCAGGGTGACGGTGACCTCGTAGAATGAGTTTGGAAGTGTTCCTTCTTCTTCAAGTTTTTTAAAGTTTTAGAAGGATAGGCATTAGCTCTTCTCTAAATGTTTGATGGAATTCTGTGAAGCCATCTGGCCCTGGGCTTTTATTTTTTGGGAAATTTTTGATCATAGCTTCAATTTCAATGTTTGTAATTGGATTGTTCATAATTTCCATTTCTTCCCAGTTCAATCTTGGAAGGTATGATACTTCTAAGAATCTGTCCTTTTCTTCCAGGTTATCTATTTTATTACCATATAGTTGTTCATAATAGTCTGTTAGAGTCCTTTGCATTTCTGCATTGTCTGTTGTACCCTTTCATTTTTAATTTCTAATTTTGTTGATTTGATTCTTCTTTTTTTCTTGATGAGTCTGGCCAAAGATTCGTCAATTTTGTTTATCTTCTCAAAGAACCAGATTTTAGTTTTATTAATCTTTACTATTTTTTATTTCATTTCTTTTGCATGTATTTTTCCTCATATCTTTATGATTTCTTTCCTTGAACTAATTTTGGGGTCTTTTTGTTCTTCTTTTTTCAGGTGCTTTAGGTGTAAAGTTAGGTTGTCTATTTGACGTTTTTCTTGTTTCTTGAGGAAGGATGATATTGCTATAAACTTCCCTTCTAGGGCTGTTTTGCTGCATCCCACAGGTTTTAAGTTGTCGTGTTTTCAATGCTATAATAGCAATACAATCCAACCTCAAGAAATAAGAAAAACATCGAATAGACAACCTAACTTTACACCTAAAACACCTGGAAAGAGAATAACAACAACAAAACTAGGACACTGAAAGATGAACTACCCAGGTTGATACGTGGCCAATATGCTACTGGAGATCAGTGGAAATAACTCCAGAAAGAATGAAGAGACCGAGCCAAAGGAAAAAAACACCTAGTTGTGGAGGTGACTGGTGATAGAAGCAAGGTCCAATGCTGTAAAGAGCAATATTACATAGGATACTGGAATGTTAGGAACATGAACCAAGGCAAATTGGAAGTAGTAAAACAGGACATGGCAGCAATGAATGTGGATGTTTTAAGAATCAGTGAACCAAAACAGACTGGACTGGGTGAATTTACTCAGATGATCATTATATCTACTACTGTGGTCAAGAACCCCTTCAAAGAAATGGAGTAGCCATCATTGTCAACAAAAAAATCCAAAATGCAATACTTGGATGCAATCTCAAAAACGATAGAATGTTCTCTGTTCACTTCCAAGGCAAACCATTCAATATCACATAATCCAAGTCTACGCCCCTACCAGTAATGCTGAAGAAGCTGAAGCTGAATGGTTCTCTGAAGACATACAAGATCTTTTAGAACTAACACCCCAAAAATATGTCTTTTACTAAAGTGGACTGAAATGCAAAAGTAGAAAGTAACACCTGGAGTAACAGGCAAATTTGGCCTTGGAGTAGAGAATGAAGCAGGGCACTAAGCGCAGGCGGTGGCAGCAGCCAGCGCACTAAGCGTGGCCGAGAGCTACCCAACAACCGAGGTCAGGGACAGCGGCCTAGACTGCCAGGCTGCGATGGCACAGGAACAGCCGAGAGGAGCTACCCCACGCCCAAGGCCAGGGACAGAGGCCGGGAGGAGCCACCTCTAGTCCAAGGCCAGGGGCGGCACCGGAGGCCAGGGCAGCGACTGGGAGGAGCAACTGCACGCCCAAGGTCAGGGGCAGTGGCCAGGAGGAACAACCCCACGTTCAAGGAGTGGTGGCTGCCTGGCGCAGGGGAGCCTTAGAGAAGCCATCCCACACTGAAAGTCAGGAAGGGCGGCGGGAGGAGATACCCCTCATCCAAGGTAAGGAGCAGCGGCTGTGCTTTGCTGGAGCAGCCGTGAAGAGATACCACATACCCAAGGTATGAGAAACCCAAGTAAAATGGTAGGTGTTGCAAGAGGGTATCAGAGGACAGACACACTGAAACCATACTCACAGAAGTCTAGTCAATCTAATCACACTAGGACCACAGCCTTGTCTAACTGAATGAAACCAAGCCATGCCCTGTGGGGCCACCCAAGGCCGGCGGGTCATGGTGGAGAGGTCTGACAGAATGTGGTCCACTGGAGAAGGGAATGGCAAACCAATTCAGTATTCTTGCCTTGAGAACCCATGAACAGTATGAAAAAGCAAAATGACAGGATACTAAAAGAGGTACTCTCCAGGTCAGGATACTAAAAGAGGTACTCTCCAGGTCAATAGGTGCTCAATATGCTACTGGAGGTCAGTGGAGAAATAACTCCAGAAAGAATGAAGGGATGGAGCCAAAGCAAAAACAATACCCAGCTGTGGATGTGACTGGTGATGGAAGCAAGGTCCGATGCTGTAAAGAGCAATATTCCATAGGAACCTGGAATGTCAGGTCTATGAATCAAGGCAAATTGGAAGTGATCAAACAGGAGATGGCAAGAGTGAATGTCACCATTCTAGGAATCAGCGAACTAAAATGGACTGGAATGGGTGAATTTAACTCAGATGACCATCATATCTACTACTGTGGGCAGGAATCCCTCAGAAGAAATGGAGTAGCCATCATGGTCAACAAAAGAGTCCAACATGCAGTACTTGGATGCAATCTCAAAAATGACAGAATGATCTTTGTTCATTTCCAAGGCAAACCACTCAGTATCACAGTAATCCAAGTCTATGCCCCAACCAGTAACACTGAAGAAGCTGAAGTTGAATGGTTTTATGAAGACCTACAAGACCTTTTAGAACTAACCCCCAAAAAAGATTCCTTTTCATCATAGGGAACTGGAATGCAAAAGTAGGAAGTCAAGAAACACCTGGAGTAACAGGCAAATTTGGCCTTGGAATGCAGAATGAAGCAGGACAAAAACTAATAGAGTTTTTCCAAGAAAATGCACTGGTCATAGCAAATACCCTCTTCCAACAACACAAGAGAAGACTCTACACATGGACATCACCAGATGGTCAACACCNAGCTGAAACTCCAGTACTTTGGCCACCTCATGCAAAGATTTGACTCATTGGAAAAGACTCTGATGCTGGGAGGGATTGGGGGCAGGAGGAGAAGGGGACGACCGAGGATGAGATGGCTGGATGGCATCACGGACTCGATGGACGTGAGTCTGAGTGAACTCCGGGAGGTGGTGATGGACAGGGAGGCCTGGCGCGCTGCGATTCATGGGGTCGCAAAGAGTCGGACACGACTGAGCGACAGAACTGAACTGTACTTGTGAGAGTGGGTCTGGTAAACCTTTCTCTTGTTAGTTCTAATCTGGTTAACTTATGATGTATGTTTAGGAGTGCATCTGGTAAAAGCACATAAGGCCTTGATAAGAAGACTAGTGAGTGGGGCACTCTCTGTCCCCCTTCTGATGTCTATGTCAGAAGCTTTCTCTGTCCTTTTTCACCATAATAAAACTTCTGCCACACGAGTATCTGAAGCCTGGTCCCTGGTCCCAAAGCTAAATATTCTTCTTTGGAGATCCTGAATCTGCCATAAGCTTCCATAAGCTATCACATTCACACATTACTTTCTGAACCCAGCTCTTAGGTTCTAAATCTTTATCTCCTGTCTTTCAACTGTGATGCACAGGCCTTTATATTTCTAAAACCCTTCACTGAAAAACCTTCTTGACCACAGTGCTCCAGCACTAAAATAATACTCCTTTTCCCCACTCCCTCCTAGATCTGCTCCTAACATTTTCAGTACCAAGGGTAGGATCACAAATAGCAACTAAATATTTCAAGGTTGCAAAACATACATAAAGTTAATAAGCTGCAAAATAAAACTTTGTTCTGATTTACTATCTTGAGATATATTCCTTTATAAAATCCTGAAAAAAAAGTTTCAAAATTAGAATCCACCCTGAAATGAGGGTGCAAGGGAGCCAACCTTCTGCTCTTGGTTTTAAGTTTGAGCTATGTTGTCTCTTCCCACCCTGGGATCTAGCCAGCAGCTGAAGGACTCCAGTTTAGCTCAGTTCAGTTGCTCAGTCATGTCTGACCCTTTGTGACCCCATGGACTGCAGCATGCCAGGCTTCCCTGTCCATCGCCAACTCCCGGAGTTTACTCAAACTCAGGTCCATTGAGTGGATGATGCCATTAAACCATCTCATCCTCTGTTTTCCCCTTCTTCTCCTGCCTTCAATCTTTCCTAGCATCAGGGTCTTTTCCAATGATTCAGTTCTTCACATCAAGTGGACAAAGTATTAGAATTTCAGCTTCAGCATCACTCCTTCCAATGAATATTTAGAACTGATTTCTTTTAGGATGAACTGGTTGGATCTCCTCACAGTCCAAGGGACTGTCAAGAGTCTTCTCCAACACCACAGTTCAAAAGCATCAATTCTTCTGCACTCAGCGTTCTTTATAGTCCAACTCTCACATCCATACATGACTACAAAAAAACCCCATAATTTTGACTAAACAGACCTTTGTTGGTAAAGTAATGTGCTTGCTTTTCAATATGCTGTCTAGATTGGTCATAACTTTTCTTCCAAGAGGCAAACATCTTTTAATATTATGGCTGCAGTCACCATCTGCAATGATTTTGAAGCCCAAGAAAATAGTTTCTCACTGTTTCCCCATCTGTTTGCCATGGGACCAGATGCCATGATCTTAGTTTTCTGAATTTTGAGTTTTAAGCCAATCTTTTCACTGTGCTCTTTCGTGTTCATCAAGAGGTTCTTTAGTTCTTCTTCACTTTCTGCCATAAGGGTGGTGTCATCTGCATATCTGAGGTTATTGATGTTTTTCCCAGTAATCTTGATTCCAGCTTGTGCTTCCTCCATCCCAGCGTTTCTCACAACGTACTCTGCATATAAGTTAAATAAGCAGAGTGACAATATACAGCCTTGACATACTCCTTTCCCGATTTGGAACCAATCTGTTGTTCCATGTCTAGTTCTAACTGTTGCTTCCTGACCTGCATATAGTTTTCTCAAGAGGCAGGTTAGGTGGTCTGGTATTTCCATCCCTTTAAGAAGGTGGTATTTGCATCTTTGCAGCCAAAGATGGAGAAGCTCTATACAGTCAGCAAAAACAAGACCAAGGGCTGACTGTGGCTCAAATCATGAACTGCTTATTGACAAATTCAGACTTAAATTGAAGAAAGTGTGGAAAACCACTGGACCATCCAGTTGTTACCTAAATCAAATCTCTTAGGATTATACAGTGTAAGTGACAAATAGATTCAAGGGATTAGATCTGATAGAGTGCCTGAAGAATTATGGATGGAAATTCGTGACATTGTACAGGAGGCAGGGATCAAGACCTTCCCCAAGAAAAATAAATGCAAAAAGGCAAAATGGTTGTCTGAGGAGGCCTTACAAATAGCTGTGAATAGAAGAGAAGTGAAAGGCAAAGGAGAATAGGAAAGACATACCCATTTGAATGCAGAGTTCCAAAGAATAGCAAGAAGGACTCTTACTCTCATGCATATATGGTTTAGTCTAAACCCTCCCCTCAAAGAGCTCTTAGTGAGTGGTACACACATCTGGCAATGTGACCTTCTTTTTGATAAATGGAAGTAGGGAAGAGGCTTTAATAAGGTCTGGAAGCAAGGTCAGAGGGCAAGAAGCTGACAAATTCCTCATTTTTTGGGTAACAAGTTCTTCATTTTTTATATTAGTAGATACCTAGGGCTTCAGAGACACTGGTTCAAGTTGGACACATGCCCCTGGTCCCATGGATTCCCTCACTCATGGGAAGGAGCACTGTTAGGAGAGAACCAGAGCATGGACCTCTGAAATGTGGGTCTCATCCCAAGTTAGGGGATCCTCTACTCTCAGTCATATGCAAGTGAAGAAGCAAATTAAGGCCATTCACATTATTATGTGAATGGTCAGTGATACTCATCTTTCAATAAGGCTGAAATGACCCCTATATCTGAAATAAATGAGGTCACCAACTTTGAATTTTAAAGATTCATTTGTAATATGGTTGTCCAAATCTTGGATTTCTCTTGTCAGATGGGTCAGTCAAAGCCTGCTTAGATTATAATATAGTTGAAATGATACTGAAAGAATAAGTGAGAGATGACAGTAATGCTGCAAAACTGGTTAATTATATGCAAAAACATAAAACAAAGGGAAACAAGCCCAGAAGTCTTTTATTTCTTGTAATTCTTCATAAAATTTGAAATCTCTCAGTAATGTAATAAAACTATGATCTTTTCTACCAAAGAGAAAGAAATAAGAAATAAAGAAATGATAAATATTCACAAATAGAAAGATGTGTATGTGTGTGTGTGTGTGTGTGTGTGTGTGTGTGTCTGTGTCTGTGTCTGTGTCTGTGTCTGTGTCTGTGTACCTGGCTTGTGAATAAGGTTCCTAAAGATGGCAGTTCATTGCCAGTCCTTTGTTCCCTTCCCTTCCTGGTTCCCCTTCCCCATAAGAACAATTTGGCAGGCAAATCTTGTGGACTTTATCTCACACGCTAGTAACGTAATGCTTAAAATTCTCCAAGCCAGGCTTCAGCAATACATGAATGGTGAACTTCCAGATGTTCAAGCTGGTTTTAGAAAAGGCAGAGGAACCAGAGATCAAATTGCCAGCATCTGCTGTATCATCGAAAAGCAAGAGAATTCCAGAAAAACATCTATTTCTTCTTTGTTGACTATGCCAAAGCCTTTGACTGTGTGGATCACAATAAACTGTGGAAAATTCTGGAAGAAACACAAGCTGGAATCAAGATTGCTGGGAGAAATATCAATAACCTCTGATATGCAGATGACACCACCCTTATGCCAGAAAGTGAAGAGGAACTAAAAAGCCTCTTGATGAAAGTGAAAGAGGAGAGTGAAAAAGTTGGCTTAAAGCTCAACACTCAGAAAACTAAGATCATGGCATCTGGTCCCATCACTTCATGGGAAATAGATGCGGAAACAGTGGAAACAGTGTCAGAGTTTATTTTGGGGGGCTCCAAAATCACTGCATATGGTGATTGAAGTCCATGAAATTAAAAGACACTTTCTCTTTGGAAGAAAAGTTATGACCAACCTAGATAGCATATTCAAAAGCAGAGATATTACTTTTCACCAAAATTCCATCTAGTCAAGGCTATGTTTTTTCCAGTGGTCATATATAGATGTGATAGTTGGACTGTGAAGAAAGCTGAGCACCAAAGAATTGATGCTTTTGAACTGTAGTGTTGGGAAGATCCAACATGGGTTGGGAAGATCCCTTGCAGAAAGCTGTGGCCACCCACTCTAGTATTCTTGCCTGGGAAGTCTCATGGACAGAGAAGCCTGGTGGGTACAGTCCATGGAGCTGCAAAAGAATCAGACGTGAGTTAGCGACTGAACAACCACCACCACCACCACCTAACTATAGAACTACATGACTGTGAGATTTCTGAATTTACTGAATCCATACAAAAGTCCCAAGCAGCCACAAAAGTCAGAACCATCCCCAACTATAAACAGTAGTAAGTAAGTAAAGTCACTCAGTCGTGTCCGACGCTTTGCGACCCTGTGGACTGTAGCCTACCAGGCTCCTCCCTCCATGGGATTCTCCAGGCAAGAGTACTGGAGTGGGTTGCCATTTCCTTCTCCAGGGGATCTTCCCTGACCCAGGGATCAAACCCAGGTCTCCCGCATTCCAGGCAGACGCTTTAACCTCTGAGCCACCAGGGAACTATAAATAAATAAGCCTCCAACCATAGATGAAACCAAGACCAATCAGCTCCTGGCTGAGGGGCTAACCCTGTTATTTCATTACCTTCACAACAATACAATGCTAGGTTTTGAATGGTTTATTATTGTTTGGATTTTTTTTTTTTCCGTTAAGATCTTATTTAAAGGGATTTTACTCTACAGATATATAAAACAAAGAGAGAGGATGGAAACATCAGTCAATCTGTAAAGACAAATAGGAAAGTTTCCCATAGTAAGAACTGGGCAAGACAGAGGAACTTTGAGTTTGGACAGCAGAAAGTATCAATTGTGAAAGATGCCTATATGCAATTCTACAAACTGGAGAAAGACTCAGTTATGTCTTCCCACATAAGCAGCATTTTATTACTGTGTGACATTGTCCTGTATCGACCAGTATCACAAGAAATATTTCCTTGAATTAAATGGCATAATAAAAGTAGTTACAACCTATTCACTGGAATATTTGTTAGTAAAGTTTGTATAGCAGACCTTTGATGACTTCCCTTTGATTTAAGAATATAAGATGAGGAAACTGGACTCTGGCCTTCCTTTGATTCCCTGATGTGTATCTGTCTGTGTGTGTGTAGATGCACACACACACACACACACACACTCTGGACCTACAGAACTATTTTTCATTAATTATGTAGTATATACTTGTTTATAGCTGAAGATAGACTATCTTGTTAGATTTTGTGTCTTGCTAAATTTTGTGACTTAAATTTTACCTACAGTAAAAAATAAAAGCAATCATATTGCTCAAAACACACTTTAGCTAAACTCTGATTTTAAAGACTAGAAACAATTGTTTATCCAATGATCATTTTACCTTTCTTCTGAAGAAACCAAATACTAATGTTCCTTTTGGCTGTCAATGTGCTCAGCTGAAATATTATATTTATAAACTTTATCTTTCTGGTTAGTTGTGGTGAACAAGCTATAAGCAAGATTGTTTGGTGGAACATTTGGGAGAGTGCTTTTTTGCCTGTCTGTCTTGGCTGCATGGAACTCAGACGTGAAGACAGGAGCAGACAACCATTTTAGACTATAAGGCCAAAGATAAAAGTGTCACAGATATCTAGATCTTGACTATCCTCAGCCACTGAAAAAGGGGTAGCCACTGTTTACTTCTAGATTTCTCATTATGTGAGAAAAATTAACCCTATGTCTCCAAGCCACTGTCATTGTGGTTTTTTTTAATACGTAATTGAGTCTAATTCCAACTGATAAAAAGGGTAAGTAGGAATCATCTTTTACTTGTCTTGAACAAAAAGCTACTCTAAATCTCAACATGAATCAGATACTCAGTTACTGTTTACTAAAATGTATCACTACAGTTCAAAAGCATCAATTCTTCGGTGCTCAGCTTTCTTTATGGTCCAACTCTCACATCCATACATGACTACTGGAAAAACCATAACCTTGAATCCAGTCAACCCTAAAGGAAATCAGTCCTGACTATTCATTGGAAGGACTGATGTTGAAGCTAAAACTCCAATACTTTAGCCACCTGATGTGAATAACCGACTCCTTGGAAGAGACCTTGATGCTGGCTGGGAAAGATCAAAGGCAGGAAGAGAAGGGGGACAACAGAGGATGAGATGGTTGGATGGCATCACTAACTCAATGGACATGAGTTTAATCAAGCTCCGGGAGTTGGTGATGGACAGGAAAGCCTGCTGTGCTGCAGTCCATGGGGTCACAAAGAGACACAACTGAGCAACTGAACTGAACTGAAATGTATCAAACTAATATTCCGCATAGCTTTTTACTATTTATAAACTGGGTTTCAGAAGCATTGCCTTAGTTGAGCACTGCAAAATGTCAAGTAATTCAGTCATTATTTATTGGTATTTACTATATGCTAGAGGCTGAACCAGTGGAAACAGTGTAAGACTTTATTTTGGGGGGGCTCCAAAATCACTGCAGATGGTGATTGCAAGCCATGAAATTAAAAGACACTTACTCCTTGGAAGGAAAGTTATGACCAGCCTAGATAGCATATTGAAACACAGAGATATTACTTTGCCAACAAAGGTCTGTCTAGTCAGTCAGTCAGTCAGTTCAGTCGCTCAGTCATGTCCGACTCTTTGAGACCCCATGAATCGCAGCACGCCAGGCCTCCCTATCCATCACCATCTCCCGGAGTTCACTCAGACTCACGTCCATCGAGTTGGTGATGACATCCAGCCATCTCATCCTCGGTCGTTCCCTTCTCCTCCCGCCCCCAATCCCTCCCAGCATCAGTCTTTTCCAATGAGTCAACTCTTCGCATGAGGTGGCCAAAGTACTGGAGTTTCAGCTTTAGCATCATTCCTTCCAAAGAAATCCCAGGGTTGATCTCCTTCAGAATGGACTGGTTGGATGTCCTTGCAGTCCAAGGGACTCTCAAGAGTCTTCTCCAACACCACAGTTCAAAAGCATCGATTCTTCGGCGCTCAGCTTTCTTCACAGTCCAACTTTCACATCCATACATGACCACAGGAAAAACCATAGCCTTGACTAGGCGGACCTTAGTCGGCAAAGTAATGTCTCTGCTTTTGAATATACTATCCAGGTTGGTCATAACTTTTCTTCCAAGGAGTAAGCGTCTTTTAATTTCATGGCTGCAGTCACCATCTGCAGTGATTTTGGAGCCCAAAAAAATAAAGTCTGACACTGTTTCCACTGTTTCCCCATCTATTTCCCATGAAGTGATGGGACCGGATGCCATGATCTTCGTTTTCTGAATGTTGAGCTTTAAGCCAACTTTTTCGCTCTCCTCCTTCACTTTCATCAAGAGGCTTTTTAGCTCCTCCTCACTTTCTGCCATAAGGGTGGTGTCATCAGCATATCTGAGGTTATTGATATTTCTCCCGGCAATCTTGATTCCAGCTTGTGTTTCTTCCAGTCCAGCGTTTCTCATGATGTACTCTGCATATAAGTTAAATAAGCAGGGAGACAATATACAGCCTTGACGTACTCCTTTTCCTATTTGGAACCAGTCTGTTGTTCCATGTCCAGTTCTAACTGTTGCTTCCTGACCTGCATACAGATTTCTCAAGAGGCAGGTTAGGTGGTCTGGTATTCCCATCTCTTTCAGAATTTTCCACAGTTTATTGTGATCCACACAGTCAAAGGCTTTGGCATAGTCAATAAAGCAGAAATAGATGTTTTTCTGGAACTCTCTTGCTTTTTCCATGATCCAGCGGATGTTGGCAATTTGATCTCTGGTTCCTCTGCCTGTTCTAAAACCAGCTTGAACATCAGGGAGTTCACGGTTCACATATTGCTGAAGCCTGGCTTGGAGAATTTTGAGCATTACTTTACTAGCGTGTGAGATGAGTGCAATTGTGCGGTAGTTTGAGCATTCTTTGGCATTGCCTTTCTTTGGAATTGGAATGAAAACTGACCTTTTCCAGTCCTGTGGCCACTGCTGAGTTTTCCAAATTTGCTGGCATATTGAGTGCAGCACTTTCACAGCATCATCTTCCAGGATTTGAAACAGCTCAACGGGAATTCCATCACCTCCACTAGCTTTGTTCTTAGTGATGCTTTCTAAGGCCCACTTGACTTCACATTCCAAGATGTCTGGCTCTAGATTAGTGATCACATCCTCATGATTATCTGGGTCGTGAAGATCTTTTCTGTACAGTTCTTCTGTGTATTCTTGCCACCTCTTCTTAATATCTTCTGCTTCTGTTAGGTCCATACCATTTCTATCCTTTATCGAGCCCATCTTTGCATGAAATGTTCCCTTGGTATCTCCAATTCTCTTGAAGAGATCTCTAGTCTTTCCCATTCTGTTGTTTTCCTCTATCTCTTTGCATTGATTGCTGAAGAAGGCTTTCTTATCTCTTCTTGCTATTCTTTGGAACTCTGCATTCAGATGCTTATATCTTTTCTTTTCTCCTTTGCTTTTCGCCTCTCTTCTTTTCAGTGCTATTTGTAAGGCTTCTCCAGACAGCCATTTTGCTTTTTTGCATTTCTTTTCCATGGGGATGGTCTTGATCCCTGTCTCCTGTACAATGTCACGAACCTCATTCCATAGTTCATCAGGAACTCTGTCTATCAGATCTAGGCCCTTAAATCTATTTCTCACTTCCACTGTATAATCATAAGGGATTTGATTTAGGTCATACCTGAATGGTCTAGCGGTTTTCCCTACTTTCTTCAATTTAAGTCTGAATTTGGAAATAAGGAGTTCATGATCTGAGCCACAGTCAGCTCCTGGTCTTGTTTTTGTTGACTGTATAGAGCTTCTCCATCTTTGGCTGCAAAGAATATAATCAATCTGATTTCGGTGTTGACCATCTGGTGATGTCCATGTGTAGAGTCTTCTCTTGTGTTGCTGGAAGAGGGTGTTTGCTATGACCAGTGCATTTTCTTGGCAAAACTCTATTAGTCTTTGCCCTGCTTCATTCCGCATTCCAAGGCCAAATTTGCCTGTTACTCCAGGTGTTTCTTGACTTCCTACTTTAGCATTCCAGTCCCCTATAATGAAAAGGACATCTTTTTTGGGTGTTAGTTCTACAAGGTCTTGTAGGTCTTCATAAAACCGTTCAACTTCAGCTTCTTCAGCATTACTGGTTGGGGCATAGACTTGGATAACTGTGATATTGAATGGTTTGCCTTGGAAACGAACAGAGATCATTCTGTCGTTTTTGAGATTGCATCCAAGTACTGCATTTCGGACTCTTTTGTTGACCATGATGGCTACTCCATTTCTTCTGAGGGATTCCTGCCCGCAGTAGTAGATATAATGGTCATCTGAGTTAAATTCACCCATTCCAGTCCATTTTAGTTCGCTGATTCCTAGAATGTCGACGTTCACCCTTGCCATCTCTTGTTTGACCACTTCCAATTTGCCTTGATTCATGGACCTGACATTCCAGGTTCCTATGCAATATTGTTCTTTACAGCATCGGATCTTGCTTCTATCACCAGTCACATGCACAGCTGGGTATTGTTTTGGCTTTGGCTCCATCCCTTCATTCTTTCTGGAGTTATTTCTCCACTGATCTCCAGTAGCATATTGGGCACCTAACGACCTGGGGAGATTCTCTTTTGGTATCATATCATTTTGCATTTTGATACTGTTCATGGGGTTCTCAAGGCAAGAATACTGAAGTGGCTTGCCATTCCCTTCTCCAGTGGACCACATTCTGTCAGACCTCTCCACCATGACCCGCCCGCCTTGGGTTGCCCTGCAGGCATGGCTTGGTTTCATTGAGTTAGACAAGGCCCTGGTCCTAGTGTGATTAGATTGACTAGTTTTCTGCCAGTATGGTTTCAGTGTGTCTGCCCTCTGATGCTCTCGTGCAACACCTACCATCTTACTTGGGTTTCTCTGACCTTGGGCGTGGGTTGTCTCTTCACGGCTGCTCCATAGGACAGCCGCTGCCCCTTACCTTGGACGAGGGGTATCTCCTTACCACCACAGTTCCTGACCTTCAACGTGGGACAGCTCCTCTAGGCCCTCCTGCGCCTGCGCAGCCCCTGCTCCTCTGGTTGCTTCTCCCAGCCGCCAGCCAAGGCCTTGGGCTCAGGGTGGCTCCTCCGGGTCACCACCCCTGGCCTTGGGTGCGAGCATCGCTTTAAGGTGAGTTTGAGGTCAGCAGTTCTTTCTATAGACCAGTCTGGTGCAGGAGCCATTTTTAGGTGGGAAATATGAGCCCAAGAGTCAGTTCCTTTCAGTTTTGCTGTGCATGAGCCAGTCAAAATAACCTAATAAGGGCCCTTCCATCTAGGTTGGAGGGAGTCCTTTAAATTATGTCAGGTTTGAGGGAATCCTTTAAATGATGTCTTTTCTAATATACATAATCTCCTGGTTGTAAGTTATGGGACATTTGATCTTCATTTAAGGATAGATTATTATGATAAGCTTCAGAAACAAATATAGATCACTTGTCAATAATTTGATTAAACCCTTTCAATAATTTATCTCCCTTAAGTAATATAGGATCATATAGTCTTTTATCCAGTCTCATTGGTCTCCCGATAATAATCTCAAAGGAGACAAATGATGTTTGCCAAAAGGAGTGGATCTGAGGTTGAGGAAAACCAGTGGAAGGGCCTTAGGCCAGTGTAAGGAATAAGCATCCATAATGTTAGCCAATTGAGTTTTAATTGTCCCATTTGGTTTTTCCACTAACCCAGAAGACTTGGGGAGATAGGCGCAGTGGAAATATTACATAATAGGCCAAATTTCCTCAAAAATTTGTCAATAAAATGGGTACCTCTGTCACTATGTAGTTCAGAGGGGATTCCCCAGATGGGAATCACTCTTTCTAAAAGCAGCCTCCCTATAGATGTTGCCATGGCCCTTCTGCATGGTTAACTATTTGAGTACTATGTAATTAGGAAACTTGGAAACGTTTGCAACATAAAACATTTTAGTATAATCACTAGAATTATGACTGATAACATTATATCAAGACATATCAGATGGTAGGGATCCATATAAAATTTGGAATATCTGTATTAGTGATATTTATCTGTATATTACAGCCTAAAGCTCACTTTTAATCATTTGACAATGTTTTTGAATTACAAATACCAAATAAACTTAGCTTAACATTTGTCTCTGAGGTTCCTCAGAGATGTTTCTTTGATGCATCCATTCCAGAGTCAACTGGAGGCTAAAGAGCTTAGTTAGATTTTGATTTGGGGACGTTTGTTAGAAATACCAAAAATATTTTAAAACACAGGATCATGGGTCACTGAAACAATACCTATTCATTTAACCAAGGTCACAAAGAAAATAAATATAGATCATTTAAGGGCACAGAAACTCACACAATCTATTATCAAAAGAAGCACTTATAACAGACAAAAACAAAATTTCCAGTCTTGCACTACCTCACTTAACAAAGTCAATTCACTTTGGTTAACTTAAATCTAAATTTAGTTAATCCTGAAAAGTGAAAGTGAAAGTTGCTCAGTCATGTCTGACTATTTGTGACCTCATCGACTGTTCATGGAATTCTCCAGGGCACAATACTGGTGTGGGTAGCTTTTCATTTCTCCAGGGGATCTTCCTAAACCAGGGACCAAACCCAGGACTCCCACATTACAGGTGAATTCCTCACCAACTGAGCCACAAAGGAAGCCCTTAGTTGATCCTGACTATGTATAAAACCTTTTCCACAGGATTCCTCTTCGTAATCTCATATTACTTTTTGTATCCAGCCTATCTCTCATTTTTCATACAAATAAAATTAACCAGCTCATTTGTTTTGCTAAAATGTAATTTCATTTCTCATATCTTCTTTACTGAAAACATACATTTTAATTCCTTCTGTATTCAGAAAATTTACTGTATTATTTCTAATAGCCTTAATTATGTTTAAATTAGAATCTTCAACTCTTAAAATCTTAATTTTAGAAAAACTATGAAGTGTGAAATGAAAATATCTCCTGCCATATTTATAAACAAGAAATGTCACACCATCAATGATTTCTGGCCTCCAAATGTGAATGAGAGCTCCGGAAACTTCGATCCAAGGGATGATGCCACCCCCAACATGGTGATTGCTGAGAAGCTGGGGGAATACAAGAAGCAAGATGAATAAAGAAACAGGTTTGGCCGAGATAGCTGAGGTGCATATGAAAGGAATGAATTCAGTGAGCCCAGAGTGCTAAATTCCTTAACTTGATACCTGATCTTTAATGTTCAGATTGCCTGCTCCCTTCGTTGCAAACTTGTATAAGGCCTGACTTGCCCTCCAACCTTCTTGGAGCACTTTTCTCAGAGCTACTGAGATGCCCCCTCCTGCACTCAGAGTCCTAAATATTTCTACCTAATAAAATAATGTTGCAGGGAGGGAGCCAATTATGATTCCATGTTGGAAACTGTTTCTTTGACTTGCTTTTATTATTATTATTTTTTTAATTAGAAGCTACTTTACAATATTGTGATGGTTTTTGCCATACATTCACATGAATCAGCCATGGGTGTACATGTTTTCCCCATCCAGACCATCCCTCCCACCTCTCTCCCTATCCCATCTCTCAGGGTCATCCCAGTGCACCAGACCTGACCATCCTGCCTCAAACATTGGACCTGGACTGGCAATCTATTTCACATATGATAATATACATGTTTCAATGCTATTCTCTCAAATCATCCCACCCTTGTCTTCTCCCACAAAGTGCAAAAGTCTGTTATTTACATCTGTGTATCTTTTGCTGTCTTGCATATAGGGTCATCATTATCATCTTTCTAAATTCCCTATATATGAGTTAGTATACTGTATTAGTATTTTTCTTTCTGGTTTATTTCACTCTGTATAATCGGTTCCAGTTTCATCCATCTTATTAGAACTGATTCAAATGTATTCTTTGTAATGGCTGAGTAATACTCCATTGTGTATATGTACCACAGCTTTCTTATCCATTCATCTGCTGATGGACATCTAGGTTGTTTCCATGTCCTGGCTATTAGAAAGATGGTAATGAGGACCCTGTATGCAAGACAGCAAATGAGACACAGATGTGTAGAGCGGACTTTTGGACTCTGAGGGAGAGGGAGAGGGAGAAGGTGGGATGATTTGGGAGAATAGCATTGAAATATGTATACTATCATGTAAGAAACGAATCGCCAGCTTATGTTCGATGCAGGGTGCAGGATGCTTGGGGCTGGTACATGGGGATGATCCGGAGGGATGATGTGGGGTGGGTGGGAGGTGGGAGGGGGATTCATGTTTGGGAGTTCATGTACACCCATGGTGGATTCATGTCAATGTATGCCAAATCCAATACAGTACTGTAAAGTAAAATAAAGGAAAAATAAAAATAGGGGAAAGAAAAAACGCAACAAACCAGCAACAGGGCACTTCAGCCTCATTATTGTGTTCTTTCACAGAGGGGTCATAGCAGCACACTGTAACCTAACAAGAGAGAGATGCTTCTACTGTGTTTCAGCATGGATCACAGTGGTGCCTTATTGTAATCTAAAATCTTGAAATAGTAACCTACGCTGCGTTTCTGATAATTTCTGTAATGTGGAGAGAGAGGTAGCCAAGATGGTGGGGTGAGAAGAAACTGAACTCACTTCCTCCTGTTGACACAACAGAATTATGACTACTCACAAAGCAACTATCTCTGAGAATGATCTGAAGATGAGCAGAAAAGATTTTCCACACCTAATGACAAAGAAAGAACCACGGCAAGATGAGTATGGAGGCAGACATAGTACAGTCAGGCTGCACATTTCTGGGCTGGCGAATCACAAAAAAAGAAATACCATAATCATTCACATCCTTCCCAAGGTTGAGGGTCTGTACCCCACATTGGATTACCCATCCCAAGGGTCCTGCACCAGGAAGATGAGCCCCTAGAACATCCAGCTTTGAAAACCAGTGATGTTTATGTTCAGGAGAGCTGGATGACAATGTAAAACAGAGACTCCATTCTTAAAGGGTAAAGAGAAATATCACAATCTCTGAGTCCCAGTACATGGACAATAATTAGAAACGGGTCTCTACTTCCTGATCTTAAGAGAGCCTCCTGGAGAAACAGAAGGCAACTAGGACTCCTTGTGACAACAGGACACTGGTAGCAGCCTTTTTTAGGAGGTCATTCTACCATAATACCACTTGCAATGATAAGTGCCATTTTGGAATCCTTCCTCTAACCTGTTACTGCCTGGGATAGAGCCATACCATGCCGCATGTTGGCACTAGGCCTGTTCCCCTTCTGGCCACACAGATGACCCTGCAGGGACTAGTCCTCAGCCTTTAGTGGGCCAGTACCAACCCTGAAACCTCCCTGAGCCATGTAGACAGCTGGCTGTACCAGCCTGAGCCACTCCTGGCTACCCAGTCAATTGCAAGGGAAATATATCCCACCTTCCAGCAGCCCAAAGCCACCACACAAGGCATGGCCTCACAGCCAGCTGGGCTGGGGGCCAGCCCATCTACCAATATGCCCCCAGCTGTCAACCCTTCCACACCAGAATACACGCAACCCACAGAGAGCATACCTCTAGAGCACACAGCTCTGGTGACCACAGGAGAATGTGCTGCTGAGCCCGATAGGTGATGTGGAAGACAAAGTAGTGGAAATCATCTAATCTGTGCAGAGAAAGAGATTTAAAATATGAGGATAATTTAAAATATCACTGGACAACATTTGCATTATAAGAGTCCCATCAGAAGGAGAGGAGAGAGAAAAAAGAGCAGATAACTTGCTTGAAGAAATAATAGATGAAAACTTCCCTAAGCTGCAGAAAGAAATAGACATCTAAATCCAGGAAGTACAACATCCCAAACAAGATGAACCAAAAGAAATCCATACAAAAACACATTCTTAACATTAAAATGTTAAGAATTAAACATACAGATAGAATCTTAAAAACAGAAAGAGAAAAGCAAAGAGTTATATACAAAGGAACTCTCATACGACTATTGCTGATGTTTAGCAGAAAGCTTGCAGGCCAGAAGGGCGTGGCACAAAATATTTAAAGTGATGAAAGGAAAAAAAATTTTAAAAGAGAAACACAACCAATAATATTCTGCTAAGCAAAGCTATCATCCAGATCTGAAGGAGAGATAGAGTTTTACACACAGCAAAAATGAAAAGAATTTAGCTCTAGAAAACTGCTTTTAGAAGAAATGTTTAGATGATGTCCATGTAAGATCTGAAACCATAAAACTCCTAAAAAATATATACAGAGTTTGTTCTTTGACATCAAAGCAGAAACAATTTTTTTAATCGGTTTCTTCAGGTAGGGGAAGTAAAAACAAAAATAAACAGTGGGACTACATCAAACTAAAAACCTTCTGCACCACAAAAGAAATGATCAACAAATGAAAAGGCAGCCTACTGAATGGCAGAAAATACTTTCAAATGATATAACTGATAAAGGGTTAGTATGGAAGAAAAGATGTTCAACATCACAAATCATCAGTGAAATGCAAGTCATATCAATGAGATACCATTACACCTGTCAAAATGGCTATCATCAAAAAGACAACAAAGATGAGTGTTGGTGAGGACATGGAGATTGCACTTAACTCTGTTGGTGGAATTGTAAATTGGTTTAGTCATTATTAAAGCCGCATGGAATTTCCTGAAAAAAAATGCAAAAAAAAAAAAATATTTCACTTCAGGTTATTTATCTGAAGCAAATGAAAACAGTAATTAGAAAAGATGGCTGCACCCCTATGTTCATTGCAGCATTGCTTACAACAGCCAAGATACAGAAGCAACCTAAGTGCTCCTCAATAGATGAATCGATAAAGTAGATGTCGTATACGTACACAGTACAGTATTACTCAGCCACAAAGAAAAATAAAACTGTGCCATTTGTGACAGCATGGATGGATCTAGAGCATATTCTGATAAGTAAAGTAAGTGAGACAGATAAAGATAAATACTGTAAGATATCACATATAAGAAATCTAAATAAACCTAAACAAGGAACCAAAAGGATGTGAAAACAGGTTTATAGGCACAGAGAACAAAAGGGTTCTTGTCAAAGGTGGGGATAAAGGGTGATGAAATAAAGAAATAAAGGAAGGGGATTAAGAGATAAAAAATCTTCAATTATAAAATAAATAAGCTATGGGAATGCAATATAAGCATAAGGAACATGGTCAATAATCTTGTAATAACTTTATATAGGAACAGATTTTACCGGACATATTGTGATGATCCTTTCATAATGTATGCAAAAGTCTCAAATCACTATGTAGTATAACTTAAACTAACATAATAGTGTATATCTAGGATATTTCAATTTTTAAAAAAGACAATAATTTGAAAAGACAAATGCAGCCCACGATCATTGCAGGATAGCTTCATTTTTATATAAAAAAATACTTAATAACTGACTCTAGAAACGTTAGTCCTAAATTGTAGCAACTGCCAAGTTCTGTGGTAAATACCCCTATCATGGCCAATTTCAAATTACCAACATGATGTCACAGAACACAGCTTGAGAAGATAGGTTTTATTTGACTTTTGTAAGGTAGCATCACTATGAACAATGCTAGTGGAGGTGATGGAATTCCAGTGGAGCTGTTTCAAGTCCTGAAAGATAATGCTGTGAAAGTGCTGCACTCAATATGCCAGCAAATTTGGAGAACTCAGCAGTGGCCACAAGATTCATAGGGTCGCAAAGAGTCGGACACGACTGAGCGACTGAACTGAACTGAACTGAAACACTAAACCAGACGCTGGAGTTACTTATTTTAAGCAACACAAAAGCTTAATTCAACAAATAGAGCTCATATTCTTGAAGAAGGTAAACTGAATAAACAGAAAAAAAAAAATTCAGTACAATAAGGAAGAAATAAGAGGCCAAGATAAAAATGTGGAACAGAATGGGGTGCTTCATAGATTGGTTAAGAGAGAGATGGCATCTTAAGCTGACATCTATAGCAACTAGCTATGAGAACAATGGACAGCAAGTATGAGGAGCGGGTTCAGAGCCTCTGAGGCAGCACAGGCAGCTAGAATAAAGGCCTCAGGAAAGAATTTGGCATTCTCAGGAAACTAGAGGATTAGCGAGGATAAGGCAGTGCACAAAAGAGAAGGTGTCTGATGTGTCTTAAATACTCAAGAAATATTTGTTGAAAAGCTATAGTGAAATAATACTATGAATATAGCTAATCAATTTTAATAGGATTGAATTAAAATATAAAAAACACACTAAAATCGCTCAGTTTTTAAACTTGACTCAGTAGCTTATGGTTTACCAACAATACTCTCCTCATTATAAACTAAAACAATAACTAAATGACAGTAGATGAGCTCATTGATAAAACTGATATGTTTTAACTTGCAATATTTTTTCACAGTGCAGTTCACTTTTTGAGTATTGTTAACATTAATTCACTTATTAGAGTGTCCACCAAAATTATCAGAATCCGTATATGAGATTGAAAGGCATAGACTGGAAGTAATGAAGATAATTTTCAACATTTTCTTCACTTTGCTCTATGTATGATCATGCTCAATCAGATGCTAAAAGGATTTTAGTAAGATTTGTTGAAGAGGGTGGGGGAAACCTCTTGAGAAATAAAGGCATCAACTGCCTTCATTCTGAAAGTATCTACCTCTATTTGATCAGGACATATACAGAGTAAAATTTCTAAATATTTGATTTGATATTTGAGGTTAAAAATGGATAGAATCTTTCATCAAAAACAGAGTTACTCATTATATATCATTTTGATGAACATTTTAATTTTTAGGTTTTAGTAGTATTTTTAAATTTACCCAAGATATGTATGAACTTGAAGAGAAAATATACTCTTGAGAGTAAGCTGCTGATCATTCTTCGTTTTCTAAGTGTTACTGAAGTATAGTTTATTTCATATATAAATATTATTTTTGAATGTATAAGAAAGTTTACATATTATAGCTCAAGCATTATAATGAGCATTACTATATTGAATGGATCTGTATATACTAAGATATCAATAAAATGACATGTCTTAGAATTTTTTTTGGCCACCCCTCACAGCATGTGGGCTCTTGTTTCCATGACCAGGGATCAAACCAGCACTTCCTGCATTGGTAGCATGGGATGTTAACCACTGGGCCACCAGGGAAGGTCCCCTAAGTTGTTTTTTTTTTTTTTTTATGAAGATTTTCTGTGCCCCATGTTTAGAAACTGTGATTCAGTAAGTCACTGGATAAACATTGAAGTTCTTTTTAAAAATTCTAATTATTTTGGTACAGAAGTTTTGACCAGCTTGAGGGGAAAATAAACAAGCAGCAAGCATTGCCCTCAATTTTTCAGTTATCCAGTAAAGGTTGGTAAAGAATCTGCCTGCAATGCAGGAGACCTGGTTTGATTCCTGGGTTGGGAAGATCTGCTGGAGAAGGGATAGGCCACACACTCCAGTATTCTTGAGCTTCCCTTGTGACTCAGATGGTAAAGAATCTGCCTGCTATGCGGGAGACCTGGGTTTGATCCTTGGGTTGGGAAGATCCCCTGGAGCAGGGAAAGGTTACCCACTCCAGTATTCTGGCCTGGAGAATTCCATGGACTGTCTAGTCCATGGGATCGCAAAGAGTCGGACACCACTGAATGACTTCTCTTTCTCTTTCACTTTCACTTTCAGCCATAGGAGAAAGACAGTATTGTTTTCTGAGAGCAATAGTATCAGTTTTGTCCATTGTGTGGAAGAATAAATAAACATATTTTAGTTTAAATAACTGAGTATATCTTGAGAATGAAAATGTAACCTAGCCGGAGTAATTTCAGGATTTTTTTTTTAACTAGAAACTTTTCCCCTCTAGCTGTCTGCAGAAATAGATTATTTCTAATTTCCTGATTTAGTTATAGTCATAGTGTACATAAAAACAGATTTGATTTTCTTGGAATCAAACATGAAATGAAAGCCTAGGCCTTATCACTGAAACAAGACAGCAGTTTTGCAGAGCTGTGTACATCCTTTGAACTCAGATGACATTGTCTCAGAGGAAAAGATGTTTGATGAGTTTTTTACACTTTAAAGCTCTTGCTAAGGAAAATGAGCTGGGGATCTCTTTTGGTAGAATTGAAGGGGGGGTGGATGATTTCGTCTTCAAAAGATGAGGGGAAAAGTGTCATTTTCTATTTCCCTTAAGTATCATTCTTTCAAATACTTGTGTGACAAGAGGTTCAACAGGCTTAGATTTGGGGTTTTAGTTTTTCACATATACATGTAGGACTTAAATGGCCCTGCACATCAAAAGGAAAAGAGAGGGAGAGAGAGGGGGAAAAAAATCCCCTAGAAAGAAGAAAATAGTGCAGAAAACTCTTGAAAAATATAGTTCATAAAACTGCTACAGTCAATCAATATGCTACAATTTGAAAGGAAATTAACAATTGAAACTCAAAACTGAATTAAGTAACATTTTGTACATTTAGTTCAAGTTGTCAGTGATAAACCAAGTGAGAAATACTCTAGAGATAGAAACTTATAAATGCATTGGTTCATTTAACAAATATATATCATATATCAAGCGCTATACTAGGTGCTATTTACCTGTACAGAGGATGAGGTTAGATTGAGTAAACAAAGAACAATGAGAAATAAGATGATACAGAGTGGAAGGAGGGACAAAAGGATGAAATGAACAGAGACTGAAAGGATGAGCAGTGCAAGGAAGAAAAGCCAAAACTGGAAGGATCGATGTGTTGAGAACAGTGAAGGCTCTGAGATTTTGTACTAAATGCAAGCTGACAAATCAGTCTGCTAAGATTTCACATATGGCAAAATGCAGGAGAGTCCTGGGTCAGACACAAAGAACTTTTACTTACTGCACAGGAAACAGCCTGTGCTTCAAGTCCACATCACTTTCCCTTGCTTCATAGATCCCTGAAGGCAATATGCTGATAGGTTCAGCTGGATAAAGTATACACAATAGGTTTGCATCACAGCTACGGGAACTTAAAATATAAACCTTGAATTGTATAAAGGCAAACCTACTCAACCAATCTTTGCCCCAAAGGGAGATATAATCTTCACTATCCTGAGCAATAAACAAAATTCCCCTTTACTTCAGGGGAAGATACAATACCTTCCAAAGCTGTGTGCAATGCAAAATTCTTGAAACATTACTTCAGAACAGTCATTAGTGCCTCTGATTTATAGATGGCCAGAAACACAAGAGATCCATGGGAAGTTTTCTCCCAAGTGGATGCAGAAAGTACAACAGTTTCAACTAGCAAATGTTGCTGTGCTGTGAAACTTTATATCTCAATGGGCTTTTTCATTAGACCAAAATATTATCGGCATAAATTATTCTTCCATATGATCTTTCAAAACTGTGCTCAGCTAAGTCATTCCTAAACAACTCTTCATTTATAACACACACAAGTATGAACAGCCCATGATAAACTTACAAAGACATAGTTTTCAGGTATTTTCGCCATACTGGCTTTAAAAGTGGTTTTAAAGGATCCTAATTAACTATTTTTATTTATTCTTATTGTTGTCATCATTTTAGAGAAAAATATATATCATTGGGGTGTTTACCAAGTCTAGCAGTTTTAAGCCTCTTATTATGATTTTCTCCATGTCCTAATCGTTCTCATTTTTGGCAGTGTCAAAAACAGGGTTGGGGATGTCCCTGGTGGTCCAGTGGCTAAGATTCCATGCTCCTCATGCAGAGGGCCTGGGTTTGATTCCTGGACGAAGAACTGGATCCCACCTGTCACAACTAAGATCCTCCATGCTTCATGAAGACCCAGTGCAGCCAAACTAAAAAACCACAGCATTTTCTGTCTTGCATACAGGGTCCTCATTACCGTCTTTCTAAATTCCCTATATATGAGTTAGTATACTGTATTAGTATTTTTCTTTCTGGTTTATTTCACTCTGTATAATCGGTTCCAGTTTCATCCATCTTATTAGAACTGATTCAAATGTATTCTTTGTAATGGCTGAGTAATACTCCATTGTGTATATGTACCACAGCTTTCTTATCCATTCATCTGCTGATGGACATCTAGGTTGTTTCCATGTCCTGGCTATTAGAAAGATGGTAATGAGGACCCTGTATGCAAGACAGCAAATGAGACACAGATGTGTAGAGCGGACTTTTGGACTCTGAGGGAGAGGGAGAGGGAGAAGGTGGGATGATTTGGGAGAATAGCATTGAAATATGTATACTATCATGTAAGAAACGAATCGCCAGCTTATGTTCGATGCAGGGTGCAGGATGCTTGGGGCTGGTACATGGGGATGATCCGGAGGGATGATGTGGGGTGGGTGGGAGGTGGGAGGGGGATTCATGTTTGGGAGTTCATGTACACCCATG
>SJYX01014149.1:48185-140427 GCA_006410675.1 Oreotragus oreotragus
ACTAAGGTCCGTCTAGTCAAGGCTATGGTTTTTCCAGTACTCATGTATGGATGTGAGAGTTGGACTGTGAAGAAAGCTGAGTGCTGAAGAACTGATGCTTTTGAACTGTGGTGTTGGAGATGACCCTTGAGAGTCCCTTGGACTGCAAGGAGATCCAACTAGTCCATTCTGAAGGAGAACAGCCCTGGGATTTCCTTGGAAGGACTGATGCTGAAGCTGAAACTCCAGTACTTTGGCCATCTCATGTGAAGAGTTGACTCATTGGAAAAGACTCTGATGCTGGGAGGGATTGGGGGCAGGAGGAAGAGGGGATGACAGAGGATAAGATGGCTGGATGGCATCACCGACTCGATGGATGTGAGTTTGGGTGAAATCTGGGAGTTGGTGATGGACAGGAGGCCTGGGTGCTGCAGTCCATGGGATCACAGAGTCGGACACGACTGAGCGACTGAACTGAACTGAACTGAAGGTAGCTTAAGCCTATTCCAGCACACTAGTGGACAGTTTCATCTATCACTCATACCTTCCATTTGTAATATAGTTCATTGGAAAATTGGAAGGCTAACATTTAATCTGTAGATAGCAAAATAAAATTTACACCCAGTATGATAAGTGCCAAGTCATCACAGAGAAATCAGAGTCCTCTCTGACTGGTGAATATGGGATTTATAAGTTACCTTATTTATTAAAATAGAGGATACAGTGTCATCAGTCAAGAACTTTACATTCAAACATGCCTATCTCGATGATCTACCAGCACGTTTCTTCAAAACTCAGCCCAGAAAAATTTCAGCTTATGTAAGTCATGCCTGAACCTAACTTTCATCATAATCAACCATTCTCTATTCTGCATTTCTGTTACATCTTGGTCTTTTTGTCAAGTCAAGGAAATTCTCTGGCTTTATCTCTTTATATTTTGTTCTCCCCTATTGTCTGTATTTCCTTCCTTTTATTTATTCTTTAACATTTTACATCTTTTTAGGACTTACTAGGATTTTCTTCAAGTCTATCTTCCAGTTTACCATTTTTTTCTGCACCTGTTATTTACTTTAATATGCCTTTTGAATTTTTAATCTTACTATGTTTTATTTTGTCTTACTACCAAATTTTACCTGAGAAACAGAAGATGGAAAACTATAATTTCTGGCTGAGAGTTCAAGATAATAGGTAAACTGGCATAAAGTCATAAAATGGAAGTATCAGACATTTTACATATGCATTATTTTTAGAAAATGAAAGGAAAAGTTTACCACCTACAATGCTATCAAAGTTTCAAAATTTGTCATCTATTCATTAGAAAGTAGATATACATTTTAAGGTTATTTCAGTTTTAAAGATGTAAAATACAAGTTGCTGATATATTCCATGAAATACAATGTTTTTTCCATAAGCAGTTTTTACCTAGAAGTCAATTTTAGTTTCTAGTTCAATTCTATAGACAGGAAATAAAGAAAAACAATAAAAATTATAAACTCGCCAATTCATAGAATTGCTTATTTTTCAGTTAGATAAAACAAATTATCGGGGAAGGCAATGGCACCCCACCCCAGTACTCTTGCCTGGAAAATCCAATGGACGGAGGAGCCTGGTGGGCTGCAGTCCATGGGGTCGCTAACAGTCGGACAGACTGAGTGACTTCACTTTCACTTTTCTCTTTCATGCATTGGAGAAGGAAATGGCAACCCACTCCAGTATTCTTGCCTGGAGAATCCCAGGGATGGGGGAGCCTGGTGGGCTGCCGTCTATGGGGTCACACAGNGTCGGACAGACTGAGTGACTTCACTTTCACTTTTCTCTTTCATGCATTGGAGAAGGAAATGGCAACCCACTCCAGTATTCTTGCCTGGAGAATCCCAGGGATGGGGGAGCCTGGTGGGCTGCCGTCTATGGGGTCACACAGAGTCGGACACAACTGAAGTGACTTAGCAGCAGCAGCAGCAAAACAAATTATATTCTGTCTATGATGATGTAAATGATCCTTCCATTTTAAGACTGAAAATTTTAATTGAAGCAAGTTGTTTTATAGGTTATGTTGCTTCTTAACTGAAGAATATTTATTACGTGCTTGAATCTACTCTCCAAGAGTTATATCTGAAAAATAATTATGTGAATAATTCAACCCTTGATTTATAATGATACGTATTTATCAAGGAAAGTCATATAATGCTGGAAAATTTCAGTCTGAAGGCATCATAATATAGGACTTCCAATCTAATTCATGACGCAGCATGGGTATAGTTATTACGGTAAAATTTTAAAAGGATCGTCTTTCTACTGCTAGAAAAATTTTCCGGTAATCCAGAACATGAGGCTTCTCTGGTGGCTCAGCAATAAAGAATCTGTGCAATGTAGTGGATGTGGGCTCAGTCCTTGGGTGGGGAAGATCCCTGGAGAAGGAAACGCAGACCTACTCTTGCCCAGGAAATCCCTTGAACAGAGAAGCCTAGTGGGCAACAGTTGACGGGGATGCAGAAAAGTCAAGTACGACTGAGCAACTAAACAAGTCAAGAACTTAAATCCTTAATATGCATTTAAAATTTATATTTGGTTATAAAACATGTCAGTCATTTTTTAAAATGGAACTCTGGTTTTTCTGTGGGAATCTATTTCATTTCTAATTTTTGTATTCAACTGAAATATACTCATTTTGTAAACTTTTTTAGATTGAGCATGATCTTGAATTCTGAGGAATCATTTTTATGCTGACTTTTACAGATGGTTGATGATTTTTTGATATGCAGTGTCATTTTCACTGTGAAAGCACCCTATATGGACGGATCTGTGTGCACTCTGGCTTGGAAGTATTTGCTACATAGTTGTTTTGCATTTGCTTCTTCCAGAGGCCACCTGGTTTCACTGGTTTAGAATTTATATGAATTTGTAGACTTGGGAGTCTCCAGTATCTGAGAAGATATCATGTATCTGGATCTTCAGCATAAATCAGTTTTTTAATTTTTCACAAAGACTTTTTTTTTTAATCAAGGACCCAGTATAGATGAGCTTCCTAGTTTTTATCTATTCTAGTTTCTCTTTTGTGGTTGACATAGCCATTTGAGGGTCCTATTTTTCAGCAGGAATCAGTTCTAACTGCTGGCTTTTGAGCAAGTCTAGTGCAATCTTTCCATTTCCTTGGTGACCATGAAAATCTCTGACCCCAGGGACTACCTGCCTCCTCTATTTGCCATAGCAGCCGCCTGCAAGCTTACTCCTTTAGCTTCGGATTTCCTTTTAAACCCTATCTTTCAGCTGGTTTGACTTGCTTGTTCTGGGATGCTTGGCCATGTGTTTAACAGGAAGGCTTTCCATTTGTACATACTCCTAAGCATGGACTGCATGCTCTGTAACTAGCTTACTTCTTTCCTCTTTCTCTCCCTGGAGTAACACACTCCAGGATTTTCAAACAGAGTTGCATGCTAGGAGCTGGGACCTGTCTATGTATAGATACCTGGAATCTTAAAGCGGCAAAAGTAGGTTCCTGAGCCAGGAGCCTTAAGACATATCTTGACTACTTAAGTGAATACAAGAAAAACTGCCTTTATCCCTGTTACAATATCCAAATAAGCAGGATGGAAAGAGCAAGCCAGGATGTAATGACAGCGTCTCGGTAGAAGTGAAGAGGACAGAGGAGGGGAAGGATTTCAAAGAGATTCTGATTTCCTAGCACAGTCACTTGCACACTGTGCATAAAAATGATTGTTTCTTACTTGGCACTCAGTTCAGTTCAGTTCAGTTGTTCAGTCGTGTCTGACTCTTTGCACCCCATGAATCACAGCACACCAGGCCTCCCTGTCCATCACCAACTCCTGGAGTTCACTCAGACTCACATGCATCGAGCCAGTGATGCCATCCAGCCATCTCATCCTCTGCTGTCCCCTTCTCCTCCTGCCCCCAATCCCTCCCAGCATCAGAGTCTCTTCCAATGAGTCAACTCTTTGCATGAGGTGGCCAAAGTACTGGAGTTTCAACTTCAGCATCATTCCTTCCAAGGAAATCCCAGGGCTGTTCTCCTTCAGAATGGACTAGTTGGATCTCCTTGCAGTCCAAGGGACTCTCAAGAGTCTTTTCCAACACCACAGTTCAAAAGCGTCAATTCTTCGGCGCTCAGCCTTCTTCACAGTCCAACTCTCACATCCATACATGACCACAGGAAAAACCATAGCTTTGACTAGACGGACCTTTGTTGGCAAGGTAATGTCTCTGCTTTTCAACATGCTTTCTAGGTTGGTCATAATTTTTCTTCCAAGGAGTAAGCATCTTTTAATTTCATGGCTGCAGTCACCATCTGCAGTGATTTTGGAGCCCAAAAAAATAAAGTCTGACACTGTTTCCACTGTTTCCCCATCTATTTCCCATGAACTGATGGGACCAGATGCCATGATCTTCGTTTTCTGAATGTTGAGCTTTAAGCCAACTTTTTCACTCTCCTCTTTCACTTTCATCAAGAGGCTTTTTAGCTCCTCCTCACTTTCTGCCATAAGGGTGGTGTCATCAGCATATCTGAGGTTATTGATATTTCTCCCGGCAATCTTGATTCCAGCTTGTGTTTCTTCCAGTCCAGCGTTTCTCATGATGTACTCTGCATATAAGTTAAATAAGCAGGGAGACAATATACAGCCTTGACGTACTCCTTTTCCTATTTGGAACCAGTCTGTTGTTCCATGTCCAGTTCTAACTGTTGCTTCCTGACCTGCATACAGATTTCTCAAGAGGCAGGTTAGGTGGTCTGGTATTCCCATCTCTTTCAGAATTTTCCACAGTTTATTGTGATCCACACAGTCAAAGGCTTTGGCATAGTCAATAAAGCAGAAATAGATGTTTTTCTGGAACTCTCTTGCTTTTTCCATGATCCAGCGGATGTTGGCAATTTGATCTCTGGTTCCTCTGCCTGTTCTAAAACCAGCTTGAACATCAGGGAGTTCACGGTTCACATATTGCTGAAGCCTGGCTTGGAGAATTTTGAGCATTACTTTACTAGCGTGTGAGATGAGTGCAATTGTGCGGTAGTTTGAGCATTCTTTGGCATTGCCTTTCTTTGGAATTGGAATGAAAACTGACCTTTTCCAGTCCTGTGGCCACTGCTGAGTTTTCCAAATTTGCTGGCATATTGAGTGCAGCACTTTCACAGCATCATCTTCCAGGATTTGAAACAGCTCAACGGGAATTCCATCACCTCCACTAGCTTTGTTCTTAGTGATGCTTTCTAAGGCCCACTTGACTTCACATTCCAAGATGTCTGGCTCTAGATTAGTGATCACATCCTCATGATTATCTGGGTCGTGAAGATCTTTTCTGTACAGTTCTTCTGTGTATTCTTGCCACCTCTTCTTAATATCTTCTGCTTCTGTTAGGTCCATACCATTTCTATCCTTTATCGAGCCCATCTTTGCATGAAATGTTCCCTTGGTATCTCCAATTCTCTTGAAGAGATCTCTAGTCTTTCCCATTCTGTTGTTTTCCTCTATCTCTTTGCATTGATTGCTGAAGAAGGCTTTCTTATCTCTTCTTGCTATTCTTTGGAACTCTGCATTCAGATGCTTATATCTTTTCTTTTCTCCTTTGCTTTTCGCCTCTCTTCTTTTCAGTGCTATTTGTAAGGCTTCTCCAGACAGCCATTTTGCTTTTTTGCATTTCTTTTCCATGGGGATGGTCTTGATCCCTGTCTCCTGTACAATGTCACGAACCTCATTCCATAGTTCATCAGGAACTCTGTCTATCAGATCTAGGCCCTTAAATCTATTTCTCACTTCCACTGTATAATCATAAGGGATTTGATTTAGGTCATACCTGAATGGTCTAGCGGTTTTCCCTACTTTCTTCAATTTAAGTCTGAATTTGGAAATAAGGAGTTCATGATCTGAGCCACAGTCAGCTCCTGGTCTTGTTTTTGTTGACTGTATAGAGCTTCTCCATCTTTGGCTGCAAAGAATATAATCAATCTGATTTCGGTGTTGACCATCTGGTGATGTCCATGTGTAGAGTCTTCTCTTGTGTTGCTGGAAGAGGGTGTTTGCTATGACCAGTGCATTTTCTTGGCAAAACTCTATTAGTCTTTGCCCTGCTTCATTCCGCATTCCAAGGCCAAATTTGCCTGTTACTCCAGGTGTTTCTTGACTTCCTACTTTTGCATTCCAGTCCCCTATAATGAAAAGGACATCTTTTTTGGGTGTTAGTTCTAAAAGGTCTTGTAGGTCTTCATAGAACCATTCAACTTCAGCTTCTTCAGCATTACTGGTTGGGGCATAGACTTGGATAACTGTGATATTGAATGGTTTGCCTTGGAAATGAACAGAGATCATTCTGTCGTTTTTGAGATTGCATCCAAGTGCTGCATTTTGGACTCTTTTGTTGAACATGATGGCTACTCCATTTCTTCTGAGAGATTCCTGCCCACGGTAGTAGATATAATGGTCATCTGAGTTAAATTCACCCATTCCAGTCCATTTTAGTTCGCTGATTCCTAGAATGTCGACGTTCACTCTTGCCATCTCTTGTTTGACCACCTCCAATTTGCCTTGATTCATGGACCTGACATTCCAGTTTCCTATGCGATACTGCTGTTTACAGCATCAGACCTTGCTTCTATCACCAGTCACATCCACAGCTGGGTATTGCTTTTGCTTTGGCTCCATCCCTTCGTTCGTTTTGGAGTTATTTCTCCACTGATCTCCAGTAGCATATTGAGCATCTTCTGATCTGAGAAGTTCCTCTTTCAGTATTCTATCATTTTGCCTTTTCATACTGTTCATGGGGTTCTCAAGGCAAGAATACTGAATTGGTTTGCCATTCCCTTCTCCAGTGGACCACATTCTGTCAGACCTCTCCACCATGACCCACCCGTCTTGGCTTGCCCCGCAGGCATGGCTTATTTTCATTGAGTTAGACAAGGTTGTGGCCCTAGTGTGATTAGATTGACTAGTTTTCTGTGATTATAGTTTCAGTGTGTCTGCGCTTTGATGCCCTCTTGCAACACCTACCATCCTTCTTGGGTTTCTCTTACCTTGGATGGGGGGTATCTCTTCACAGCTACTCAGCAAAGCTCAGCCGCTGCTCCTTACCTTGGATGAGGGGTCTCTCCTCACCGCCACCCCTCCTGACCTTGAATGTGAAATAGCTCATCTAAGCCCTCCTGCACCCGCCCAGCCACCGCTATTGGACGTGGGGTTGCTCCTCCTGGCCACCGTCCCTGGCCTTGGATGCTGTGACGGCGCCCAGAGTGCGGGCGGCTGCGACGGCGTGCAGAGCATTTCCGAGAGGAGGTACCTCATGTCCAAGATCAGGGGCAGAGATCGAGAGTGCCAGGCTGCCACAGCACAGAAGCAGCCAAGAGGAGCTACCCAACTTTGCATTCAGTACCCTACAAAATCTTGCCCTCATTACCTGCTTTCTAGGCAAAAATGTCTCTTTACTATTCTTCAAACTGACAAGCCTGCTGTAACATTGCACTTACTCTTTCTTCTCCTTGGACCACGGTTCTACGTGTATGCATCAGGTTTCTCCTTGACTTTTTTCATGTCCTGTGTCGAGTCATCTTGTCAGAAATATCACTACTGAAAACCCTATACCTATCCACCTTCATCTAGATGCTCTCATTTTTCTCTTATTTATCTGAATTATCTATGGATTGATGTCAAGGTTGTTCCTTACCTTTCACCTACTCAGGGTCATTGTTTCTGGGAGTATTCCTTTTACATGTCAACATTAATAAATTTTCCTTCTCTGCTGCATCATTGCAGTCAGCATGTGCAAAGTGAAGTGAAAGTCGCTCAGTCATGTCTGACTCTTTGTGATCCCATGAACCGTATGCTGCTGCTACTGCTGCTAAGTCACTTCAGTCGTGTCCAACTCTGTGTGACCCTATAGACGGCAGCCCACCAGGCTCCTCTGCCCCTGGGATTCTCCAGGCAAGAACACTGGAGTGGGTTGCCATTTCCTTCTCCAATGCATGAAAGTGAAAAGTGAAAGTGAAGTCGCTCAGTCGTGTCCAACTCTTAGCGACCCCATGGACTGCAGCCTACCAGGCTCCTCCATCCATGGGATTTTCCAGGCAAGAGTACTGGAGTGGGTTGCCAATACCTTCCCCATGGACTGTATAGTCCATGGAATTCTCCAAGCCAGAACACTAAAATCAAACTGTTAGTATTCTCTGTTTGTCACGTTTTTCCCCTCAAGGCATTGCATACTTAACTTCCTTTTAGATTATGATTTCTTGGAAGAGTTGTGTATATTCACTATTTTCTGGTCTTGCTTTACTATCTCCATAGCTCTTACTACTCTTGTACATTATTAACTAATGTGATTTTACTCTTGTTTATTGTCTCTATCACCTCTCAATGGCATTAAAATACCTTCAAGAAATTATATCCTTAGAGCCTGGTGTTGTGTGTAAATACCAAAGTAAATATCCCAAATATTTTTGTTGAATGAGTGAGTATTGGGTACATACATTTTCCCTCCCTACAACAGTGTAACACTTGATTGCAAGAGCTGTCACATTTATTTAATTTATCTTTTTATAAATATTCTCACCAACTTTACAATTAAATTTCCATCATAATTTATATCCCAACCCCAATTCTACCATTCTACATTAAGTTTCAAACTATATAGGACTCCCTGTTGCTTCCACAGTCTTTGCGGAATCTCCTCAGGTCGTGTGAGTGTCACTGAAATACTTCTTGTTTAACTTCAGGGACATAATTTAAAACAGATAGTTCTGATGCTTCTGGCAAAATATGGGATATGGAGATGTATCCACACTCTACCACAGAAGCCTCACGATGTTGAACTCTTTCACAACTTTATTTTCTCTCTTAAAACCTCTCAACTCCATTCTAATTCTCGCTCCTACTTTATTGACAGAATTGTTGCAATCAGAAGAGAATTCCTACAGACCTCAAAATACTGCATATTTGTAATCTGTCTGTGTCCTCTGGCTTCATTTCCTTTACAATGAAAGTACTGCTCATGTTTTCAGCCAAGGCTAAATCCATAAAACTTCTTGTGCCTGAGATCCTATTCCCACTCCTCTGCTTAAGAAGTGTACCATACACTTTCCTTTCTATCTGGCATCATCAATATTTCTTTCTACAGGATCATCTTCCTTTATTTCACTTCTATTATTTCACTTCTATTATTATTTCTTATTGACTTCTAGAGTAAAACTCCAAAAGGATATCTGTGCCTGTTGTCTTCAATCTATTAAAATAAGATTTTCTCATCCATATCTTACTAAAACTTTTATCAAGATTATAATAACCTGTATGTCACTGTATCGAAAGGTAATTTTGTTGCTTTCTTTTTACCTGAGCTTTCAGTGGCATCTGACAATTTATGAACCATTCATCCTTGAAAATACTTTTCCTTGGCTTCCAGGACATCAAAGTCATTTTTCCTCCTTCCTCCTTCCTCTGAGACTACATTTCTAAGTCTCCTTGACTCTCTGTGAAACTATGGACTGTTGTCTGCCAGGATCCTCTGTCCATAGGATTCTCCAGGCAAGAATATTGGAGTGGTTGCCAAGCCCTTCTCTAGGAGTTTTTCCCAACCCAGGGATCAAACCCTCATCTCACAGGTCTCCTGCATTGGCAGGCGGGTTCTTTACCACTAGGGCCACCTGGAAAGTACCCCACCCCCAGCCCCTCGGACCTTCATATCTAACTGCAAAATAATCAACTCCATTGAGATGATAATAAGCACCTCAAAGTTATCATTACTACAAGTCAACATGCCCCAATGTATCAGCTCTTCTAAAGACTTTTTTGTCTCATTTAATAGAAACTCCATTCTTTAGCTGTTCAGGCTGTTCAAAGGGAAATGGCTGTTGGATCCATTTTCAGAACACATCCAGAATTTGACCATTTCTCCATTATACTTGTTACCACCAGTTTGGTCCAAATCCCAATCATTTATGCCATGGATTACTGCAATAGCTTGCTACTTGGTCTCCCGGGTTCTATTCCTATCGCTTTGGTCAATCCTTCATACAACTGACAGAATGCTTTTGTAAAATCGTGAGTCAAATTATTTTAATGTTTCTTAATCAGATTTTTCAAAAAGAGAAGGGGAGACCACATGGTCTGGGCTGTATTACTTTTCTGACACTACCCCCTATACTCCTCTCTTTCACTTATCCACAGTCGCAATGACCTCGATGCAGCCTTTTAACATCCTAGACGCACCCTTATCCAGAGTCCCTGCACTTGACACTCTCTCTAGCTTGAAATACCCACCTCCCACCTCTAAATCCACATGGCTACAACCATCACTTTCTTTAAATCTTTACTTTCCTTGCTGAATCCTCTCTTCTTATCTGACCTTCAGTCTTATACCTTCTGAACATTTTATGTTCCATTTCACTGCTTTAGTTCTTCTCTTCTTATCAATAAATTATTTTATGTTTTTCTAACTAACATACACATACCTAAAGCTTACTCTATTTCCTGGTACATAGTAAGCCTTCAATAGGTTAAAAGATGTTGCCCCCAGATTACCGTGTTCACCAATGCTGGACAGCTTCTTGTGAGTGGAAGCAAGCTTTCCTCCAACGCAAGAAACCCATTCTGTCTCCCAGTTTTGTCACAGGAAATCGAAGTCTTTCTCAGTATAAATCAAGCCTTTCTTCTCTACTGTCTCTTAGCATCTAACTCATACCATCTCTTTGGAGGGCCTGGAAACTTCTGGGTTTTCCCCCCTAATTATACACAAATGCCCAGAAACAAGTAAATATTACCTGAGTGACAAAAAAACAAGATCTAAATCAGTTAACTTGTGATAAAGGGGAGAAAACTTCTTTGTGAGGGATTTGTCTGAAGCTGATGCTTTTGAACTATGGTGTTGGAGAAGACTCTTGAGAGTCCCTTGGACTGCAAGGAGATCCAACCAATCCATTCTGAAGGAGATCAGCCCTGGGATTTCTTTGGAAGGAATGATGCTAAAGCTGAAACTCCAATGTTTTGGCCACCTCATGAGAAGAGTTGACCCATTGGAAAAGACTCTGATGCTGAGAGGGATTGGGGGCAGGAGGAGAAGGGGACGACAGAGGATGAGATGGCTGATGGCATCACTGACTCGATGGACGTGAGTGTGAGTGAACTCCGGGAGTTGGTGATGGACAGGGAGACCTGGCGTGCTGCAATTCATGGGGTCACAAAGAGTCAGACACGACAGAGTGACTAAACTGACTGATGTTATACCAGAACTGGGTTGCTGGAATATAGTGCATGCATATATTTTATTTTGCTATTTTTTTGTGTGTGTGCCAAATTGCTTGTCAGAATAGCTTCGATTTACAGTTAGACCATCAATGTATGAGAGGTCCTTTCTATAAATTCTCATCCAGATTTTTGCCATTTCAATAGGAACTACTTTAATTTCTTTTTACAATGACTACTGGGATGTTGTACATCTCTTTACATATTGATGGATATTAATGCTGTCCTTTTCATGAATTATTTATTCAAATTAATTTCTTAACTCCTATTTGGGTTTCCTATTGACTTGCACAAATCTTTTGTGAATCTATGCATGTTCTACCAATCTGCTATTTTTCTGTAACTTTGTCTATACTATTTTATAATTAACAGAATTATTTAATTATTATACAGTCAAGTCTGTATATTTTTTCTCTTTTCCTTTTAGGGATACTGTTTACAAAAGTTGCATTCTGCAAAAGTATATTTCTTTATTATAGTGTATCAACATTATGGATTTACCTTTCAAATGTAGATTTTATTCCATCCAGGGTCCATCTTTGCATGTGGTGTAATGTAGGAAACTCAACACTGTTTTCTGTGATTTAGTGAATGTGTCTTACCAGCATCATCTACTAATCAATCTATTCCTTTTTGTTTACTTTATGATGTCATCTTTGTCATATATCAAACTCAAATAAATATGATCTGCTCTTGGACCAGTATTGAAGTGTTTTTTTAATACTATGACTTGGACTATGTTGATATCTGACCAGTAAGTCATCAGTCTTTGCTGTTCTGTTTCAAAATAAACTTAGATATTTTTTGACATTTGTTTTTCTATGGAAATTTTGGGAATAGCTTGTTATGTTTCTTAAAAACTCAACTGCAATATAAATGAAATTTTATTGAGTCTATCTGCTGATTGACTTGGGCAAAGTAATGCCTCTTCAGTGTTACTTTTCTCATTTATTCACATAGTGTATTTTTATTTATCAATTATTTCAGTCTCTTCAATATATATTTAGATGTAGAGAACTTTGGAGAGATCTGACTTTAGCATGAGTGCCAAGAATGATTTCCACCTGCTGAGTCTATCTTTCCTGTCCATGAAGAAGCAAAAAGAAACAAAAGGGGTGAAGCTTGTCCACAGTTTTATTTACTCGAGTTGTGTTGAATAAAATGTAGTTAGGAAACAGCATAGTATTTTAGAACGAAGACTGTGGGATCAGGGCCCTTGATTCGACTCCTGGCTCTATAGCTTCCTAACCTGTGCAACTACATAACTTCAGTTTCCTCATAAGAGAGAGAGAGAAAAAAAAAGAGAGTACAGTAATATTGGTTAATTCACTAGGTTGCTATGAGGATTAAGTAAAAGGATAAATGTAAAAGGATTAGTACACTTCTTGGCTTAGAGCAAGTAGTCAAATATTAAACACTGGAAAGAGTGAACATACTGAGTCACAAGTGTCAAAGTCTAAACTAGAGTAAATCCATCTCCTCTAGCCATGAAACCCAGATACATCACTGCCTAAGTTACTCTCTTCCCATCTTATATAAAAAATCATGCTTTGTCTCTATTTAACATCTACTTATGCATGATGAAAAATAAACATTGAAAATTTATATTTTCAAGTAGATGTTTCTGTTTATTTCCCATAAAGATACATTGGTGTTTTATATTTTTTTGTATTCCAATATCATATAGTATCTATGTAAAAGGAATGGTTTATATTCCTTGTTCTACATTTTTGAGCCTGACTTAGACTTGCTGTTTAGTCGCTAAGTGGTGTCCAATTCTTTCACAACCCCAGGGACTACAGTCCACCAGGCTCCTCTGTCCATGTGATTTTCCAGGCAAGAAAACTGGAGTGGGTTGTCGTTTCCTTCTCCAGGGGATTTTCCTTACCAAGGGATCGAATCAACATCTCCCGAACTGGCAGGCAGATTCTTTATCACTGAGTAACCAGGACTTGGACTTACAAAGGGTTAAATCAAGTAGGATGTACTGAATATTTTTATGCTTCTTGGGAGGCAGCAACATCCCCAGCTCATGCTAATATCTGCCTATCTTTACTATGTACAAAATATTTAAATCTATTTTTTTTCTTTTTCCTTTTTTATTTTAAACTTTTTATTTTGTATTGGGGTATTGCCAATTAACAATATTGTGATGGCTTCAGGTGGACAGAAAAGAGGCTCACCCATATATATACAAGTATCCATTCTCCCCCAAATCCTCCTTCCCTTCCAGGCTGCCACATAACACTGAGAAGAATTCCATGTGCTATACAGTAGGTCCTTGTTGGTTATCCATTTTAAATAGAGGATTAAATTCTATTTACTTTTTGTTGGAGGATGTAACTGGGAGAATGTAACCTCCCCTTGAACCACAAACTGGACCAACGCAGTCAGAGGCTCTTCGCCTCCTCCCCTGACCTGGAATGTATATTTCTCCCACTGTTCCCATAGTGGGAGCCATTTTTTAAGGACAGAGCCTGAGAGAACAATGTGTTGTTGGGACTGTATGGACTATATGCTTAACTGAACCCAGTTAAGTCCTCTAGATAAAATTTTTTAAGATTCTGGTGGTGGGCAAGTACAAAGATTTATTTGTCTTACAGCCACCCAAAATGATCCTTGTATGTGAGTTCCCTTGCTTATTAAATCTGCCATCTACCAGACTGGTAGATGGTGCTAGAGATGAAGAACCTGCCTATTAATGCAGGAGAAATAAAGGGATGCAGGTTTGATCCGTGGGTCAGAAAGATCCCGTGGAGGAGGGCATAACAATTCACTTCAATGTTCTTTTCTGGAGGATCTCATGGATAGAGGATCCTGGCAGGCGATAGTCCACTGGGTCGCAAAGTTGCCAAACTCAACTGAAGCTACTTAGCTCTCACACACCATTCTAGATCGGCCTGTCTCCTTTTTTGTTCTCTTCTTGCTCTCAATATATCGACCTACTTTCAGATTTCACCTGGGAAGCTTTCGAGTATACCAACCAATAATTTTATTCTGGGAGATAGATATCTTTATTTGCATATTGTATTATAGAGACAAATAACCTAAATTTCAGAGCATTTAAGTGACGGCCAAGGTTGAATAAACAGCAATGTCAGAACTGAAGCCTGTAATCCGATTTCCTCACTTTCAGTATCATATTGTTTCTGTTTTCTCCACAACATTGAGGAAAGTTTTATAAATACAAACTGTCAGGGCTCTAAAAACTTAAAAAGGTGCACCCTGGAATGACAATTGACAGTAAGTTCTACGGTAGGTCTGAAATATGATTTTAAAAATGAGAGTCCTAGAGAAATTAATTTGCAGGAACATGCCATGCTTATCTTGGGCCATAAATACCAAACATATTTTTTAAGATTTTCTTTATGTGTGCCAAACATTCCACATCACTGACAACTATTACACAGATTTCTAGTCTAATTGGTTTTATGACAAGAGATTCTGATTTCATTTTCTCAGATATTTGGAAGAAAAGCTTTTCCTTTCGTGAAGATCCTACAAATCTCACAAAACCAGCCAAGCTTGGGCATCCAGGAGCTTATTCTTAAAACTCCATGGTTCAATAAAAACACACACCCTTTAGTCATTTTGAGCTTCCCACCCCCACCCCAAATGTGTCTTGGACTGGTTAAAGTTTGACATAGATGGGCACACAGCAGCATGCCAGAAATGGTACCCCTTGAATCCTTTATTCTTTCTTTTTAAGTCAGGCCACACAAAAAGTCATTCAGCCAGATCAAAAGCTCCTCAGCAGATTTCAGAACTGCTTAGGAAACAGAGAGAACACACCAGAAAGAGAGCCACCACCAGAGCAAACGTCACAGCTGCTCTGGATGAGTGCCTCTCACCCCCCAGGTGACAACAGGGCCCCGGGCTGTATTCTCCCAAGTTCTAATGCAGGCTGTCCAAAGCCTCATGAACTTAGTAACGGAGCACCTCTGTTTGGGCCCCTCCATGAATCACACAGAAGCACCATCTCTATCATTGCCGGTGGCCTCCTGGCTTCCCAAGCCAATAAACAGAGCCTTCCGAAGGCATACAGACCTGTTCCAGCCCACTGTGGGGAGAGCAAGCTTTAGGCTTAAAGCCCTTGCTAGAAGGCAGAGAAAGAGGAAGTGTCCCCAGGGTTTAGCAGGCTGCTCCTCCCCCTCCTAAAGTTTTAATTGCACATTTTGCCCCATTAAATCAGAACTGATAAAACCTTTACAACTGTGGGTTATCTGAAAATTGAAAATCACCTTGGAAAACAACAATATCGTTGACTATAGAAGGCAATTTCTTCAAATCAAGTAATGATGTGATGTATGTGGTTAACTGTATCTGCACAGGAAGTGGTTTTATTTAAAAGTTTTTTCTGCTCACTCCACCCCGCCCCTCTACCGCCACGCCTTTTATTTTTTTCCTCCAGTACTGAAATTAAGCAGCATCCAACCTAGGCCTACTCTTATGACATGTGACTTGACTTGACTGTTTTTCGTTTTTGTTGAAAGAGTCATTAACAGTTAGAAGTTGGTAAAAGTTTCAATAACAAGTCGGCACTAAGAGAAAGGTAAGTGAGTTTTACTTTGTATTAAACATGCAATTTAAACTTGAAAATATTTGACAGAGTAGTCTATGCTTCAGTAGCAACAGACAAACCTTTCCAACAAAATTGTATCATTTTCACTTGTGACTGAAACATCAATTTGTTTCCTTTGGTGTAGAGAAGAATATTGTTTTTTAAATTTGCAACGGATAAATTCTAAAGTTTTTAAAAGATATTACACTAAGATTTTATAGAAAAATATTAAAAACAGAGTAAGGTAAACTTTTAGTTTCAAAGTGCTTCAAATACTAACTATGAAAGAAAATATGAGACTTTGTATCTTTGACTACTTTATAAAACTGTGCACTCTTCATGATCTAGATAATAAAGAGAAAAAGGCATTTTGTAAAAATAAGAAATAACATCTGAATCGCATGCAGCATGAAAGATAACTACTGTAAAGTATTGTATTAAAGTTAACATGAGAAACACTTAAAAAGGTGTAGTTTATTCAATCTGTAGTCTATTAAATGGCTATTAAAAAGGAGGAAGCTTTCAAAATGCAAAAGAAAGGTCTCTAACATGACATTTGATTTTTTTCCTGTAAATTTTATTTAAGATATAAGGTGAAATGCAAGCGAGTTTCTATTTCATAAGTAAAACTCTGCATTTAAAAGAGAAGTCACAGATGACTTCACAGAGGATGACTTCTGGGAAACAGGCAAATTAGAAATATATTTCTGTTACTTAGGTAATTATGTAATTTTCTTTCTTTGAGATTTCCAAAACAATAGCCTAAGAAATTAAAATAATTTGTTCATCATAGACTGAGAAGAGCTTTTCCTTTATAGTGACTTCCTGCCTTTACAGAATGTCTTTCTGTGCTGTAACATATGCATGAAAATCACACAAGTATTGCTAATCTCAGAGGCAAATACCTAAAATAAATCTGACTGTAGATTTTTGAAGGAATTTTAATAAAAGCTCTAGATATCACACACTCCTCCATAATATCATTTTTTATTATACTGTTGGATGGGGGGCATGATGGCCCCACAACACAATTTTTTTATGTTATTAAAAAATGGTTACAGGGTTGATAAGTGGCAACAATTTTCTTTTCTTTCATTGTCTTCTATTGAAAGACTCATATAAATGATTTTTGATGTGGTCAATTTGGTAGGAAATTATTAGTTACACTAGTACACTTCATTTTAAGACCTCTTCAATTGTCAATACTGACACTAGCTACTTGTTGACTATTAAAATGATCTTGGAAAAAACAGAGATTAGAACTTGATGTTCAACACATTTTTTTTTTATTGTTAGAGTATAAGAGAACCCTGCTAATATTTATTTGCTTTGATATTCAGATTAGCTTTTCAATTTGCTGAATTTCCTCACAATGGAAAGCCTTATTTAAATTTGTCTTCAATATTATGGTTCTGAACCTCTACATCTATAGAAGCTTTATAATTCAGATAGTTTTGGTTGATATGTTGTTACTTTATTTCATTTTACTATAAAAGAGCATCATATGAATAAACATATGTAGTACTTACACATTAGCAAGAATGAATATCTACGTAAGCGTTTGGTACTGAAAACGTCCACTACAGTTTTTTAAAAGCCAAATTCTTTTTTAAATGATTGTTTTTTGCAGAAACTGTTAAATTAAAATGCAAATATTTTATGGAGTATGTGTAAAAGTAAGAATTAATTAAACATACTTATTATGAAATTATAAAGAACAACAAGTAGAGATGATAGACTTATAAACTAAGATGCTCTCACTTTGTAGAAACCAGTTATGTGTTATCTCTGGAATGTACAGATCAAATCTTAAGAGAGTAAATTACAAATGAGTTACTATAGGTTATTATAACATTATGCATTTTAAGTGAATAAGAAAAAATTCTGATGAAATAAAAACAAGGCAGAGGATCTCATCTGGAAAGTCATTTTTTTAAAGAAAAATATGCTCTTTCACTTGGGGCCAGGATTCAGCAAAATTCTGAAAGGCCTGATATTCTTTCTCTTATTCTTTTTAAAAGCTCTCTCCCAGAGTGGCCTACTCTGTCCTTAACTTAAGGTCAGCCATCCTTGGTACCTAGAGAAATAGACCATACTTTTTATTATTTTTTTTCCTTCCCATCACACTCCCACTGTTGTTAAAAAAATGTATACATCCTATTTTCCAGAAGTTAGGGCATCTGATGAAAAGAATCCATGTTCATAAGAGAAGACTCCAAAGGTTTGTTTCTTGTAACTTGTAATTCAGGACTCCCCTCCCTCCTAGCAGAATTTTAATAAGTTCTCTCAGCAGACAAGATCCAAGGGAACAGCTAAATGTTGAGGACTCGGCCTCGAGTGAGGAGACTGATGCCATGACAAATAGTTTTGGGGAAATACTTGGGGGATAAAGAGTGTTTTGTTAACCATTCATCCTGTCTCTGGCAATTAAACCCAGAATATCCTGAGAATGTTTTACGTGAAGGGTCCATCACAGAGATATCTCCATTTTGTTAAGATATACCTAAAGAAATATACATGTTTCTTGCAGTGGATAAAAAATAATTGTACTATATTTTCAGAGTATTTTGCTATTCTCATACAATTAGAAACTAACTTAACCCAATATTTTACACATGTATTTTAAATATCATTTAATATCCTGAATACTTTGGGTACCATATTTTTTGTACTGCAAGATAATGTTATATAACTAAATTATAAGATGTACTTATGATTATTCTAAATTTCAGCTTATAGTAGATAAAATGCCTTTGTTTGCAAATGATAGAAAATAAGCTAAAATTAGCCTAGGCAATAGAGGTAGGCACTGATTTGTATATCTGAAAATCCAAGGAGAGAAAAATCAGGCTGGATCCAGCAGCTCACACAGGATTCCCAAGATCATTTTCTTCATTCCTTAGTTCTTGTTCTCACTTTTCTATAATCACTCTCTGGCAGAAGCTCATACTAAATTGACCAGGAGGCTTCAGGTTTACATCTCACTCTTTCAGAAAGCTTTGTACAAAAGAATGTCTTTCCTCTAACACCACAGCAAAGATACCTCAGATTAAGATCTGACTGAATAAAAGCGGGTCACGTGACCGTGCTGAGCTGCTCATTGCCTTTGAGACTTAGATACCCTGAGTGACCAGGCTTGGTTAACTGGCTCATTCTTGCACTGATGAGCCACCTTCCCCTGCAACACATGGAGTCTCAGCAGAAAAGAGGGGGCTCCACACTGAGGAACTAAAATTCTTCCCTCAGAAGAAGGGGAACTTCATATCTTAGAGATGAAAGCCATTGAAAACCATTACACAGCCACAAAAGGTAACATTTAAAAGCATTACTTGGGATTTCCCTGCTGATCCAATAGCTAAGATTCCTGGCTCCCAATGCAGCGGCCTCAGATTAGATCCCTAGTAAGGGAACTTGTGAAAGTGACTTCACTTTCACTTTTCACTTTCATGCATTGGAGAAGGAAATGGCAACCCACTCCAGTGTTCTTGCCTGGAGAATCCCAGGGGCAGGGGAGCCTTGTGGGCTGCCGTCTATGGGGTCGCACAGAGTCGGACACAACTGAAGTGACTTGGCAGTTAGGGAACTTGATCCTGCATGCTGCAACTAAGCCCTGGCACAGCCAAATAAATAAATATTTAAAAAAGAACAAAAGCACTACTTACTTAAACTTTCTAAGCTCTGTAGTCAGACAGAAACAATATCAGTTTAAAAGTAGGTCTAAATGAAGCGAATGTTTTAAGTAAACTGAATTTTAAAAAATTTTTCAACAGCCATTCCTATGTGCTTCCCACGTGGCTCAGTGGAAATGAATCGCCTGCAATGCAGGAGAGGTGGGTTCTGTCCCTGGGTAGGAAAGACCCTCTGGAAGGAAGCGATGGCAACCTACTCTCGTATTAGAGCTTGAAAAATCCCATGGACAAAGGAGCCTGGCGGGCCACAATCCATGAGGTCCCAGAGGCAGACACAACTGAGCCACAAGTACACACGCACTCCATGTATAAACCTTTGCCCCTCAATACTTACCTTCTGCTGCTGCTGCTGCTAAGTCGCTTCAGTCGTGTCTGACTCTGTGCGACCCCACAGACGGCAGCCCACAAGGCTCCCCCATCCCTGGGATTCTCCAGGCAAGAACACTGGAATGAGTTGCCATTTCCTTCTCCAATGCATGAAAGTGAAAAGTGAAAGTGAAGTCGCTCAGTCATGTCCGACTCTTAGCAACCCCATAGACTGCAGCCTACCAGGCTCCTCTGCCCATGGGATTTCCCAGGCAAGAGAACTGGAGTGGAGTGCCATTGCCTTCTCTTATACTTGCCTTCTAAAAGCTTATAATATAGCTGTTGTTGTTTACTTGCTCATTCATCCCACTCTTGGCAACCCCATTGAGTGTAGCCCACCAAGCTCCTTTGATCATGGAATTTCCCAGGCAAGAATACTGGAGTGGGTAGGCATTTCCTTCTTCATAAAATCTAGTAAAATCATTATATTAATGATTATAATGGCAACAAAATTTATCAAGTACCATAAAAAGATATGAGATGTTCTATTAGGATTCTATTAGGATTCAGAACTTCATCGAACATTTTTGTCTTCCTATTATATGCCAGGCAATAAACTAGAGAATTTTGCACACATATCACTTACCATAGTCAGAGAAATCAGGACAAAATATCTGAATAAATTTGTGTACAGTAGTTCCCCCTTCTCCACGGTTTTGCTTTCCGCAGTGTCCACAGTCAACCACAGTCCAAAACTATTGAAGACAAACTTCCAGAAATAATTCATACATCTGAAATCATTCACCTCTCTGAAGTAGCTTGAGGAAGTCTCTCCCCGTCCTGCTCCTGCGAATCAGTCCAAAGTCTCGCGTTTCCTCTGTAACTCATTCCGCAGCCATCTTGCTTATCAGATCCATGCTCTCCTGGGTTTGAAGTTTCGCCTTTGTTTTGGAGTCCCCCTTATTTCACTTAATACTGGCCCCATAGTGCGAGAGTAGTGCTGCTGACCTGGTTGTTTGGACATGCCAATGAAAAGCCCTGCGTGCATCCCCTAAGTGAAACGGTGCGAGAGAAACATCATATATATGTCGAGGCTGCGAAGATTTACAGTAGGGACAAACCTGAATCTTCTATTCATGAAATTGTGAAGAAGGGAAATAGAATCCTGTGTGCTTTGCTGTTGAACATCAAATTGCAATAGTTATGACCACAGTGCATGGTAAGTGCTTACTTAAGATGAAAAAGACACTAAATTTGTACAGTAAAATAATTTGTGTGTGTGAAAGACCACTGTGCACATAATTTTACAATATGTTGTTACAATTGTTCCATTTTATCAGTAGTTGTTAATTTTTTCCTGTGACTAACTAAACTCTATCATAGGTTTGTATACTAAGAAAAAACATTGTCTATATAGGATTTGGTACTGCCTGTCGTTTTGGGTATCCATTGCGGCTCTTGTAATGTATCCCCATGGATAAGGGGGTGCTACTGTGGTAGTTTCCAGAGAAAGTTAGAACTGGGGAGATGAGAAACATTCTAAGGGACAGGAAAGAAATGTGTCAAAGGATGAAAACATGGAGGAACAGAATTTCCAAGGCAANTATCGACCTACTTTCAGATTTCACCTGGGAAGCTTTCGAGTATACCAACCAATAATTTTATTCTGGGAGATAGATATCTTTATTTGCATATTGTATTATAGAGACAAATAACCTAAATTTCAGAGCATTTAAGTGACGGCCAAGGTTGAATAAACAGCAATGTCAGAACTGAAGCCTGTAATCCGATTTCCTCACTTTCAGTATCATATTGTTTCTGTTTTCTCCACAACATTGAGGAAAGTTTTATAAATACAAACTGTCAGGGCTCTAAAAACTTAAAAAGGTGCACCCTGGAATGACAATTGACAGTAAGTTCTACGGTAGGTCTGAAATATGATTTTAAAAATGAGAGTCCTAGAGAAATTAATTTGCAGGAACATGCCATGCTTATCTTGGGCCATAAATACCAAACATATTTTTTAAGATTTTCTTTATGTGTGCCAAACATTCCACATCACTGACAACTATTACACAGATTTCTAGTCTAATTGGTTTTATGACAAGAGATTCTGATTTCATTTTCTCAGATATTTGGAAGAAAAGCTTTTCCTTTCGTGAAGATCCTACAAATCTCACAAAACCAGCCAAGCTTGGGCATCCAGGAGCTTATTCTTAAAACTCCATGGTTCAATAAAAACACACACCCTTTAGTCATTTTGAGCTTCCCACCCCCACCCCAAATGTGTCTTGGACTGGTTAAAGTTTGACATAGATGGGCACACAGCAGCATGCCAGAAATGGTACCCCTTGAATCCTTTATTCTTTCTTTTTAAGTCAGGCCACACAAAAAGTCATTCAGCCAGATCAAAAGCTCCTCAGCAGATTTCAGAACTGCTTAGGAAACAGAGAGAACACACCAGAAAGAGAGCCACCACCAGAGCAAACGTCACAGCTGCTCTGGATGAGTGCCTCTCACCCCCCAGGTGACAACAGGGCCCCGGGCTGTATTCTCCCAAGTTCTAATGCAGGCTGTCCAAAGCCTCATGAACTTAGTAACGGAGCACCTCTGTTTGGGCCCCTCCATGAATCACACAGAAGCACCATCTCTATCATTGCCGGTGGCCTCTTGGCTTCCCAAGCCAATAAACAGAGCCTTCCGAAGGCATACAGACCTGTTCCAGCCNAATGCAGGCTGTCCAAAGCCTCATGAACTTAGTAACGGAGCACCTCTGTTTGGGCCCCTCCATGAATCACACAGAAGCACCATCTCTATCATTGCCGGTGGCCTCTTGGCTTCCCAAGCCAATAAACAGAGCCTTCCGAAGGCATACAGACCTGTTCCAGCCCACTGTGGGGAGAGCAAGCTTTAGGCTTAAAGCCCTTGCTAGAAGGCAGAGAAAGAGGAAGTGTCCCCAGGGTTTAGCAGGCTGCTCCTCCCCCTCCTAAAGTTTTAATTGCACATTTTGCCCCATTAAATCAGAACTGATAAAACCTTTACAACTGTGGGTTATCTGAAAATTGAAAATCACCTTGGAAAACAACAATATCGTTGACTATAGAAGGCAATTTCTTCAAATCAAGTAATGATGTGATGTATGTGGTTAACTGTATCTGCACAGGAAGTGGTTTTATTTAAAAGTTTTTTCTGCTCACTCCACCCCGCCCCTCTACCGCCACGCCTTTTATTTTTTTCCTCCAGTACTGAAATTAAGCAGCATCCAACCTAGGCCTACTCTTATGACATGTGACTTGACTTGACTGTTTTTCGTTTTTGTTGAAAGAGTCATTAACAGTTAGAAGTTGGTAAAAGTTTCAATAACAAGTCGGCACTAAGAGAAAGGTAAGTGAGTTTTACTTTGTATTAAACATGCAATTTAAACTTGAAAATATTTGACAGAGTAGTCTATGCTTCAGTAGCAACAGACAAACCTTTCCAACAAAATTGTATCATTTTCACTTGTGACTGAAACATCAATTTGTTTCCTTTGGTGTAGAGAAGAATATTGTTTTTTAAATTTGCAACGGATAAATTCTAAAGTTTTTAAAAGATATTACACTAAGATTTTATAGAAAAATATTAAAAACAGAGTAAGGTAAACTTTTAGTTTCAAAGTGCTTCAAATACTAACTATGAAAGAAAATATGAGACTTTGTATCTTTGACTACTTTATAAAACTGTGCACTCTTCATGATCTAGATAATAAAGAGAAAAAGGCATTTTGTAAAAATAAGAAATAACATCTGAATCGCATGCAGCATGAAAGATAACTACTGTAAAGTATTGTATTAAAGTTAACATGAGAAACACTTAAAAAGGTGTAGTTTATTCAATCTGTAGTCTATTAAATGGCTATTAAAAAGGAGGAAGCTTTCAAAATGCAAAAGAAAGGTCTCTAACATGACATTTGATTTTTTTCCTGTAAATTTTATTTAAGATATAAGGTGAAATGCAAGCGAGTTTCTATTTCATAAGTAAAACTCTGCATTTAAAAGAGAAGTCACAGATGACTTCACAGAGGATGACTTCTGGGAAACAGGCAAATTAGAAATATATTTCTGTTACTTAGGTAATTATGTAATTTTCTTTCTTTGAGATTTCCAAAACAATAGCCTAAGAAATTAAAATAATTTGTTCATCATAGACTGAGAAGAGCTTTTCCTTTATAGTGACTTCCTGCCTTTACAGAATGTCTTTCTGTGCTGTAACATATGCATGAAAATCACACAAGTATTGCTAATCTCAGAGGCAAATACCTAAAATAAATCTGACTGTAGATTTTTGAAGGAATTTTAATAAAAGCTCTAGATATCACACACTCCTCCATAATATCATTTTTTATTATACTGTTGGATGGGGGGCATGATGGCCCCACAACACAATTTTTTTATGTTATTAAAAAATGGTTACAGGGTTGATAAGTGGCAACAATTTTCTTTTCTTTCATTGTCTTCTATTGAAAGACTCATATAAATGATTTTTGATGTGGTCAATTTGGTAGGAAATTATTAGTTACACTAGTACACTTCATTTTAAGACCTCTTCAATTGTCAATACTGACACTAGCTACTTGTTGACTATTAAAATGATCTTGGAAAAAACAGAGATTAGAACTTGATGTTCAACACATTTTTTTTTTATTGTTAGAGTATAAGAGAACCCTGCTAATATTTATTTGCTTTGATATTCAGATTAGCTTTTCAATTTGCTGAATTTCCTCACAATGGAAAGCCTTATTTAAATTTGTCTTCAATATTATGGTTCTGAACCTCTACATCTATAGAAGCTTTATAATTCAGATAGTTTTGGTTGATATGTTGTTACTTTATTTCATTTTACTATAAAAGAGCATCATATGAATAAACATATGTAGTACTTACACATTAGCAAGAATGAATATCTACGTAAGCGTTTGGTACTGAAAACGTCCACTACAGTTTTTTAAAAGCCAAATTCTTTTTTAAATGATTGTTTTTTGCAGAAACTGTTAAATTAAAATGCAAATATTTTATGGAGTATGTGTAAAAGTAAGAATTAATTAAACATACTTATTATGAAATTATAAAGAACAACAAGTAGAGATGATAGACTTATAAACTAAGATGCTCTCACTTTGTAGAAACCAGTTATGTGTTATCTCTGGAATGTACAGATCAAATCTTAAGAGAGTAAATTACAAATGAGTTACTATAGGTTATTATAACATTATGCATTTTAAGTGAATAAGAAAAAATTCTGATGAAATAAAAACAAGGCAGAGGATCTCATCTGGAAAGTCATTTTTTTTAAGAAAAATATGCTCTTTCACTTGGGGCCAGGATTCAGCAAAATTCTGAAAGGCCTGATATTCTTTCTCTTATTCTTTTTAAAAGCTCTCTCCCAGAGTGGCCTACTCTGTCCTTAACTTAAGGTCAGCCATCCTTGGTACCTAGAGAAATAGACCATACTTTTTATTATTTTTTTTCCTTCCCATCACACTCCCACTGTTGTTAAAAAAATGTATACATCCTATTTTCCAGAAGTTAGGGCATCTGATGAAAAGAATCCATGTTCATAAGAGAAGACTCCAAAGGTTTGTTTCTTGTAACTTGTAATTCAGGACTCCCCTCCCTCCTAGCAGAATTTTAATAAGTTCTCTCAGCAGACAAGATCCAAGGGAACAGCTAAATGTTGAGGACTCGGCCTCGAGTGAGGAGACTGATGCCATGACAAATAGTTTTGGGGAAATACTTGGGGGATAAAGAGTGTTTTGTTAACCATTCATCCTGTCTCTGGCAATTAAACCCAGAATATCCTGAGAATGTTTTACGTGAAGGGTCCATCACAGAGATATCTCCATTTTGTTAAGATATACCTAAAGAAATATACATGTTTCTTGCAGTGGATAAAAAATAATTGTACTATATTTTCAGAGTATTTTGCTATTCTCATACAATTAGAAACTAACTTAACCCAATATTTTACACATGTATTTTAAATATCATTTAATATCCTGAATACTTTGGGTACCATATTTTTTGTACTGCAAGATAATGTTATATAACTAAATTATAAGATGTACTTATGATTATTCTAAATTTCAGCTTATAGTAGATAAAATGCCTTTGTTTGCAAATGATAGAAAATAAGCTAAAATTAGCCTAGGCAATAGAGGTAGGCACTGATTTGTATATCTGAAAATCCAAGGAGAGAAAAATCAGGCTGGATCCAGCAGCTCACACAGGATTCCCAAGATCATTTTCTTCATTCCTTAGTTCTTGTTCTCACTTTTCTATAATCACTCTCTGGCAGAAGCTCATACTAAATTGACCAGGAGGCTTCAGGTTTACATCTCACTCTTTCAGAAAGCTTTGTACAAAAGAATGTCTTTCCTCTAACACCACAGCAAAGATACCTCAGATTAAGATCTGACTGAATAAAAGCGGGTCACGTGACCGTGCTGAGCTGCTCATTGCCTTTGAGACTTAGATACCCTGAGTGACCAGGCTTGGTTAACTGGCTCATTCTTGCACTGATGAGCCACCTTCCCCTGCAACACATGGAGTCTCAGCAGAAAAGAGGGGGCTCCACACTGAGGAACTAAAATTCTTCCCTCAGAAGAAGGGGAACTTCATATCTTAGAGATGAAAGCCATTGAAAACCATTACACAGCCACAAAAGGTAACATTTAAAAGCATTACTTGGGATTTCCCTGCTGATCCAATAGCTAAGATTCCTGGCTCCCAATGCAGCGGCCTCAGATTAGATCCCTAGTAAGGGAACTTGTGAAAGTGACTTCACTTTCACTTTTCACTTTCATGCATTGGAGAAGGAAATGGCAACCCACTCCAGTGTTCTTGCCTGGAGAATCCCAGGGGCAGGGGAGCCTTGTGGGCTGCCGTCTATGGGGTCGCACAGAGTCGGACACAACTGAAGTGACTTGGCAGTTAGGGAACTTGATCCTGCATGCTGCAACTAAGCCCTGGCACAGCCAAATAAATAAATATTTAAAAAAGAACAAAAGCACTACTTACTTAAACTTTCTAAGCTCTGTAGTCAGACAGAAACAATATCAGTTTAAAAGTAGGTCTAAATGAAGCGAATGTTTTAAGTAAACTGAATTTTAAAAAATTTTTCAACAGCCATTCCTATGTGCTTCCCACGTGGCTCAGTGGAAATGAATCGCCTGCAATGCAGGAGAGGTGGGTTCTGTCCCTGGGTAGGAAAGACCCTCTGGAAGGAAGCGATGGCAACCTACTCTCGTATTAGAGCTTGAAAAATCCCATGGACAAAGGAGCCTGGCGGGCCACAATCCATGAGGTCCCAGAGGCAGACACAACTGAGCCACAAGTACACACGCACTCCATGTATAAACCTTTGCCCCTCAATACTTACCTTCTGCTGCTGCTGCTGCTAAGTCGCTTCAGTCGTGTCTGACTCTGTGCGACCCCACAGACGGCAGCCCACAAGGCTCCCCCATCCCTGGGATTCTCCAGGCAAGAACACTGGAATGAGTTGCCATTTCCTTCTCCAATGCATGAAAGTGAAAAGTGAAAGTGAAGTCGCTCAGTCATGTCCGACTCTTAGCAACCCCATAGACTGCAGCCTACCAGGCTCCTCTGCCCATGGGATTTCCCAGGCAAGAGAACTGGAGTGGAGTGCCATTGCCTTCTCTTATACTTGCCTTCTAAAAGCTTATAATATAGCTGTTGTTGTTTACTTGCTCATTCATCCCACTCTTGGCAACCCCATTGAGTGTAGCCCACCAAGCTCCTTTGATCATGGAATTTCCCAGGCAAGAATACTGGAGTGGGTAGGCATTTCCTTCTTCATAAAATCTAGTAAAATCATTATATTAATAATTATAGTGGCAACAAAATTTATCAAATACCATAAAAAGATATGAGATGTTCTATTAGGATTCAGAACTTCATCGAACATTTTTGTCTTCCTATTATATGCCAGGCAATAAACTAGAGAATTTTGCACACATATCACTTACCATAGTCAGAGAAATCAGGACAAAATATCTGAATAAATTTGTGTACAGTAGTTCCCCCTTCTCCACGGTTTTGCTTTCCGCAGTGTCCACAGTCAACCACAGTCCAAAACTATTGAAGACAAACTTCCAGAAATAATTCATACATCTGAAATCATTCACCTCTCTGAAGTAGCTTGAGGAAGTCTCTCCCCGTCCTGCTCCTGCGAATCAGTCCAAAGTCTCGCGTTTCCTCTGTAACTCATTCCGCAGCCATCTTGCTTATCAGATCCATGCTCTCCTGGGTTTGAAGTTTCGCCTTTGTTTTGGAGTCCCCCTTATTTCACTTAATACTGGCCCCATAGTGCGAGAGTAGTGCTGCTGACCTGGTTGTTTGGACATGCCAATGAAAAGCCCTGCGTGCATCCCCTAAGTGAAACGGTGCGAGAGAAACATCATATATATGTCGAGGCTGCGAAGATTTACAGTAGGGACAAACCCGAATCTTCTATTCATGAAATTGTGAAGAAGGGAAATAGAATCCTGTGTGCTTTGCTGTTGAACATCAAATTGCAATAGTTATGACCACAGTGCATGGTAAGTGCTTACTTAAGATGAAAAAGACACTAAATTTGTACAGTAAAATAATTTGTGTGTGTGAAAGACCACTGTGCACATAATTTTACAATATGTTGTTACAATTGTTCCATTTTATCAGTAGTTGTTAATTTTTTCCTGTGACTAACTAAACTCTATCATAGGTTTGTATACTAAGAAAAAACATTGTCTATATAGGATTTGGTACTGCCTGTCGTTTTGGGTATCCATTGCGGCTCTTGTAATGTATCCCCATGGATAAGGGGGTGCTACTGTGGTAGTTTCCAGAGAAAGTTAGAACTGGGGAGATGAGAAACATTCTAAGGGACAGGAAAGAAATGTGTCAAAGGATGAAAACATGGAGGAACAGAATTTCCAAGGCAAAGTGAGTTATCTCCTGGTGGTAGAGACAAGTATACTAGTAACAGGTTGGGGCAGATAGTTTGAGATTCTAATAGAGTGAACTTGCTAAACAGATCATGACTCTGTAGTATAGGTAACTACAAGGTTGTTGAGCAGGGGAAATCCCTAATTGGATGGCCATAATTGCACCTGGGTGGGCTATGTATCATCAGGACTTGTTTACTTCTTCCCTAGGCCTTACTGTTGATGATACACTCTTTAGGTTGGTTTGGAGAAATGCTTGTCTTCTATGAAGAGAGGTTCTACTATACGCTGTGCTTATAATGTTTTGTTTTTTTCTTTTATATTGTGGAACTTGATTGGTTGTTTTTAATTTTGAGAATAAGTAACACAGTGAAATGGTTTGAAAACAAAACCTAAATATAAACATTTTAGTGAAAATCTTTCTTATTTTCCTGCTTCTATATACCTCTGTTTTTTTCCCACCTTAACCCAACAAGTAACCACTTTCCATAGTTTTTTTTTTAATCCTTTTATACTCTTTTTAATGCAGAAGCATATATGTATATACACACATGTATGTGTGTAAATATCTTTATTATATTAAAGGTATGCTATATATATCTCTTCACTTTTTTCTTTCAGTAATATCTTGGAGCTATTTTAATTATAAAGATAATAAACTGTCTAATTCTCTCTCTCTTTGTTTATAGCTGTACTGTATTCCACTGTGTGGATATATTGTACTTAATCTAACCAGTCTCNGTGTAAATATCTTTATTATATTAAAGGTAGTATGCTATATATATCTCTTCACTTTTTTCTTTCAGTAATATCTTGGAGCTATTTTAATTATAAAGATAATAAACTGTCTAATTCTCTCTTTCTTTGTTTATAGCTGTACTGTATTCCACTGTGTGGATATATTGTACTTAATCTAACCAGTCTCTTTCTTAAAAGAGTCATGAGTGTTTTAAATTTTTTTTGCTGCTGCAAAGAATATTTTAATATAATTGTGTACATTTGAAAATATATCTATGGAATGAATTCCCAGAAATAGTGCTTTTATAAGCCAAGAGATAAAATGGTATTGATAGTTATTGCCAAACTGTCCTTCACGTTAGTTATAAGTTTTCGAACTTCCATCAGCACTTATTGAGAGTGCTGGTGGAGGCTCTGTAGCTTTTCTAGCAGACTGTGTTACCAAACATTACAGGTTTTTCCAGTCTGCAGAAAACTGTGTCCTTATATAGTTTTATGTAATATTTCTGTTATTATGATTGAGATAAGCTTGTTTTTTAAAAGGTTAAAGGTCTTGTTTGATTTTTTTTTTTTTTTTTTACTAATAACAGAGTGTATCCTTTCTCAACTATATAATTAAGGACCAAAATCTTAGTTAAGTTTAAGGCTAGAATGAGATATGAAAGGAAGTAGAGAATTGAGGCTAGTGTATATAAAATATTCTTTTTATAAAGCTTGAAATGGGCAATAGCTAAAATGAGGATGAAATATGAATGTTTAAGTGAAGGGAAAGAGAAAAGAAATGAAAATAAAGAAAAATATATATATATTTAGATATCCAACAAGTTCTCAGAGGATACAGTACAGATTGGTATAATCACTAGCTCAAATAGTAAGTTAACCTGAAACAGAAGGAAGAGCACCTTAATGAGTGTGTATGTAGATAAATTGAATGCAGAGAAGATGAAGTGAGGAGAAGTTGAAGGAACACTTTCTCCGTTGATTCTATCTTCACTGTAGTGGTAGGAAAGCACAGAATGAGAGGGAGTATTTAGAGGATGCCAAAGAATAGGCAGACTATCTTATTTTTTAAAAATCAGTCTTGTCAAAAACATACAACTGTGAATTTTAAAATTGATTTCTCTCTTTCTATGGGCATCAGCCCAATTCAGTTCCATAAATAATTTTGAGCTCCAACTAAGTACAGTGTATTATGCTAGGAATTATTGGCGATACAAAGAGTCAGTGTGCTATCTAGCCAGTGAAAACTTCTTAGGTAGGTTAGTGTATAAACATAAGAATTTAAATATAAATTCATAAATTTAAAGTCAATGCCTTAGAAATATTACAGAACATGCTATTGTCAGAGACTCAGTGGTTGTGCTGTGCAGTCCTCAAACGCGCAGTCTTGCCTGCCTCATTGTGACTCCGTATACTATAGCCTACCAGGCTCCTCTATCCTTGGGATTCTTAAGAATAAGAGTACTGAAGTGAGGAGCCGTTTCCTCCTCCAGGGTGGCTTCTCAACCCAGGGATCCAACTGCCTCAGTTAAGTCTCCTGTGTTAGCCGGTGGATTCCTTACCATTAGCACCACCTGGGAAGCCCAGAGTTTCATTTTGCTAAACTCGGTGGCTTATTTATATCTTTTTTCAGTCCTAGCTATTGTCCTCTTAGTTTATTTCTATGCAATATTATATATTGCATTGATTTTAAGTACTACCTATATTCTAATTAGCTCTCAATACCAAGCCTTTTTTTTTTTAGCACTAAAGCTGTAAGTGCTATTGCCTACCTATCATCTCCACTTGAATGTTTCAAGAGACAACAAAATGAGTATGTTCAAAAACTAAGCTCCTAATTACTCCCCATCTGCCCCCAACCCAACCTGCCTCTTCCCTATTTTCATTTATCTCATTTAATGGCACCACCATTCATCTCTCTGTTCAGGATAGTAACTTAAGACTTATCCCCAATTTCATTCCTTCTCTCATACTCCCTATCTCAAACCAACATCCAGTTAATCAGCAATAAGCAGAACCTGCAAAATATTGATTCACCTCTCATAATCTTGTTTACTTTTCTCAGTGATGGCTCTTAAAAAGGTATATATATATACACACAGACTATTGAGTCTTTTTATTTTTTGTTTGTTTGTATACTGAGTATTCCTCAAAACACCTGCTAAATGTATACACTACAAAACGTGGCATTTAGATGACATCACAATTTTAAATAGAATGACACTTACTAATTCACTTCCTAGCTTCAAGTTAGAGATAAATCATGTGAAATATATGGAGCAATTTGATTTGAACATTTTGAATGAACTCGAAAAGGTTGAAGAAATAGCAGCTTGTAGAATGTTCCTGTCAGGTTTTCTGACCCTATAATTGTTCTGTTTGTTTGTTTTTGTTAAATCATTAAGTATCATTTAAATACTTTATCATGTAATCATTAAAATATAAATGTAATTTAGCATTTTCTTGCCCATCTGCAGGCAAAAAATCTGTCTCAAAAACATTGGTGAAGAAAAAGATACAGAATAAAAGAAATATATTAAGTATACTTTTAATATGTTTTATGTACAATATTTTTCAAATTGTTGTTACTAGTTACATAAACCCATTTTTTAAATCTATTCGTGCATTTTTATATTTATAAATGTTGGTTGGGTATCGTGCTTTTATTTAACTGATTTTCTCTTAGGAGGAATGAATTAAACATTAAGCAAGGGGTAAATATATATCAAGATATCCCAAATTTAATCACTTCTTACCACCTCTACTGCTGTAGAGTTCTCCTGACTCATTTCCTTGATTCTACATTTCATGATAATCATTTTCTGAAGAGTAGCCAGAGTAACTTTCTTAAGATTTAAATCATACAACTCTCCAACTAAACCATTCCAGATGATTTTCTATTGTATTTTAATTCAGTCTTTTTTCCATGATTTTTCAGATGCTCTGCCTAATTACTCTGCTTTTGTTTGCTTAAATGGCATTTTGGATATGAGGAATCGTTATTACATGTGAAGTCATTTAGTAACTGCTGCTGCTGCTGAGTCGCGTCAGTCGTGTCTGACTCTGTGCGACCCCATAGACGATAGCCCACCAGGCTCCCCTGCCCCTGGGATTCTCCAGGCAAGAACACTGGAGTGGGTTGCCATTTCCTTCTCCAATGCATGAGAGTGAAAAGTGAAAGTGAAGTCGCTCAGTCGTGTCCGACCCTCAGCGACCCCATGGCCTGCAGCCCACCAGGCTCATCCGTCCGTGGGATTTTCCAGGCAAGAGTACTGGAGTGGGGTGCCATTGCCTTCTCCGCATTTAGTAACTATCTTTACCCAAAACTGAATGGTCTATGAAAACACTGACTTTTTTCTGCCTCTTTACTACTGAATACAGAGAACCTGGAGCAGTGGTGGGCATATAATAAATACTCAATAAATATTTAATTGCTGCTGCTGCTGCTAAAGTGCTTCAGTCGTGTCTGACTCTGCGCGACCCCAGAGATGGCAGCCCACCAGGCTCCCCCGTCCCTGGGATTCTCCAGACAAGAACACTGGTATTTGATTAGTGAAAGCATAAATAATATGAAAGCTGAATGTGGGCTGTAGAGCCAGGGAAGGTTTTCTGGAGATTTCTGACTTCTGTTGGGTCTCACAAATAAGATAAACTTAGGAGAAAGGAAGCTAGAAACATATTTCAAACAATGACACTTTATGGATTCATTTTGAGTAACATGGCAGTGTTGAAGGTGGGATTGGAACGTTGGATCCATTATATATTGTGGCGCTTTTCTGAAACTCCAAATCAAATAACCCTCCATCTGAGAACATATTGAATAAACTGATAAAAAAAACACCAACTACCTCTAAGCATTTAAATTTTAAGCTGTTTCTCTAAAACCATGGTGTTACATTGAATAATTTTACTTATTTTAGATTCATTTCCTAAACAATTAGAGAACTTTTTGTTCTAGTCTCTGCCGATATAATGACAAGCTTGGAGTCATAACGAGATTTCTTTTTAAAATAGCTGTAAAAGGTAGAATGCTCAGGAAGTTGAGTGCTGTGTCAAGGGAATTTTTTTTAATTAATCTTTCTGCTTCAGTTAAGTTCATATTATAACTTTAAGGGATAGAAACTGAACAGTGAGGCCCATATTAATCCTTTTTGCCTTTCTGCTACATGCACTGGGAAATCAAGTAGTCTGAGCCTCTATTCATACTTTGATGGTTCTCCTAAAGGAAGTAGAATGTGGGAGGAAAAAAAATGTATGTTGATTTATCCCAGTGGTGTCTCCAACACTGTGGTGGGTACCATGATGTTAGGCTAAACAAACAGTATTCCTTTCTTATCTAGATACTTGCAGTAGCATGAGGCATCATCAATAGAAATGATTATTAAAGTGGGATTATTAATAATAACCATTAGTGCTATGATTTATTCACTATGTATTATGTATCAGGTGTTTTGCATACTTAATAACATTTGAATCCTACAAAAATCATGTAAAAGAGTTAGTATTCCCATTTTAAAGATAAGAAAGCTTAGGTTGAGTGGTTAAGTGCCCAGATTTATAGTGCTGTTGGTAGGTTAAATCATGATTCATATGAAGATCCACATGATATAAAATTCTTGTTATTTTCCACTATGCCATGCTGTAATTTCTAAACCTGTTTAGTGTCAGTAGTTAAGCCATACTGAACCTCATTCAGGAGGTGCTATAGTCTGAAACAGTTTAGAAGGACCCTGCTCTGTTTCATATGTAAAAAAAACTATTCCATCTGTAAAAACCTGTCATTTATTCTTATATATATATGCACACATCTACTTTGTGTAGAGATGTTATAAAATACGTGAGGAGGAAGACATTTTTTGCCTTAGTTTCCTGTTTCTCTTTTCTTATCTTCCCTGAACCCTATGTTTCCTTTCAGCCCTTAGGTCCCACAAATTCTGTCCTAGAATCATGCTGTCCATTATGGTAGAAATTAGACCTAGATGGCTATTTAACGTTCAAAATGCACTAATCTAAACTGAGTGTTAAATAAGCACCAGTTTTTGAAGACAGTAGAAGCAAAGAATGTAAAATATCTCCTTAATATTTTTACATTTTTATATGCTAAAATTATAAAATGTCGACATAGTGAATTATATAGAAAATATTATTTTAATGTGGCCACTTCTTTCATTTTGCTCATACAGTGTGGCTACCAGAAAATTTTTAATTACTTGTTACTAATTATTTCTACTGGATGGCACAGCTTTAGGCCATCTCTTCTTCTCACAAGATTACTTGACATTCTTATCCATTTTTATGATTTGAATTTAATCAATATGGTCCTTAAATTTTTATGCTTTGATCTCTCTCCCAGTATCGTTCCTGGTTCTGGTTGTCACTTGATACCTCTTCCCTAATGTCCAGTCAGCAGTTCAGACTGAGTATATGCCTCATGTGAAAACCATAATCTCCCTACAGAATTCCCATTCTCTTTCCAACTTCAATTAAGATATCTCTGTTCTTCAAATTGGAGAAGGCAATGGCACCCCACTCCAGTAATTTTGCCTGGAAAATCCCATGGGCAGAGAAGCCTTGTGGGCTGCAGTCCATGGGGTTGCTAAGAGTCAGACATGACTGAGTAACTTCACTTTCTCATTTCACTTTCATGCATTGGAGAAGGAAATGGCAACCCGCTCCAGTTTCTTGCCTGGAGAATCCCAGGGACGGCGGAGCCTGGTGGGCCGCCGTCTATGGGGTCACACAGAGTCGGACATGACTGAAGTGACTTAGCAGCAGCAGCATCCGTTCTTCAAATCACCTACAGAAGTAAGATTGGGATCTCCATGGACTCCTGTCCATACATCCAGTCAATTACCATTGGCATTCAGTTCCTTCTCTCTGTGCTCATTATTATCTTAGTTACTATTTTGGTTATCCTTTAAATTTTGTCTAGACTATGGAAAAGGGTCTTACTTTCATAGTCCTGTTTCTCTTATGTCATTTGGCCTATGTAAAGTTTATTTTATGTCTTTATGGTAAGGCTGTTGTTTTTTTCAGTAGTCATATATGGATGTGAGATTTGGACTATAAAGAAAGCTGAGCACCAAAGAATTGATGCTTTTGAACTGTGGTGTTGGAGAAGACTCTTGAGAGTCCCTTGGACTGCAAGGAGATCCAACCAGTCCATTCTAAAGGATTCAGCCCTGGGATTTCTTTGGAAGGAATGATGCTAAAGCTGAAACTCCAGTACTTTGGCCACCTCATGTGAAGAGGTGACTCATTGGAAAAGACTTTGATGCTGGGAGGGATTGGGGGCAGGAAGAGAAAGGGGTGACAGAGGATGAGATGGTAGGATGACATCACCGACTCGATGGACATGAGTCTGAGTGAACTCCAAGAGGTGGTGATGGACAGGGAGGCCTGGTGTGCTGCGATTCATGGGGTCGCAAAGAGTCGGACACGACTGAGTGACTGAACTGAACTGAACTGAACTGATGGTGATGGTTGGGTTCAAGTTAATTAATACAAGTAAGAATGTCTATTGTCTATTTATAATCTATTTAGAGTTTTAAAAGTGACTTTGCATAATTATTTTATGTAGCTATTCTAGCAAGCTAGTGGAAAAAGCAGATTTAATGGAAGACAAGGAAGTTTGGAGAAATAGAAGTGTTTGAGGACAGGCTGAGGACATATTTCTCCCACGTTCTGGTCCAGAACATTTTCATTTCTTATGGAGATAGTAAAGATTGTATATATATATATATGTGTGTGTGTGTGTGTGTATGTTTGTGTGTGTATATTTTACATGGAATATATTGTTTTATACTTTGTGCTAGTTTCTGCTGTACAGCAAATTGAATCAGTTTTACGTATACATATATCCCCTCTTTTCTTAGGTTTGCTCCCGTTTAGGTCATCACAGATCACTGAGTACGTTTCCAGGGCTGTACAATAAGTTCTCATTAATTCTTTTTTCTTTTTACATAGTAGTGTACACATGTCAATCCCAATCTCCCAGTTTGTCACACCACCTCCTTCTCCCTTGGTAAATTTGTTTGTTCTCTACATCTATGACTCTCTTCTAATAGCAAATAAGTTCACCTATACCATTTTTCTAGATTCCACATCTGAGACATATTATAGGATATTTGCTTCTTTCTTTCTGACTTGCTTCACTCTGTATGACAGTCCCTGGGTCCATCCATGTCTCTGAAAATGGCACAGTTTTGTTTCCTTTTATGACTATTATAATATTCCATTGTGTGTGTGTGTGTATCCACATCTTCTTTATCCATTCTTCTGTTGATGGACATTTAGGTTGCTACCACCTCTTGGCTCTTGTAAATAGTGCTCCAGTGAGCATCAGAGTGCATGTATCCTGTTGAATTATGTCTTTCTCCTTAGGTTTACCTAGGAGTTGAATTGCTGGATCATATGGTCAGATTTCTGATCATACAGCCAAATAAATAATATCTGGTCATCATGGCTTGGCTGCTCCCCTCCTCATACTTTGTACCATATAGTAAATTGTAACGTAGGTGCTTCCCTGATAGCTCAGTTGGTAAAGAATCCACCTGCAATGAAGGAGACCTGAGTCCCGTCCCTGCAATGGGAAGATCCCTTGGAGGAGGGATCCCCACTCCAATATTCTGGCCTGGAGAATTCCATAGACAGTATAGTCCATAGGGTTGCAAAGAGTCGGACATGACTGAGTGACTTTCACTCACGTCGCTCGTGGTAGTTCTATTTTTGCTTTTTTAAGGAACTTGCGTATCATTCTCCATAGTGGCTGTGAAGTGAAAATGAAAGTGTTAATCAATCAATCGTGTCCGACTCTTTCTGAGCAGAGTCTCCTCAGTCCGCAGAATTTTCCGGGGAAGAATACCAGAGTGGGTTGCCATTCCCTTCTCCAGGGTATCTTCCTTACCCAGGGATCAAAACCACATCTCCTGCATTACAGGCAGATTCTTTACTATCTGAGCCACAGGGAAGCCCAGTAGTGGCTGTACAAATTTACATTTCCACCAACAATGTAGGAGGGTCCCCTTTTCCCCACACCCTCTCCAACATTTATTTTTTGTAGTTTTTTTTGATGGTAGCCATTCTAACCAATATGAGAGATAATAAAGATAAAAGAGCATTGCCTGGGAAGTCAGAAAAAATGAATTTAAATCTTAGGCTCCATCACTTGTTAGATAGTATAAATGCTATTTTATACAAGTTACTTAATCTCTCTGAGCCAGAGTTTCCTGATTTATTGTTGTTCTTAAGTTGCTAAGCCATATCTGAATCTTTTGTGACCCGATGCATTATATAGTCTGCCAGGCTCCTCTGTCCATGGGACTTCCCAGGCAAAAATACTGGAGTGGGTTGCCGTTTCCTTCACTGCGGGATCTTCTTGACCCAGGGATTGAAACCACATCTTCTCCATTGACAAGTGGGTTTCTTTACTACTGAGCCATCAGGGAAGCCCTGATCTGTAAAACAAGGCTTTTTCTCACAAGATTAAAAAAAATAATGTACATAAGGAACTTTGCCTAGTTTGTGTCATAAAATACTGTTTTAGAAAGATTAAATGTAATGTGAAGAGTAGTTGTAGTATAACTGTTCTATCAGATTGTCTTGAAACACAAGATGACCATTTCCCCCTTCTTTATGATATAAAAATCATGTCAGGGTAATTTTGGTTTATTTCAACTCTGATTAGTCTGACAAGACTATGAAACTCGTCAAAAGCAATTTCTTGCTATTAGTTTCATTTCCTCAATACAGCTGTGTCGGGGAGAAGGAAGGAGGCTCACTCTTTTCTTGTTTATTTACCAATTTTTGGTGGATATGGAAAATTTCCTTCGAGCAGTTCAAGATGTGTCCTAACCAAAAATATCCTTTAATTTTGAAAACTTAATATTCATCACACAGAGCAGTTCAAAAAGTGGAAGGCAGTTACTGAGTCTTGGACCTAAAATTAAAATGAAGCAAAGACGAACTACAAGAAACTAGGAGAGAGCCAAAAAAAAAAAAAAAAAAAAAAGTAGGTTTTTTTTGACTCACTTTTATATTATATCTGATTTTTGCCTTGGATTTTAAAGTATCAATGTAGATTGTTCACAAAGCATGGGGGTCCTAGCAAAATACTCTTGGGGAAAAATAAGAAAAGATTTTGAAATGTCCAAGGTCTAAGGTGTTGATCCAGTGAGCAAAGTCTTTTTCTGTTTTTATTCTGTTTTGTTTTTCCCTTGAGGAAACTTGATGAAGATTCCATGTACGGAGGTAGACTGAACATACCAATCTCAGTCCTAATTCTGAAAGCACTTGGTACTAGGCCGTCCATTAAATGACAGAAGGTGTGGCAGTGGGAAGTCCCTGATGAAATAATTGGGAGATACGTGGCTGTGGGGTTGTCCCTGGAGAATTAGCTGCTTTTTACAGGCCAGAGAGTTTTAGGTTAGAAGTCTGGCTCTAAGAAAGGGGGTTAACAAGTTTACCATCGTTGCGGGGTAGGAAATCAGTTGGAGAGGAAACCCAGCGACTAGTCAGCATGGGTAGAGAGTATGTCCTGAGTCATGAATGGAGCCGAGGCGGGATGCAGTGGATATTCTGACTTTCCCTGCCATGGTGCACTGATCCCTGGTCCCTGTGGCAGCTTTTGATGTGGAGAGTAGGAAAGAAGCATGAGAATCCAGCAACACTTGGGACTGAGAATCATGACCATTCTAATATGGTGGCAAACTTGCACTTGTTGCAAATGCTCATTTTAATACTGGCAAAATTAGAGGCAGAGGATTTCAGACAGGCACCAAACGTTCTTGGTCCAGTACAGAGGATCAACACTGAAAAAAACACAGCATTTGACTTTGAGGAGTCCACAGTCAATTTGGCAGGAGGGACATCTAACTCAAGTAGAGAACAGAGAACAAAATAAGTCAGGATATGATTATCTGCCAAAATAAAATAGAAACAGTAAAGGAGGTCAGAGCAGAGAGGGGGAAAAGGAACTTGTTTAGCAATAGCAAAGAACACAGCACAATATCCTACTCTTGGTAATTTCAGATCATGTTGAAAAAATTGTACAAATAAATGAAATGATATTAATCTCCAGTGAATTTCTTTCTAAAGTTGAGATACAAATGCAGTCTCTTGGTTTTGTTCTCCATTTTCAATCCTATCAGCTTGGATTTTAAAATAATAAGATATTGAAAATGATACCAGTTCAATATGCAGCAGAAACTTTGCTCAACCCACAAATCAGAGAAGCAAAACTCCTAGAGGTGATTCACTCCTGGGGTCACAGTCACAGATATCCCCAGGTCAATCAGGTTATCTATGCAAATCAAGGGTGAAGGGAGAAAAAGCCTGATTCAGAGAGAACTTGCTCTATTTACAGGATGCTGAAGCTACACATCTCCACCTGACAGTTCTCATGCAAACTTTAACCAGTTCTTCACATCTCATCATTTTTTAAGAGAAGACACACAAATACAGACTTTTTTTAGAAAAAGTAAAAATTATCATGTTTCAATTGGAAGCTGATTTCAAAATTCTCCAAAACATTGTTCAGGCCCAACAACATATGTCTGTGGGTTGAATTTGGTTGGCAGTCTGCCGGTTTTCCACCTCTTCTTGAATTTATAGCTGCTCCTAAGAAAGCAGGAGCAGGGTGTAATGATTAGAGAGAACTAGTCTCTGAGTAACTTCTGTGCACACAGTGAATCCTAATAAATGGCTGGAGACTGACTAGCACATTTACTTTATGAAAAAGCTTCCGTTTATAACCTTTTCATTTAGGTCCTTCTTTTGTTTGTCTGCCTTTCACAACTAGGCTCATTTTCCTTACTTGGAAGAACAACCTCTTCTGCTGCTAGCCCTCCTCAAAGCATTGTTTTAACCATTAAGATGTCTCCAAAATTTAACTTTTCTAAGTAATAGCAAATATAAAAATCTTTAGTTTCCCTGATTTTCACAAAATCATAAAATACCAAATACAGATCAGAACACCTATACTTGTAAAGGATGAATTGTCATAGGGCAAAGAAAAGAGAGTTTTAGATTTGTATACCTTAGGTGGCAATAATAATAGTAACAACAATTTAAATGTGCACACGAGCATGCACACACATAGATGTGTGAAATTCTCAGTGCATAGGATGAGGAAATGTAGCCCAAGTGTGGTTGTATAGCCCATCATATGTGTTATCTCTTAATAGATGATTATCTCTTTTCCAGAAGTAGTCATGACGATGGGTATAAATGATATGGGAGGACACAGAAAAAAAGAACTACTGTTCAATCATTTTTAAATAGGTAATCCGATAGACATTTTAAAATCCTACCATTTATGAATTCCTTTTTCACTTCAAGATGTCCAAGCCAAAATCCTATATTTTGCTTTATGAGGGGTCTAAATTAAGACAGAAATTTGGCTAAATTACTTCAAATTACAGTTACACTCTGTTAGCTGGAACTTAGTTTGATAATGCATATAACTATCTCTTCTAACTCCTACTTCCTGGGGAGAGGCCTCTGAAATCTACTTTGAGGAAAGACAAGCAAAACAGGACTTATTTTAGTGGGAAAATATCCCCTAAACAAATCCTGGGTTGAGATTCCTAATAATGCAACTGAAGCTCTTCAAGCAATTATAGCAACATAATAGCCTTTAGTTAAGAAGACTAGAAAGGATACAATTTAAGATATATAATAACAGAGGATATTATAGAATCTTCAAAGACTAGCACTGAAAAACACACTCAAAAAGTTATCACTGACTCGATGGACATGAGTTTGAGTGAACTCCAGGAGTTGGTGATGGACAGGGAGGCCTGGCGTCATGCAATTCATGGGGTTGCAAAGAGTCGGACATGACTAAGCGACTGAACTGAACTGAACACCACATTTCCAAGGACTGCTTTCTCGAACTGTCTTTATCCAGGCATATATTATCTAAGAGGCTGAAATAAACAATAGGAAAAGTAGTGTTATTGTAACTGGCAGGGCACATGTGCTCTCATTTATATACTGAACATTACAATTTTAAATTTTGGTTTAAAAAATAAAAACCTTCATTAAAGCTTCCATTTATGAGTCTTGTTAGCTGAGAACATAAATCTATTACATTCTCCAAACCTGGCAAAGTAGTAAACCCTGGGATAACTAAAGCAGATAAAAGTCACCCAATCAACACCTAGAAAAGACACACCATTGTTTTAATTTTTTAATTGACATATAGTTGATTTATAATATCATGTAAGTTTCAGTTGTACAGCACAGCAATTCAATACACACACACACACACACACATACATATATATACATACATACATACACGGGCTTCCCTGATGGCTCAGACAGAAAAGAATCTGCCTGCAATGCTGCAATGTGGGAGACCTGGGTTCAGTCCCTGGGTTGAGAAGATCCCCTAGAGGAGGGCATGGCAACCCATTCCAGTATTCTTGCCTGGAGAATCCCATGGACAGAGGAGCCTGGTGGCCTACAGTCCATGGGGTCAGAGACTACTCAAAGTCATGTCCATTGCATCAGTGATGCCATCCAACCATGTCATCCTCTGTTGTCCCCTTCTCCTCCCACCTTCAAACTTTCCCAGCATCAGGGTCTTTTCCAGTGAGTCAATTCTTCGCATCAGGTGGCCAAAGTATTGGAATTTCAGCTTCAGCATCAGTTCTTTCAATGAATATTCAAGACTGATTTCCTTTAGGATGGACTGGTTGGATCTCCTTGCAGTCCAAGGGACTCTCAAGAGTCTTCTCCAACACCACAGTTCAAAAGCATCAATTCTTCAGTGCTCAGCTTTCTTCACAGTCCAACTCTTGCATCCATACATGACTGCTGGAAAAACCATAGCTTTGACTAGATGGACCTTGTTGGTAATGTCTCTGCTTTTTAATATGCTATCTAGGTTGGTCATAGCTTTTCTTCCAAGGGGCAAGCATCTTTTAATTTCATGGCTTCAGTCACCATCTTCAGTGATTTTGGAGCCCTCAAAAATAAAGTCTCTCACTGTTTCCATTGTTTCCCCATCTATTTGCCATGAAGTGATGGGACCAGATGCCATGATCTTAGTTTTCTGAATGTTGAGTTTTAAGCCAACTTTTCACTCTCCTCTTTCACTTTCATCAAGAGGCTCTTTAGTTCTTTGCTTTCTGCCATAAGGGTGGTGTCATCTGCATATCTGAGGTTATTGATATTTCTCCCAGCAATCTTGACTCCAGCTTGTGCTTCATCCAGCCCAACATTTTGCATGACTTACTCTGCATGTAAGTTAAATAAGCAGGGTGACAATATACAGCCTTGATGTACTCCTTTTCCAATCTGGAACCAGTCTGTTGCTCAATCAGGGACCAAAAGAAGGAAAGCTGTATTAGTTTGGGAGGTCGAAGAGGGCTTGGGTCCACGCTCTGACTTTGGTTCCTCCTATTTTCTAAACTCAAGCTGCCCTCCAAGCTGAACTAAATCATACTCTTCATCAAGTCTTAGTGATTCTACTTACTAGTTAATCCTTACCTCCTCAATACCATTTTATAGAAACATTGCCCTTTCTTTGAATTCTGAAGTCCACAACACACAGTTTCATTTGTCTATATATGATTGTAGAACCAGTCTACAGTTGTTTTGGGTGTTTATTCGTATATTGCTTTTCTCCAGCTGAACTATAAGCATTTCCACAAGAAAAGACAATTGAAGATGTAACTTCTATCTTCTCTAACATAGAATGTGATACTGGGCACACAATGGACATCTAATAAGTACTTGTTAAAAAGGCAAGAAATAAGTGAGTAAATGAAGTTAGAGAGCTCAGTTGCTGCAAACTAAAAAGAAAAGTTATGACCAACCTAGATAGCATATTCAAAAGCAGAGACATTACTTTGCTGACTAAGGTCCGTCTAGTCAAGGCTACGGTTTTTCCTGTGGTCATGTATGGATGTGAGAGTTGGACGGTGAAGAAGGCTGAGCGCCGAAGAATTGATGCTTTTGAAGTATGGTGTTGGAGAAGACTCTTGAGAGTCCCTTGGACTGCAAGGAGATCCAACCAGTCCGTTCTGAAGGAGATCAGCCCTGGGATTTCTTTGGAAGGACTGATGCTAAAGCTGAAACTCCAGTACTTTGGCCACCTCATGAGAAGAGTTGACTCATTGGAAAATACTCTGAGGCTGGGAGGGATTTGGGGCAGGAGGAGAAGGGGACGACCGAGGATGAGATGGCTGGATGGCATCACTGAGTCGATGGACGTGAATCTGAGTGAACTCCGGGAGATGGTGATGGACAGGGAGGCCTGGAGTGCTTCGGCTCATGGGGTCACAGAGTCGGACACGACTGAGCAACTGAACTGAACTGAAGTTTGGTTTGCTACCTGAAATTTGATTAAATTGTTCACACATATTTCCAAATGTGGGAGAGTGGAACTGCTTCTGAGATTTAAATGATACAATCATATTGGCCCATATTGATTTTCTTTTGCAAGGTAAATAAGGATTCTGGTACTGATACAAAATGTACCTTCAAGTGAGTTAAATTCCTACCTCAGAATATACAGCTTGTAGAGCATATAGCAAAATTGTGAAGTAGGAAGAATATAAGCCTTGGAAGAAGGGGCACCTAGAATCAAATGCTGAGATGTCATTCACCAACTAGGTGGTCCTGGAGAAGTCTATGAGCATCAGTCAATCTGCCTCATGTCTTTATATCTATTTTGTGTACAATTACAGGTTTGCATTCTTTTTATGTTCTCAATTCAGCTCAATATAATAGGTTTACAAGTCTCAACATTGTGTATCAATTGATACTATTATACAAACTTTGTGATGTTGTTCTAAAATTGTGTTAGGGCCCCCAAAGTTTCTATAGTTATTGGACAGATCTAGAGAATGTCTTCAGCTTCCTGTCACATAGATGAGATCTTTCCTCCCAAGCCCACATCATGTACCACTGGAATATTGTTTGAAAAATGTAACATCTGAAACTTTTTTAAAAACATGGTCCTAATTCTTAAACTTGCCATACATGCAAAGCAGTAATTATAGGCTTCAGAACTGTAGAATTTTGTTCTGAGTTTGATGTAAAAAGGAACAGAAGTGTCTTTCTACCATATCAATACAGCAGCTCATCCTATGATAAAGAAAGAGGTCAAATTCAATTCATTATTTGTTTGTCATCATTCTGCCAATACAGGTTCTCTTAGGCCATCAAGTTAACAGGTCTAATATCAAGAGAGTATTTAATAAAGGAATCAGTTTCTTTTTTCCAGCTATTTTCTTCTTAGACTACAAAGCTAATGAGGCTGTTTAAATATGTTGACAAGAAAGAAAAAATATTTTTGAGAACTCTTATTTTGGTCTTCTATCCTCCATTTCATCCTGCTACCAAAACTTTCAGTTGAGGTCAAACTGAGAGCTCACAAATTTCATTCATAGATATGTAGAACAAATGTTTCCAACACTACCCTTCTGATGAACAGCTGAAAAACACAATGAAAATAGCAACACATGGATGGTGAATCATACGAGACAGTATCTCGAGCAAACAGGAAAAAAAATAACCTTTCTTTTTAGAAAGCTTTCCGTCTGTTCTCCAAAGATATGTGCATTTGGTGTATGTACACATGCATGTGTGAACAAACACCAAATAAGTCCCACGGTAGATGATGTAAGATAGTGTAATGACTGTAATGACTGCTATATCAGTTTTTGCCTGGTAGTGAGATACTATTTGACATTTTATTTATTGTATTTATGTTTTGGTTACACTCGGTCTTCCTTGCTGCTTGCAGTCGTCTTCCTCTAGTTGTGGCGAGTGGGGGCTACCCTTCATTGTGGTGCACAGGCTTCCCATTGTGGTGGCGTATCTTGTTGTGAAGCATGGGCTCTAGGCTGCTCAGGCTTCAGGCGTTCTGGCACAGGCATCACTGAGTCGATGGACGTGAATCTGAGTGAACTCCGGGAGATGGTGATGGACAGGGAGGCCTGGAGTGCTTCGGCTCATGGGGTCACAGAGTCGGACACGACTGAGCAACTGAACTGAACTGAAGTTTGGTTTGCTACCTGAAATTTGATTAAATTGTTCACACATATTTCCAAATGTGGGAGAGTGGAACTGCTTCTGAGATTTAAATGATACAATCATATTGGCCCATATTGATTTTCTTTTGCAAGGTAAATAAGGATTCTGGTACTGATACAAAATGTACCTTCAAGTGAGTTAAATTCCTACCTCAGAATATACAGCTTGTAGAGCATATAGCAAAATTGTGAAGTAGGAAGAATATAAGCCTTGGAAGAAGGGGCACCTAGAATCAAATGCTGAGATGTCATTCACCAACTAGGTGGTCCTGGAGAAGTCTATGAGCATCAGTCAATCTGCCTCATGTCTTTATATCTATTTTGTGTACAATTACAGGTTTGCATTCTTTTTATGTTCTCAATTCAGCTCAATATAATAGGTTTACAAGTCTCAACATTGTGTATCAATTGATACTATTATACAAACTTTGTGATGTTGTTCTAAAATTGTGTTAGGGCCCCCAAAGTTTCTATAGTTATTGGACAGATCTAGAGAATGTCTTCAGCTTCCTGTCACATAGATGAGATCTTTCCTCCCAAGCCCACATCATGTACCACTGGAATATTGTTTGAAAAATGTAACATCTGAAACTTTTTTAAAAACATGGTCCTAATTCTTAAACTTGCCATACATGCAAAGCAGTAATTATAGGCTTCAGAACTGTAGAATTTTGTTCTGAGTTTGATGTAAAAAGGAACAGAAGTGTCTTTCTACCATATCAATACAGCAGCTCATCCTATGATAAAGAAAGAGGTCAAATTCAATTCATTATTTGTTTGTCATCATTCTGCCAATACAGGTTCTCTTAGGCCATCAAGTTAACAGGTCTAATATCAAGAGAGTATTTAATAAAGGAATCAGTTTCTTTTTTCCAGCTATTTTCTTCTTAGACTACAAAGCTAATGAGGCTGTTTAAATATGTTGACAAGAAAGAAAAAATATTTTTGAGAACTCTTATTTTGGTCTTCTATCCTCCATTTCATCCTGCTACCAAAACTTTCAGTTGAGGTCAAACTGAGAGCTCACAAATTTCATTCATAGATATGTAGAACAAATGTTTCCAACACTACCCTTCTGATGAACAGCTGAAAAACACAATGAAAATAGCAACACATGGATGGTGAATCATACGAGACAGTATCTCGAGCAAACAAGAAAAAAAATAACCTTTCTTTTTAGAAAGCTTTCCGTCTGTTCTCCAAAGATATGTGCATTTGGTGTATGTACACATGCATGTGTGAACAAACACCAAATAAGTCCCACGGTAGATGATGTAAGATAGTGTAATGACTGTAATGACTGCTATATCAGTTTTTGCCTGGTAGTGAGATACTATTTGACATTTTATTTATTGTATTTATGTTTTGGTTACACTCGGTCTTCCTTGCTGCTTGCAGTCGTCTTCCTCTAGTTGTGGCGAGTGGGGGCTACCCTTCATTGTGGTGCACAGGCTTCCCATTGTGGTGGCGTATCTTGTTGTGAAGCATGGGCTCTAGGCTGCTCAGGCTTCAGGCGTTCTGGCACGTGAGCTCAGTATTTGTGGTGCATGGACTTATCTGCTCTGCAGCATGTGGAATCTTCCTAGACCAGGGATCAAACCTCCTATCTCCTGCACTGGCAGGCAGGTTCTCAACCACTGGACCCCCAGGGAAAGTCCTATTTGACATTTCTGAGACTTTTTAAAAATACTTTAGAGAGATTTTCTATAATTAAGTATGTAGTCAATTTTTGCAACCAGTCTCCAGTGTTTGAGAAAAATATCTATTCACAAGCTGTTGGGTTTGGTTCTATATAATCCATTAGCTCAAGCTTGTTAATTGTGTTGCTTGACTCTTTTAGGACTTCCCTGGTGGCTCAGATGGTAAAGCGTCTGTCTACAATGCAGGAGACCTGGGTTCGAGCCCTGGGTTGGGAAGATCCCCAGGAGAAGGAAATGGCAATCCACTCCAGTACTATTGCCTGGAAAATCCCATGGACAGAGGAGCCTTGTAGGGTACAGTCTATGGGGCCGCAAAGAGTCGGACACGACTGAGTGACTTCACTTTCACTTTCACTCTTTTATACACTTAAGTTTTCCTCTTCTTAACCTATATCTCTCTGAGTGAGGTGTGTTAAAATTCTGCACTAATTGAATAGTTTTAGAATTTTTTAAACTTAAAAAATAGTTTTAAAATTCTCTATGTGGTACTGGCTTTTTTTTTTTTTTTTTTGCTTTATATATTTGGAAGATCTGTTAGATGCATTCCAATTCATGACTGTTATAGATATATATTTTTTTCTTTTTTAATACTATGTAACAAGTTACTTTATCCCAAATAATACCTTTTTGACTTGAGGATTATTTCATTTGACATGCATATTGTGGATACCTCATTTCTTTCTGTTCTTGGGTTGGCCTATTTTCTTCATCTCTTTTGTCATGGCAAAACCAATACAGTATTGTAAAGCAAAATAAAGTAAAAATTAAAATTAAAAAAAAATCTAAGGTGATGCACACCCTGGACACCATGGGCTTGGCTGAGAACCGGGGCCCCAGGTGGAGGAGATGCAGGATGTTGACAAGTGTATTATGTCCACAACCAGCATGTATTTCTGCATGACTAGACAAAGGTCCTATTTCAATTACCAAGAACCCCTTGACTCTGCTTTGTCAGGAGGAGCTGGTGGGGGCTCTGATGAATCTCAGTAAGGTCTTCTGCTTGGTCCCTGGAAGATTGTCCATCTGCAGCTCTGCATGGAAATACATAGTGGCAGTTGCTGAAGTCCTGAGTGACTGTCCCCACCTGAGTACTTAGATGCATCATTACTAGTAAGTATTCTGGCATGTGCGTGTGAAGTCACTTCTGTTGTGTCCAACTCTTTGTGACCCTGTGGACTGTAGCTCTCCAAGCTCCTCTGTCCATGGGATTCTCCAAGCAAAAATACTGGAGTGGGTTGTCATTTCCTTCTCCAGGAGATCTTCCCCACCCAAGAATCTAACCAGCATCTCTTAAGTCTTATGCTTTAGCTGGCAGGTTCTTTAACACTAGCTCCACCTGGGAAGCCCCAGTAGGTATTCTTAGAAAAGCCAAGTGTAAAAATGTTGGCCAGTCCTTGCAGGAGAAGTTGGACAAAATGAGTTGAATCTTCCAGCCAAGGGACAGAAAACTACTCATATCACCCCTCATGTCACCCTCCTGGCATCTTTAATAGAAGGTGAGGCTGTCTGTTTGGCCTAGGACTTTGCCAGTGTCTGCAAAGCAGAATTTCCTAGTAAATCCATGGCTGAATATTTAACCAGACCTCATCTCGGAGAAGGCAATGGCACCCCACTCCAGTACTCTTGCCTGGAAGATCCCATGGATGGAGAAGCCTGGTGGGCTGCAGTCCATGGGGTCGCTAAGAGTCGGACATGACTGAGCAACTTCACTTTCACTTTTCACTTTCATGCATTGGAGAAGGAAATGGCAACCCACTCCAGTGTTCTTGCCTGGAGAATCCCAGGGATGGGGGAGCCTGGTGGGCTGCCACCTCTGGGGTCACACAGAGTTGGACATAACTGAAGCAACTTAGCAGCAGCAGCAGCAGCATCTTGGAGGACAGCATGTGATGGCAGCTACGAAGAATATGCTGCTGGCTGCACATCAAGTGTGTAAAGGATTCACACACCTTCTCAATCAAGACTGAACTCCCAATGGGAACAACCAGCCCACCCCATTCCTAGTAGACCAACATCCAGAATTGCTTGTCTCATTTCAGTCTGATTACCCATGGTCTTGGCAACCAGGCCATCTTGTGCTGCTGTGTCTACCCTGCAGAACTACATAAAAGAAGCCCTGAGAGTCATGGATCATCCTGGAGACTACAGTCCAGCCCATCCTAGCAAAACCCTAGAGAAGATGGAGAAGCACAAGAAGTAAAGTGGTGGTGAACCAAGGGCCAAAGAGTCTAGAAGGAGAAGGACTCCCAAACCATCTCCACCAGGGCAGACTGGCACCTCGCTTGCCCGGGGGACAGAGTTGTCACCCACCTTCCTATGAAAAAGGCCTCAGTTGATTTCCAGGTCTTCACATGCCCACCTGGATTCCTTAGTAATTAAGGAGTGCTGAAGTGTCTCCATAATTCTGTGGGTGAGATGTCAGAAGGTGATAAGTGCTGGTTCTTTACCCATTAAGCTGATGTTTTATTTTTGTGGAACTCCATTCTTCCTTTCTCTGTAAGTGGTGGTACAAGTTTTAGAACCTTTTAAATAAATTCCCTGGGCTAGCAAAAACCCACACACACTTGGCTGTTGAAATATCAAATGATATGATTCAGATCAACAATAACTTTCAGTGTTAAGCTAAAAGTATATAGCTTCTTCAGTCTCATCTTACATACCATTGAAGGCAAGGATTCTATCCCCATATAACAAGTCATTAATAGGTGGTATCTGACACACTTTAAAACCCCTTGTTCAAAAGGGCCCTTTGGGTTTTATGAAACTTGTAGAAACAAAGCCTACTGATGATTTTATGTTTTCCTTAAAAAAAGAAATTTTGAAAGTTAACTCTTCAAATAGGAGACTCTTTGAAATGACATGGTTTTTTTTTTAAAGTACAGAAGCTTTATTCTGCATATTTATTTCACATCTTGGTGTTTCGAAGAAACTTGAAAAGGGAGGCATGAAGCATTGTTTTTTTGCTATCTGTCATGCCCAAGTCCCAGAGGAGGCTCTGTGTTTTAAGAAACTGCATTGAATGTACAGATTTTATTTATGCATAATTTAATGGGGTCTGTAAATATGGGTCCACTTCTCATGATGTTTTGAGAAATGGGATTTGATTTTAATATTAATTTTTAAAGGTGACAGGGTAATCTAAGGTACATCTTTAGCTTTTATTTGTGTGTACACTCCTATTAAGAGTTAAGAGGATCCTGAACTTTGTTCTTGACTCTGGAAGACATATTTAATTGAAGCTTTCAGTTCACAAAGCAATAACTTTGCCTCATTTCTGTTGGGCTGAACCCAAACATGTGTGTGTGGGTGAACAAGGAATTTTAGAATTGAACTCCTTGCCTCTCAGTGTTCCCTAAATAACTGTTGAATATATGAAACCTGTATAATAAAAAGTATTCTCAATAGAAAAAATCTGAGTTGAATAACTACATATATTTGTGATTACTAATATCTTTATTTCTAACATCTTTTTCATTTTCTGTGTATCATGCCTTCTCGTGGTTTCTATTTTTTACTGATTAAAAAAAATTTTTTTTTCTCTCATTTGTAAGTTATCATTCCATTTCTTTCTTTCTTTTTCTTTTTCATTTCTTTCTTTTAATGCAAACCTTTAAATGCTTAACATGCATACTTGGCCTAAAAAGTTAGTATCTTTACCCTCCACCTGAACAAGAGAAGATCTGGGAACACAAACTCTAAGCATAATCCTATCTTCCATGTTTTTGTTGTCTAGTATTTAGTTGCCCCTTGTTTCTTAACCTCCATTGTTATTGTTTTTACAGTTAATATTTATTTAGATTTGAACTCCATGTTGAGCAATGACAACTCATATTACTCTTACACCCCAGTTCTTTATCTTGGGTTCAGTTTCCTTTTTAATGAAATATATCCTTTAGAGTTTTTTCAGCAACGTTCTATGCATGTCAACTCCCTCATTCTTTGTTTTTCTAAAATTATCTTTGTTTTGACTCAGTCCTAGTGTGATTAGATTGACTAGTTTTCTGTGAGTATGGTTTCAGTGTGTCTGCCATCTGATGCCCTCTTGCAACATCTACCATCTTACTTGGGTTTCTCTTACCTTGGGCGCGGGTTGTCTCTTCACGCCATGTTAGCAAAGTAATGTCTCTGCTTTTGAATATGCTGTCTAGGTTGGTCATAACTTTCCTTCCAAGGAGAAACTTTACTGTCCCCAAATTTCAGATTAAATTTGAATGAAAACAGCAATATTTTGTGGAATCTGTTTTGTTCTCACACTAAATATCTTTTGATGTGTAACAAGGAAGAGAATGGTTTTCCAAATGTTCAAATTGACGTTGTTTTACTCAAACTTACTATGTTTATGATATCAAAAACAACAACAAGAAACACTTGATGGAAGTTCTATAATAGACCTAGATTTCTTGTGGTATAAACCAACTTGATTTTTCCTTTATATAAAATAATTAATTTTGCAGCAAAAGTTAGGACTGGATATATGTTCTAGATAGCTAAACATCATATTTTAATTAATCTCAAATAAGATATTCACAGTATTACTTACATGTACCTAGGTGTCTGTGTGTCAGTCTATATACTAGATAATATATAATTAATGCTAAATCTATATACTAAATAATATATATTTATTTAGCAATCTACTCATTTCTTTTCTTGCTGTTCTCAGCTATGATCCACACACCACTCCTCCAAAACACCAGCATATTCCAAAGGGAAGTTTAATAACAGAAAACTTAATTAGAACAAAAATATTAACAAGTATGGACCTAGTACCATTGGTCTTTAAAAATAAGACACTGTAGTAATTGTAACAATTTTAAGGCAAAGAAGATATGAAATTAAAAAAAAAAAACACAGCTATATAATTCTGTCAAAGTTTCTCATCAAAGTTCAGTGTGCATATGGATCACTAAGGGGGTGGCCAAATATGTTCTCTCTCAGGCTCATCTTCAGTCCTGCTAAATGGGAATATCTTTGGAAGGCACAGTGAAACATGCATGTCTATGCAGCTTCTAACACTGATCCTTGAGAATCACTGCTCTATAGCTGTCAGCTATCTTCTTTCTCACTACTAGAGTCTTTTTTTTTTTTTCATTGTTAGCTGAAGTTGAGTTATTTCTGACCCTGCCTCCCAAGGGAAAGCTTAATGTAGGGGATCTTTAACTAATTCCAGTGAAATGGAGTTCTGTGAGTTCAATAATAAACTGTAATGAGTGATTATGTCTTTGTCTGCACTTAAGATACACAAATCAAGTATGTTACCTCCTTGTTTGCAAGTCCCAGTGCCTCAGGAAGTCACACCTTCTTCATTAGGCATTGTTTTGTCCCTGACTACAACATCCTCTATTGGAAAACTGGTCATTCATTGCCTCATTCTCTTACTAAGACTAAAACCCCACCTCTCTACTAACAGTCTTCTGTGTAGGTAATCAAGCTAGCTCTGAACAAATACCCAGTGTTCAGAACTCTGACTGTAACAAACCTCCTGCTGATAAAAATCTGCAAATCTGAACTTCTGAGGATTGCTCCTCTAAGAATAGGTATTTTTTCCTACTTGTTAAATAAAACCTTTTATTCAACTTGTATCCCGTTAACAAGTATTTACCAAGATTGTAACCAGATAGTTATGTAATTATTAGACTCAATGGCACCTACTGTCGATACCTGTGGATAAGAGAGCTCTTCAGCATCTGTTCACTTCAGATGTAGAGCCAGGTCCCAGGTACTTTTTCACCTAGATAAATCACAAGAGATGACTGTTCCTTCTAATTAAAATTTTATATGCTGCTGCTGCTAAGTCGCTTCAGTCGTGTCCGACTCTGTGTGACCCCATAGACGGCAGCCCACTAGGCTCCCCCATCCCTGGGATTCTCCAGGCAAGAACACTGGAGTGGGTTGCCATTTCCTTCTCCAATGCATGAAAGTGAAAAGTGAAAGTGAAGTCGCTCAGTCGTGTTCGACTCTTAGCGACCCCATAGACTGCAGCCTGCCAGGCTCCTCCGCCCATGGGATTTTCCAGGCAAGAGTACTGGAGCGGGGGTCCCATTGCCTGGACCCTAACAAATCCACCTCTTATTGCTTTGTCTCTCAATGAATTTTTGCATTGAGGCATCAGGGCCTGAGTTTCATTAGTTTTGGCTGAGCTTGAGTCCCAGGAGAGAGCTGAAGGACAGGAGGGAAAAGCAGTGGGAGAAACCTGCCAAGGAATCCCCTTCATAGCCCGCCAGAAAATTTGCTGACTATCTGACCAGTGCTTACAGCTTCATTGGTCTGATCCTTGGCACAGAGAAGAGAAAGGACAGAAGAGCCCCCACCGGCTTGTGTAACAGCTGCTGGGGCTCAGGGGGTAGCACCTTTGGGACACGCTGAGGAGTAGCCTCTCCAGAGTCCCTCAGTTGTGGCCCCTGCCGCCCGCCTGTTCGCAGGAGGTTTGAGGGAAAAAGAAACGAGAGATTGTAAAGGAATTAAGATTTCTTTGGCATGTCCCTCCAGCGAGGACCTCACCTTAACCAGAGGTCTTCTGGGATCTGAGACTGGGCCATGTGAGCTCTCTGCTGAGTTTGTTTTTTGCTGTCCCGGTTTCCAGCCCAATGGGCCTTCCCCTGCGCTGGGTTTTCTCCACGGTCCACCTCTACCGTGGGGGCTTCGCTGAGTTGGGCGCCTGCTGTGCCTGGCCTCTTCCGCGTGGAGGTTGTTTCAGCCAGGCTATATCCTAGTCATGGCACCATAGATGTCACGCGAGTGTATGTATATATATTAACTCACACACACACACATATGTGCTAAGTCACTTCAATTGTGTCCAACTCTGTGTGACCCTATGGACTATAGCCTGCCAGGCTCCTCTGTCCATGGAATTCTCCAGGCGAGATACTGGAGTGGCTTGCCATTTCCTTCTCCAATATATATATATGAGTTACTTATATAGAAAGAACATTATCCTACCTCACACCAAACAGTAATTATTTCCAGAAGGATCACAGTTCTAAAAAAAAGTTTAGACACCAAAGCTCTTTAGAGGAAAATACATGAACAGTCTTTGTAGCCTTGGATTAGGCAAAGATTTCTTCCAAGGACAAAAAAAGCACTAATCACAAAATTAGATAAATGATACATTGGATATACTAAAGTTAAACTTCTACTGATGAAAAAATAAGTGAGTAAAAAGCAACCTACCGAAAAAAAAAAAAAAGATTACTATTGCAACAGAAAAGAAAAAGAAACTTGTATTCAGGATATAAAACAGCTCCTACAAATCAGTAAGAAAAGGACAATTTTGCACAGATACTTCCAAAGAATATCAAATAGCAATCAGCTACACAAATGAAAATTTTAGTGAAATAAACCCAGCAATAAAAAGTATATATTCTAGGTTTCTGTTATACATAAGTTCAAAAATAGACAAAACTTAAGAAGATAGAATGATGGTGATCATTGATGGAGCTGAAGATGGACAGTGACTGGAAGGGAGCTTCAGAGGGCTTTTGGAGTGCTGTGGATTTTGAGTTTCTCAGTTTGAGTGTGGTTACATGAGTGTGCATTCAGTGTGTGGCAATTCATGTTACACAAACACAGGCATACACATACACACACGTAAACACACACAAAAAAATTTAGAATGTATTTTATGCATATGTTATTGAGCAAAAAATAAACCATTTAAAAATGTATTTTAAAAGTTATTCTGAAATATTTGTATCTTAATCATGCTATCATTGTTACAGCAATGGAGCATATTACTGTCCCATTTTCAGACATGTCCCTTTGGCACTGAAATCCAATTCAATCAATTCAGAGTTTGAAGACATGAGCATTAGGGAAAGACTAATAGGATACAATAACAAATTTGCTAAATAAAACAAATGTCAGCCACATTTTACTACCGTCCATTACTGACTCTCATTAATTATTGTCAAACACTAATTATGCAATATGCAGCTTCCCCATATTTTAACTTGGGCAGGCCAAGATGGAGATAGAGGGAGCCTAGCATACTGCAAGCAATGTGTGATTAGATTTCATCTGCTTGATAAAAGGGCTTTGCAACTGAGTCATGTCCTTTAGGAAATAAATGCTATAGGACATGAAATTCCAGGAAACAAGCAATCACAGGTTGAAATGAGTATTTTTGCACTTGATACACATCCAACAAAGATCAGAGAGTCAAGTCTGTCCCAGAGAATGAGACAGCTTGTATGCCAGTTTTTTAATTCTGTGGCTGCTGAACAACTTGTTGTACAGCTGATGTTTTCTCCTTAAGTGACATTTCATCATCCGCTGCCCTAAGATAGTCACCCCGTTTTCCCTTAATTGATACTTGTACGCAAGAGGCGGAAAATGGCTCAGCATTTCTTGCTAGATTAGGTCAAAACTGACAGAGGAAGTGGAGAGAAGATTGCATTACTTATACCCCTTACGGTTCTCTTCTGTATCTAAGGAGATTGCCATTTCATAAAATTTCTTTTGCTGCCTGAACATCAATACAATAACACAAGCATTTAGTTCTTATTTGCTTTTCTTTCTTTCTTTTTTAACTGATTACCTGATCACCAGTGGGAAATTCATAAGCAGTTCCACTAACTCTCAACTTAATTTTTCTTCTTCGTCCTTAATAAGATGTAATTGTATCCTTGGACCCCTCTTCTTTAAATGCTTCATTTTGTCTTTTCCATGGAGCCTTTACTTTTCTTTTCATTTGATTTATAACCAGAATTAAACATGCCCCTGAAAGTTCAAAGTGAGGTTCCTGAAGGTTTTTTGATTTTGTTTTTCCCGGATTGTGGGGTATTCTTATCATTAGATTAATGTTTACAAATAGATGTGGTGGTATTTATTCTGATTCAAAGTTAGTTAAGAAGCATCCCATGAAAATGCTACTGTTCACTGTGCAGCCTCAGTGACTGGGGATCCATTCTTCTGGGTCTCTTCACCAAGTCTTTTGGAAAGAGATTATGTCTTTAACAAAGTCATCAACAGTTCCCAGAATCTATAAGACAAGCCCACATTCTTTAATAAAGCAGTAATATTTCTGTGCATGTGTGCAAAGTTGCTTCAATTATGTCCAACTCTTTACAACCATATGAACTGTAGACTGCCACACTCCTCTGTCTATGGGATTCTCCAGGCAAGAACACTGTAGCGGGCTGCCATGCTCACCTCCTGAGGATCTTCCTGACCCAGAGATCGAACCCAAGTCTCATGTCTCCTGCATTGGCAGGTGGGTTCTTTACCTCTGGCATCACCTAGGAAGCCCTAAGAGTGTCCTAATCCAGCTCTAATCCACTGTCTGTATCTAGCTTTCCAAACTATCCACTCCCCTCTGTTATGTGTTGTGGATGTTAACCTTGCTTTTCCTTAAATTTTTTAACCTCAACCTGTACTGCTCTTGAAATCCCTTCTCTGCCTTTTGAATCATGTTTATCATACAGTTTTAAGCTTATCATATGGTATCAATTTCACCATCACCAGAAATTGCCCTCAGACCCATTCTCTGTTGCACCCTAATCAGACTCCATTGTAAGTAAGCATGTGTATGTACAACTCTACTCCAGAATTTTTAATAATTTTTGTAGAAACTGTGGGACCTAGCAAATCTGTTTCTCAGGGTAGAGGCTCAATGATTATTTGAAGTATAAGATATGTTGCATTTCTCCCAGTAGGTTTGAGACTAGTGGGCTAAGGTGCCCAGGGAGTGAGCACTAGCAGCGTGATACTAAGGTTGCCTACCACAGTTTTGTTCAGTACTTATTCTACTTAAAACACAGTTTATATTTTACTTGTCATTTTTGCCATTTAGAATACCCATGTGCAAAGAGAATAACTGTATTACCATTTATCCATGAAGCTGATCTGCCTGACTTTGTCAGTAAATGCAGCATATCACCCAGATTGCTTGATATAAGTTAACTAAATGCAAAGCCTTATTATAACATTTCCTATATGTAATACCTGTCCAGTCAAAGACAATGTTACCCAATGGTGTGGCTATGGTCAAATTCCTTTACTGTGATCTTCCTTTCTCATTATATTTGACATTTTTGAGACTGAGTTTTATTGCACTTGCTCTGCTTATGAAAATGGTCTGGGGAAATTAGACTTAATAGAGATGTAGAAGCCACAGGGGAAAAAAAGGAAAGCAAACTCGAAGGAAAGTGAAATTAAAATGTTATTTTGGTAAATGGCTGCTCTGGTGAAGATGACAAACAATCACAGTGCAAGTTAATTACTGACCTATCAGGAGAGTGTAGCACGGAGGTTGTGCCACACATTACTGGAGCAACCACAGCCACAAGCCATTTCCACAGGGGAACAAACAGGCTGTGCGTTACCACAGATCAACAGAAGATCTTTCCAGAGGACAGAAATGAGTTTCTCACAAATACAATATCTGTCTGTGGAGTTTCCACACGCTCTTAGCAGACCTGGAGAAAGCTCTTCCTACACATCCCAGAAAAAGGAATGGGGTCATATTGCCACAAGAAGTTCCTGTGTGTTAAGGCAGAGAGAACCTTGGCTTTTGGTGGTTATGGTGACCATACAGCTCACTGTTACACAGTGGAAACCCAAGCTAACACCCAAGGAATGGGAAAACACTGGGGCACACTTAGTACTTACCTCGAGATAGTTCTCCTCACTAAGGCTTTAGTGGGAATACATGTCAGGCAAGAGAGTCCTTCCATTTAGAGAGAAAATAACAAGCACCCAAAGAAAACTGACACTTGAGGGAGACTTTCTCTATTGTTAGAACACAGAACCTTGCTAAATCCCAAGACGGTCATAAATGTGGTCATTTTTTTAAAATAAGAAACAAAATGGTTGTCTGAAATGGAAATAGGCTAATGTTCATATTTTTTAAATTTTGTATGATTTTCCAAATATACTTTAATGTTGGCCTCAAAGGGTATGAAAAACATTGCTTATTTGCAGCCTCTAACTTACCATGAAATATCCTTCATTCACTGGTCCTTAGACCCACTGGCCAGAGTAAGTTATACATATTCTTTTTAAAATAAGAAATAAATTTGATCCGAAGCATTTCTATTGGTAATACTTTCCTGGGCTATATACTCTGGCCTTAACTGGGTTCCATATTTATTTTCCATTTCTATATTCTGCAAACATTTATTAAGTCTTTATGGTTTTTTCAGGAAGCACAGGGGCATAAATAATTAGAGACTTACATGATCTGTACTTAATATGGGTGCTCTACGATCATTTAATCCACTAGATCTACATTAGATTTCCTTTGGAATTCTTGCTACCTTAGTTTTCCAGACACAGTTTTCCCCGATCTAGGGGTCTGTGGCCAAGGCAAGGATGTTTGGAGATGCAGCACATGAGATCTGTCCTGGGACCACTTGGAACAGGTGGGGACACTTTGGGGGAAAACCGTCAATATCCTTCAACTTTAATTTTCTCTGCTCTGTAGCACAGAAATAATTTCATAGTGTCCATTCAGTTTCTCCTAACTCAAATAATTCTTCATATACTTTTATTTTGCTGTTTTTGATGGGAAAGAGATGTCAAAAATAAACTTTCTAACTCAAAAGGGCAGGCTACTGAGGCTTCATGTAATTAACAGAGTGCAACAGATAATCGACAGAGCAGCTATGAAATTTAGAATTAGACAAAATATCACATTCATTCCTATTTAGGCATTTGCTGTGTGAGTGGGAAAATCAGACCCAGAATATCACTGAGCCAACCAAGTCTGTTGAGCAGAGCCAAAGTTTGTGGGGCTCTTATGAATTGCATTCTCATCACTGTTTCCTGTTTTTTAAACAGTATTGAAAGTGGAACTGGTGTAATATCACAAGCTATTCTTGCTCTTCTCTTGGTACATATAAAATCAGGAAGTCTAGAGAAATTGTGAAGGCAGCCTTAAGTGATTTACATTTAAATTTCTCAAGGATGTTTATTTGGACAGTTTTGCAAAATAAAATTGACATTTTAAACACATGCAAAATGAACTAATTCTTCAGTATTTTCCTTAGGCATCCACCATGGTTCTATGTGCCTCCTGTAAGAATATAAACGTATTAGTCATCATTTTTTTCTAATAGAATTTAATAACAGTGATAATGATAAGATGTTATAGAAGGAACACAGGAAATACTGAATAAGCATGTAGATCACATGAAACAAACTTAATATGACATATAGTTAGCAGAATGCTGGATGTTCTAAAACTGTATAGAAATAAGCATAGAAAAGGGCTTCCCAGGTGGCGCTAGTATAAAGAACCCGCCTACAATGCGGGAGACAAAAGAGATATGGGTTCAGTCCCCAGGTTGGGAAGATCCCCTGGAGGAGGGCATGGCAATCCACTTCAGTATTCTTGCCTGGAGGATCCCATGGACAGAGGAGCCTGGCAGGTTATGGTCCATGGGGTCACAGAGTTAGACATGACTGAAGTGACTTAGCACGCATGCACAAGCATAGAAAAATATTATCGATTTTATGATATACTCTACCAAATCTGAAAACTTAAGTGTCAGGGAGAAATGAAAATACAGGTGGAACAACAGAATATGATTTCAAAACCTTATGCATGTTCTTGGAATAATAACAAAAAACTCATTGATTAGAGCTCTTCATTGCCTTTCTTAACACATCCTGAAATTAATATTTCTAGGTTCCTGAAATTATATTCTTCCCCTGATGCTGGAAGCAAGTCATGACGGACCCTAGGGTTTGAGGGTTTCTTTCGACTCATAGTTGGGCAGACTTTATAATGGAGTTTGTTCCCCTAGAAACTTCTTTCATAAAGACTAAAAAATTAGAGTACCATGGCAGGCCATCACATCCCACAACTCCAGAAGACACCATTTACTAGAATACAATCCTGATCTCCTATCCTTAGTCACAAATGCTCCCTGCCTCTACAAGTACTTAGAAACACACACGAAGTAGAATAACCAAAGCTCTTCTACTATAAGATGTGTTCCCATGTATCCAGAAGAGTTTCCAGTATGAGACTCAGGTAAATGGTTCCTAAGGGTTAATTTGAAATCTGACTAATCATTTATGGTATTGTGTTAACTGCTATAATCACATCTCTCCCATACATACATCTAAGTGATTCACTGAGCAGATGGAGTAAGTAAAAAAAATGTAAGTAAGAATTGATGCCCTTTCAGCAATATTGACCCTGTGGATGAGATGGGGTCTAAGTAGGTGGGAGGGCTTTGGCAGCCAAAATGTTAAAAGGATCATAGTGTTCAAGGTAGAGGAAAAAGAATACTAGGGTATGGGTGAGAGGAGAATGGGAAAGTTGAAGGAGTCTAAAGAGAAAGAACTGTAAGTGGGATCTGAATATGACTTGCAAAATTTGGTGTAAAACAGCCTTATCCACTTGGTGTTAGAGGTTTTTTAACAGGATGAAAACGAATAAATCACCTCTGAACCCACAGAGTACAACAGTTAAAGTTTCACAGCTACCAGTGCAACTGTCATTTCTGGCAATTATATTTCCTTCCCCCTCTGTTCTCCCCCCTTCCCCAGTTCCTGCTGAGGGTGAGGGGGTCCTGCTTCCCTCTGTCTTGCACTCAGTCCTTCCACACAAGATGTTTGTGTATTATGCCAAGGAAAGCACTCTTTCCAAATTCTCTTCCTCAGAGTGTCTAGAATACTTGCCTCTTATAGTACTGGTTGGCTTAGGAGGGTTGAGGCTCTCAGCTAATCCTTCAGCCTGATGAAAGGATAGCAAGATAATCAGACTTGCCCACACAGAGACTAAATGCCATTTCCTTCATGAAATCCAGCACTTTCTTTTCCTTCAGCTTCCTTGGTACTGTAGTATTTCTTCATAAAACATGTCAAATTTCACCTTATAATTTCGCAATTATTTGCGTACCTCTGCACTACCAAGCCCTTTACCCCAAAAGCCCAACTTGTCTTAATTCAGCTCCAGCATCGGCTGGTCTTCTTTTGCAGACTTTCTCTCTCTATACCTCACCATTCCACCAGAGGCTAATGCCATTGCTTCTCTTCCCACCTGGGCACAACTCTTTTCTCATTTAATTTGATTTATTTATTTATCACACTCACTAAACTACTATAAAGAACTTGGTTGAAGCAAACAAAAACACAAAAAAGAACCTCTACTGTAGTGTCTGTCACTCAGGAAAGTCTCAATAAACCTTAAATAGGTAATTTATTTTCTGTGGGTAAGAGGAAGTTTGTGTCATTTTCTGTATTCTTCTTAGAGCAACATGAAACCACCATATTACGAATATGAAAATAACTATGAATAGTATCAAGGGAATACCATTGTAAAACAAAATACAGAAGGTGTTGAATAAAGAGAAGAAAATAAGAGTGCAATGTATTTTCAACAAAATGCGAACTGGGGTCAGTTGGGAAAGGAAATGATAGCTAGAGGAGAGAGTGAGAAAAGAGAAATAACATTAATCAGTGTAAGGGGAATGAAGCTTAAAAGAAAGATCTAAAGGAGGAATTTTGAAATTCCTTTCTGCAGATTGTCCCCTATAAAACAGGTGGGGAAGCCAGATAAGAGGTTTTTTAAAAGAAATCCAGCCTGTTGACGGAAACCCATGGCCAGACAAATTATGGGTTAATTGTGAAATCAATACAAGAATGCAGATGTTGATTTGATGCTGAAATGTGTGCCGTCTGAGGAAGCAACATTTCCTATAAATGGCGCATGGTGAGGCTATGTAAATTCAGTGGCTTCACGCTCTTGGTCAGAAGATAGTGGCTTTAGCTAGGGTATTTCTGTCACCAATGTGACAAGCACACTATCTTTGGAGTACAAATCTAATGAATAATGTGGAAGATCAAGCCTTGAATGAACTCCAAGGAGAATCCAAATTCTTTTAGAAAAGATTTATGTGTTTAATCCTTGATTCTCCTCAAGCATCATCCACATCCCTGGGACAATAGATCATACCAATGCATTTACATTTCTGCCTATTTGCCCGAAACTTTGGAGCTCTGTGAATCTGCAATAGTACTTCAGCTCCCAGTTTTTTAGCATAGTGGTATCAGAAGTGAAAAAGATGGTGCAGATCATAGCAGTCCTCTTGGTTGACCCCCTCACTCTGTTTTCTTCCAAAGATGGAACAAAGGGCCATGGACTTGTTCAAGGTCATGAAGATGGACATTAGAGACTCTGCTGCCACTAGAAGTCATCATGAGTTCTTTTTACGCAACTAGTCTAATTATGATGAATCCAAGGTCTCCATCACAGTCACAGTGCCTAGATTCTCATTGTTTCATTCAGAATTACTTCATTCACTGAAACTCTGAAAAAACTCATGCTTTTATTAGTAGCATTTTATCAATGTAAAAAAAATCCATAGATTTGCTTTACTTTGAAATAACATCTTCTTGGCGTTATTTATAATAAATAATACACAAAATAAAACCAAAAAAGTATTATCCTGTACTGGGGTATATGGAAAAATAACTATTTATATCATCTGCCTGTGACTGCATTTACTTTTTAAAACACACTGATATATTTAACCTTCTATATCTTATTCTAGATATATATAGAGGTAAGTTCCCTTATACATATATTAGTGGTCAGATTCAATACATTTAAAAATTCTATTAAATGTAGTTGTAATCATATTTCTATGGAATAGTGGGGATAAGACTTCCTTATTTTATTACTTCAAAGTTGTATTTCCAATGTTGTCGAAAGAGCCTTTTTGTTCTCAATTAAATAAGTTTTGTAAATATGTCACTCATAGGATTATAAAAATGAATATATTTTAAATAAATGAAAATAAAATAAGTAGAAAAATAATTTGGTTCAGTCAGTTCAGTAGCTCAGTTGTGTCCAACTTTTTGTGACCCCTTGAATCGCAGCGCGTTAGGTCTCCCTGTCCATCACCATCTCCTGGAGTTCACTCAAACTCATGTCCATCGAGTCGGTGATGCCATCCAGCCATCTCATCCTCTGTCGTCCCATTTTCCTCCTGCCCCCAAACCCTCCCAGCATCAGAGTCTTTTCCAGTGAGTCAACACTTCGCATGAGGTGGCCAAAGTACTGGAGTTTCAGCTTTAGCATCATTCCTTCCAAAGAAATCCCAGGGCTGATCTCCTTCAGAATGGACTGGTTGGATCTCCTTGCAGTCCAAGGGACTCTCAAGAGTCTTCTCCAATACCACAGTTCAAAAGCATCAATTCTTCGGTGCTCAGCTTTCTTCACAGTTCAGCTTTCACATCCATACATGACTACTGGAAAAACCATAGCCTTGACTAGATGGACCGTTGTTGGCAAAGTAATGTCTGTGCTTTTGAATATGCTATCTAGGTTGGTCCTAACTTTTCTTCCAAGGAGTAAGCGTCTTTTAATTTCATGGCTGCAGTCACCATGTGCAGTGATTTTGGAGCCCCCAAAATAAAGTCTGACACTGTTTCCACTGTTTCCCCATCTATTTCCCATGAAGTGATGGGACTAGTTTCACGAATTCTTAATACAACTATCCTGTAAACAACTTAGTTGAGACTTTCCTGGTAGCTCAGATGGTAAAAAATTCACCTTTAATGCAGGAGAGCCAGTTTCAATCCCTGGATCAGGAAGATCCCCTGGAGAAGTTTCAGTTCAGTTCAGTTCAGTTGCTCAGTCATGTCCGACTCTTTATGACCCCATGAATCGCAGCATGCCAGGCCTCCCTGTCCATCACCAACTCCCTGAGTTCACTCAAACTCACGTTCATTGAGTCAGTGATGCCATCCAGCAATCTCATCCTCTGTCGTCCCCTTCTTCTCCTGCCCTCAGTCCCTCCCAGAATCAGAGTCTTTTCCAGTGAGTCAACTCTTCAAATGAGATGGCCAAAGTACTGGAGTTTCAGCTTTAGCATCATTCCTTCCAAAGAACACCCAGGGCTGATCTCCTTTAGAATGGACTGGTTGGATCTCCTTGCAGTCCAAGAAGTTAGATACTACTAAAGTACAATGAAGTGCAGTTGTTCAAAGTGTACAGTTTGATCATTTTTAATACTTGTATATTGTTGTTAAACCATCATCACAATCAAGATAACAAACATATCTGTCATTCCCAAAAGGTTCTTTGTTTCCAGAGTCTACCGTGTCCCTAGACAATCTTTGTTTTGTCTGTTTACTTCGTTAGTTTGTATATTCAAAAATATTATATAAGTGAAATCATAAATACGCAATGAGAACTTTTTAGGGAGAGGGCTTGGTTTCTTTTACTCTGCCCAGTAAGTTTGCAGTTCATCCATGTAGATGCATGCATCAGTTGTCCATTTTTTATTGTTATACCGTGTAGATAAACCAGAATTTTTCTATCAGTTCATCCGTTGGTGGACTTATGGGTCTTTTTTTTTTTTAGTGAGTTCAGTTCAGTCGCTCAGTCATGTCCGACTCTCTGTGACTCCATGAATCGCAGCACGCCAGGCCTCCCTGTCCATCACCAACTCCCGGAGATCAGCCAAACTCATGTACATCGAGTCAGGGATGCCATCCAGCCACCTCATCCTCTGTCATCCCCTTCTCCTCCTGCCCCAAATCCCTCCCAGCATCAGGGTCTTTTCCAATGAGTCAACTCTTCGTATGAGGTGGCCAAAGTATTGGAGTGTCAGCCTCAGCATCAGTCCTTCCAATGGACACTCAGGACTGGTCTCCTTTAGGATGGACTGGTTGGATCTCCTTGCAGTCCAAGGGACATGCAAGAGTTATTTTAGTGAGGGGGTAAAATAAATATTCCACTTCTTTGTATTCACTGTCCTTAAGAAAATTTTTAGTCTTTTCAATGCTCATTTTTCTCCTCTATAAAAACATAAGTGTAATGTGAATATCATAGGAACTTTATAAGGATTAAAACAGCTAATTGCCTGGCACATAGTAAATACTCAATAAATATTAACTTTTTAAAAAATATCACTCAGTTGCCTAATTGGTATCAGTTTTTCCTGATACTACTTTTCCTCCTATTAAAATGCTTTTATTTTTTCCTAATTACTTTCATGTACACTCAACTAGAACATTACCGCGATTCTAGCCCGGTTGTCTATCCAACCAATGTAGAAGTACCACTACAATTGGCTCCTTAAAATATAATCCTCCTTTAGGATTATATTGACTTTTAAAACTGACCGATGGCAGTTTTTTCTAATGTTGTACCCACTTGACCAGGTTAGCACTGAAGCATCTGTATAGGTGAGAGATGGAGACAACACTCAGGCAGAAGCGGGTCTGTTTCTAGAAACTTAGAAGCTATATTTGCATTGCAAATGTTCTATTTTAAATGAGTAGATGTATTCATTTGTGGAACTTGTGGGCAGGAGCAGCTGAAAAGGATTATGTATTTGGGAAGCAACTAAAAGCCCTCTTGGTCCACCCACCCAATTTATTTTCTTTGTTTTCTTTTACTGAAGTATTCTTTTTTCATAGCCACTCCTTTAAAATTTGCCCACGCTGGATTTTCCTGGCTGAATCAGACTCCTTCCAATAAAATAAATGTAAATAAATAAATAACAAACAGTGTTGATATGTTGATTTTCTCTTTCTTATATCCAATAAGTTATTAATACTAAATCTAGTTCAGTTGGCAGATGGCGGTGGACAAAGGAATTTTAATTTTTCCCTGTGGATATTGCAAGTAGAGGTGGGGGCTGGGACTCTGAACCAGGCTAATGAGGCCAAGCCAACATATTTGATAGTCAGTGGGACCAGCTTGGTTTGCTCTAAAGCCAATTTTATACACTTAAATTTGACCTTATTCACAGTTTTTTGTTTTTTGTTTTTTCCACTAAAAAAAAAAGTTTCTTGTAAAAGTATCTGAAAGTGGTGTGGGATCAAAGACATTGTGAATGAAAACAGTATATACCCTGAAAATGCTTAGTTGGCAATAGCATTTCTATATAAGAGAGACCATATCATATTGTCATTAGGAGTTTCTTAATCAAATTAAGGAACTACACAGAATTAAGTGTATATATTTGAACTGAAATCTTCTGGCATGAATACAGTAGAGTCAGAATATAAAGGCCCCGACTGATAAAAACAAACAAACAAAAAAACACACTGCGAAGTAACTACCTTCTTCCTCACCACTCAAAGAGGCAGAGACTTTATGCCGTTTTTGTACCTTAATGATGAATAGAGATGTCTACTCCACCAAGAGTTTTTCATAGAAAACTAAGTATATTTAGAATAATATAATACTTTTATATTTTATCAGGATAACACTGTAATATGCAGAAATCTACAAATTCTGATATCCCTGTGGAAACACTGAATCCCACCCGCCAAGGCACTGGAGCTGTGCAAATGAGAATCAAAAATGCCAACAGCCACCATGACAGGCTGAGCCAAAGTAAATCTATGATCCTCACCGACGTTGGGAAGGTCACTGAACCTGTAAGTCAGATACCCCAAGTTCCCTGATATAGAATTTTATTAAAAAAGTAAAAAAGGGGGGCTAATTAGCCTTGTTTTGTTTGTTTTCCTAATGTGCATGAGAAAACTGTTTTTGTAATGCATTTTATCTTGCCTACTTATAATCATAATAATATCCCCAGTTGCAAAAGAAGAGCTGGGCTTAATCCAGAGTGATAAAGTGGATTTGGAACTAGACTGAAGAGCACCTTTGACTCATTTTAAGGGCCTCCACTATCATGCTTCAGTGTCATAAAAATAATGAGGTTATGCTAGCATGTGGTGTTTGTACTTCCAAATACAGTACATCACTTTGAAAAGCCAGAGGCTAAAATTAGCTAAGAATAAACTGAGAAAAAATATATTTTTTTAAATGTGAAAATCTCTTCCTTAAAAATCTTCCAACAATATATGATATTGGAAATCACAGTCTGATTTGGAATGAGTTTGAGCAGTGGAAATGGTGTGGCAATTTAAGGTTTGGAGAGGAAGCCATTTTGTCTCCATAATGTGTCATTAGGAAGATTTGAAATAAAATAGTTAGAGATGAACTCTACTGCCAATTGTGTCCCTGCCCCTGCACTCATCCTGAGCCACTAAACATACTGATTGCAATGAGTCTCCTCTGGTTAATTTTCTTCCATAATGGTGGTAACTTGCAGCTGAGGCCATAGGATGTTACAAAATTATTTATGCAGTGTTAGCCACTCTTTTGGACCCTGGATCTGTTTTGTTGCTCACAGTGAGTGCAAGAGCAAGAGATAGGTTAGCTGGGGATAGCCTGTGAGTCCCAGTCACCCTGCAGTAACATGTGAGCTATTAATTGAGTGTTCTGTTAATATCATAGGGGCCTATGAAATATTCAGCTCCCTAACTGAGTTATTAAATGAGATCAACTTGCTGAGTAGCATGTTACTGATTATATTTATTCCTCGTTTTTCACTTGAATTTCAAGTGCAGAATTAACCCACCACAATTTCAGGAGCCGGAGGAATATATGATTTTAACCATTCTTTCTTCAGGTATTATAGAAAGATGTAGCATGAGGAAGCCAGTGATTATATTTTGGAAGTGAGAAATATATCCCTAGATAAGGTTCTGAGAGAACCATTTTTCTTTCTTTCTTTTCTCATTTAAAAGTATTGTCTGCTGGGAGGCACAACACAGTCAGCCTAACTTTGAAACCTGCTAAACCGTTCCTCAACCATGAACTTGAGACAGTGGTTAGAGTAAATTATTGGAATTTCTATAATGTATTATCAGTAAGAACTGTACCTTTGAAAAAGTTTAAAAGTTAAGTATATTTAATGATGCCTAACATATTTTATTGGCTGTGTTTAACAAAAGGCACTATGCCGCAGTTGTTTTTGACAAGCATGAAAACATCACAGCATGAGACTGCAAAAGGAATTATGGAGAGAAATTACAAGTGATCCATCTCTCAATGAATTATCCACCTCAATAGCCCGCAGAACTCAGCTACCAATTAACACCTACTTTATTACATGTTGGGATGTACTTAATAACTTTCATGTGTTTATGCACTATTACCTTGACTGATGCCTCTTGTACAATTAGGCATAATTGGCATATCAATATGCAAAAGTTAAAAGGATTAACCCTCTTAAAACTAATGAGCATTTCTGTATCCAGCTGCTAAATGAGACAAAATTAGCATTTTTCACTTTTGGGCAGGATTTTATCATGCAGTTTCTCATTGTTGATATTACCTTGTTACATAACTTTAGTTTAGGGGGTTGTATGCTGGACTGCTGGAGAATCAGAGTTTTCCAAAGTTAAATTAGCTATAATTATCCCAGCTTTTGTTTCCGCATTCTTAGCCTCGGCAATATGTATTCCTCGATAAGGAACGAAAATAAAAGTTACTTTTGGTTATGTGTGCTCAGTGCATAATTATATAAAAGGGGTATTTTAGTGAGGATATGTCATTTCACCAAGAAAACTTGGCTCAGAGATACTGTATTGAAAGCTTGCCATGGCACTAATTTTCTTTCTGTCTCAGTTCTTTTCATCTCTTTTTTCCATGCACAATTTTCTGACTAGATACTGACAGAATGTAAAGTATTTTGGCATATTTATTCAAACAAGCCTGTTAAAGATATATGCTCAAGCTAAACTAAGAACTTGATTTTTCAGAAGTTGGAAGTTGGGGTAAGGTCAAGGGGGAGATTTTGAACTTAGGAAAAGTGGGCGAAGACATTCACTAAAATGTGTGTGGAAGTTCACATGTAGCATGATTTTCTGTAACAGACACAAATACATTTAATCTGTACAGAAAAAAATTGAGTATTTAGAAACTATATATGTATTATATACCCTATTTAATATATTTGGCATATATATTTGTTACTGGCATGCCAATTATGCAAATTAACAAGGACTTAGAGTATATAATAACACAGTCTAATATTATATTACTATGATTTCACCTATAATAAAAAATGATAGTAATTCTAGGGTCAGATCTATTATGTAATTATGTCATTAATTTATAAAGTCCTTTTTTAAAATTTGATTAATTAGAATGTGTGTAATAAGACTCTCATATAAAACTCTCATATATATGGCATAGGAGCCTATGTCCTTGATGTATTAAATTGAGGAGTATTTGAAATGCCAATATAAACATTTATGTGACCTTAAACTCTGCAAACACAGGTGAATTTACTTGTTGAATTAAAAGTTTTTATTGCCTAAGTGCTGCAGGGAAGCATTCCAGTAAAACAGGTATCAACAATCCATTCGTATTTTATTGGTGGCATGCATCATTTTGTTTAAACACCAAAAAATCATTTTTATGTGGCTCATAAGATTGACGCCTTTTCAAAATTCAAAGAGGCCACTTTGCTTTCTAAGAAATGTTGGAGAGATGGGAAGTTTGGACATGGAACGACATGGTTAGTAAGAAAATTGCGTATCTGTGAGAACGATCTGGAGGTTTGGTGGGGAGGGAATGCTCTTTGGTCTCAGTGATTTGTTATCTCCGTGCCCCCTGCCCCAAGCACCAGAGACCCCTTAAAGGTGGACTGATGGTTTACCCGAACATGCTAAATACAGAAGCAGAAGGCTGAGTGAGCATAAACAGGGGCAAGTAAAGTGTGGGGCGAAAAAGGCTAACGTGCAATCCAGAGAATAGCTAATACAAAAGGTTTAATGTGACTTTGATGTTATTTGTAAGAGGGATGCCCAGCCTACTAGACAGCTTGAAAATAGATATTAATGAAGAGTTTAAATAGCCCAAGTCAGGAAACCGCAGACATAGAATTTGCAGGCAGGAGCAGTTCTGGCATTTAATACCGGTGTCTTAAGCAGCATCATGTATGAATATTCACCATTTCCAGCTTGTAAACCCCACAGAGTGCATCACTCCATTCATAGCCATCATAGACAGGAAAATGTTTTATTTTTATTAGTGTTCAGATAAAGACTTAGTACAAGCCATTTCTAAACATTAACATACAAGACTCCTTGTGCTTCTGTTAACAGACAGTGTTCCTTCATTTTTCTTTTCAATATATTATAAGGGAAAAAAAGGAAACAATTTTCCTTTGTTTCTTACTTCTGTGATTATAGGATACTTGCCAAAGTTGTGGCTAGCTAAAAAGGCAGACATAAAAATTGCTACTAAAAATATAAGCCTTCTGTTTAGCAGAGATTTTGAGAAATATTATGAGGCTGTAGGACTTATCCCTGTTTACTTCAAATCAAGCTTATAGTTAGGTTTGAGGCTTTGTTTGTATAAATTGTCCTGAAGTGGATCCTGATGTTCAATTAAAATGACACTAAATCACATTGAATTGATAAGACTTGGCATCTCAAACAAAGGTAATTGCCCGTATTGGTTTTATACAAAAATAGCACTGCTTGGAAAATGTGCAGCCAACACAGACTGTCAACTCCATTTATAGATCAATATGTGAAAACCATTGATCAGGCAGGCATGTATAACAGTAACACTTTGCATTTATTTGTTGTTTTTATACCACATTAAGGCTTACAGGATTATAGGCTTCCTAAATATTTTGACTTCCTCATAAATATATGATCTGTTGCATGTTAATTAAATGAGAGTCTGCAGCCATTTCTAAAATTGTTTTTAGTTTGATGATTTCCTTTTATTGCTGTGGATCATATGATCTGAAAATGGATTAGTTTCCTTTCGCATAAAGATTATTAAAGCTTATTTTTAATGTGTCCTATTTAGTATATGTGGCTGCCTTTTTGCTTTGAAAAATATAGATATAGAAAATTATTTTCTCTTAGCTAGTGGCTGATCTTTTCTTATTAACTGGGCATTCTCAGAGCCCAGGGTAGAATTATTTCCTGACATATTTTGCACGTGTTGTAGATAACGGGTCTTCTTGATTTTTCCTGATAGAATGGATTTGTTATCTTTCTTTTCTTTTTGTCTAGCTCTGTAGTACAGGCATCTAATCAAACATTGTATGGAAAACAAACTGATCATCTCAATTAAATTCTAGACACACACAAATATAATTTAAATTCTATTTTCCTGATTGGAGAACAAGCCTTACAAACTGTTCTTATACACTGCATTCTGCAGTTAAATCTTTCTTATCTCATCAATGTAAGGACAATGTTTTGTTCCTAATCTTTATCGAACTATTGTGGATGACATTTGTAAGCCATTTTGGTTTATGAGGAAAAGCTGGAGGACAGTGGAGTGAGACTCTCCATAGATCCAAATCTCAGATATGACTACGAAATAATTTGTCTTCCACTACAATTTTCTTTGCCACTGAGAGGTCAGTTTTGTTGAGAAATCTTTTTATACCCTCTATATACATTAGGGCTACTGCTTTAGAGACAACACTTGGTTTTATATATGATATTAAAACAATAATAGAGAAACAAGTTTTCAGAAATAGCCCCCCCCCANCAGGTGAATTTACTTGTTGAATTAAAAGTTTTTATTGCCTAAGTGCTGCAGGGAAGCATTCCAGTAAAACAGGTATCAACAATCCATTCGTATTTTATTGGTGGCATGCATCATTTTGTTTAAACACCAAAAAATCATTTTTATGTGGCTCATAAGATTGACGCCTTTTCAAAATTCAAAGAGGCCACTTTGCTTTCTAAGAAATGTTGGAGAGATGGGAAGTTTGGACATGGAACGACATGGTTAGTAAGAAAATTGCGTATCTGTGAGAACGATCTGGAGGTTTGGTGGGGAGGGAATGCTCTTTGGTCTCAGTGATTTGTTATCTCCGTGCCCCCTGCCCCAAGCACCAGAGACCCCTTAAAGGTGGACTGATGGTTTACCCGAACATGCTAAATACAGAAGCAGAAGGCTGAGTGAGCATAAACAGGGGCAAGTAAAGTGTGGGGCGAAAAAGGCTAACGTGCAATCCAGAGAATAGCTAATACAAAAGGTTTAATGTGACTTTGATGTTATTTGTAAGAGGGATGCCCAGCCTACTAGACAGCTTGAAAATAGATATTAATGAAGAGTTTAAATAGCCCAAGTCAGGAAACCGCAGACATAGAATTTGCAGGCAGGAGCAGTTCTGGCATTTAATACCGGTGTCTTAAGCAGCATCATGTATGAATATTCACCATTTCCAGCTTGTAAACCCCACAGAGTGCATCACTCCATTCATAGCCATCATAGACAGGAAAATGTTTTATTTTTATTAGTGTTCAGATAAAGACTTAGTACAAGCCATTTCTAAACATTAACATACAAGACTCCTTGTGCTTCTGTTAACAGACAGTGTTCCTTCATTTTTCTTTTCAATATATTATAAGGGAAAAAAAGGAAACAATTTTCCTTTGTTTCTTACTTCTGTGATTATAGGATACTTGCCAAAGTTGTGGCTAGCTAAAAAGGCAGACATAAAAATTGCTACTAAAAATATAAGCCTTCTGTTTAGCAGAGATTTTGAGAAATATTATGAGGCTGTAGGACTTATCCCTGTTTACTTCAAATCAAGCTTATAGTTAGGTTTGAGGCTTTGTTTGTATAAATTGTCCTGAAGTGGATCCTGATATTCAATTAAAATGACACTAAATCACATTGAATTGATAAGACTTGGCATCTCAAACAAAGGTAATTGCCCGTATTGGTTTTATACAAAAATAGCACTGCTTGGAAAATGTGCAGCCAACACAGACTGTCAACTCCATTTATAGATCAATATGTGAAAACCATTGATCAGGCAGGCATGTATAACAGTAACACTTTGCATTTATTTGTTGTTTTTATACCACATTAAGGCTTACAGGATTATAGGCTTCCTAAATATTTTGACTTCCTCATAAATATATGATCTGTTGCATGTTAATTAAATGAGAGTCTGCAGCCATTTTTAAAATTGTTTTTAGTTTGATGATTTCCTTTTATTGCTGTGGATCATATGATCTGAAAATGGATTAGTTTCCTTTCGCATAAAGATTATTAAAGCTTATTTTTAATGTGTCCTATTTAGTATATGTGGCTGCCTTTTTGCTTTGAAAAATATAGATATAGAAAATTATTTTCTCTTAGCTAGTGGCTGATCTTTTCTTATTAACTGGGCATTCTCAGAGCCCAGGGTAGAATTATTTCCTGACATATTTTGCACGTGTTGTAGATAACGGGTCTTCTTGATTTTTCCTGATAGAATGGATTTGTTATCTTTCTTTTCTTTTTGTCTAGCTCTGTAGTACAGGCATCTAATCAAACATTGTATGGAAAACAAACTGATCATCTCAATTAAATTCTAGACACACACAAATATAATTTAAATTCTATTTTCCTGATTGGAGAACAAGCCTTACAAACTGTTCTTATACACTGCATTCTGCAGTTAAATCTTTCTTATCTCATCAATGTAAGGACAATGTTTTGTTCCTAATCTTTATCGAACTATTGTGGATGACATTTGTAAGCCATTTTGGTTTATGAGGAAAAGCTGGAGGACAGTGGAGTGAGACTCTCCATAGATCCAAATCTCAGATATGACTACGAAATAATTTGTCTTCCACTACAATTTTCTTTGCCACTGAGAGGTCAGTTTTGTTGAGAAATCTTTTTATACCCTCTATATACATTAGGGCTACTGCTTTAGAGACAACACTTGGTTTTATATATGATATTAAAACAATAATAGAGAAACAAGTTTTCAGAAATAGCCCCCCCCCCCAAAAAAAATAAAGAAATCATGACGTTCAAAGGTTACTTAAGGTAACCAGTCTGCTGTAAAGCAGAAGACAATATTTATTAGCCAGATTTTTTACTTTTACATAAAATGCCCTGGGGTGGGAGGGAGGAAAGAAGAATCAAAACCACTAGAGATTTCTTTCCTGTCCTTGCCATCTTATGTCATCTCACGCTGTGAAAATCTTTAACTCTGTTTACCAAGCACAAATTGGACATGCCAAAGGTTCAGGAAGTTTTCATTGACAGTGTAGAGTCTGTACTTCAAAGAATGAGCTGGGGCTCTTGAGTTCATGTTCTAGCTTGCGTGGTTTCCATTTTAACTTGAGCATAGCTAAATTTGTTTATAATCTCCTACTGATTGAACATGGCGCTGAATGTACATGAGATACATTTTTTTTTAAGTTAGTCCTCTGATTACTAATTTGAATCCAAAACTCTAACCTTGTTAGCATCTGGACTTATTTCCATAATAACAACCCCTTCAGAACCTACAAAGTAATGAATAATTGACAACAAATGAAATGTTTTGATAGTTGTCGGCACAAAGCATGTTTAATGTTTTGTGTTGCTTCCTAGCTAATTATGTAGATGACACATTTGTCAGACCTTGACTGCCATTAGAAACGTGTTTCCAGAGGGGAGAAAAACAGGCTATTCATAGAGTAATTAACTAGAATGCTCAATGACCTGTGAGAGATTCAAATCGCTGCCAGTTCAGACATTGTTTTGTTACAGAAGCAGAGGGGTAATTAAAATTCCAAATTACAGTCCTATGATGGAGCATTTGTTTGTTGACAGTATACTCTTACTCTAGTTTGTTAATTCTTTTTAAAATTGCTTCTAATCCATTTTATAGCTTTAGGAGTTCCGTCTTTGAATTTACTGACAACTAATATTATGGTAAATTGTACTTCAGTGGGGTACTGCCCGCCTCACAGTTTCAAGGGAGCGCAAGGTGGGTGGGATAAAAATAGCTCCTTCCCTAAACTGATATATCAGGTGCTGTCAGTGGGAATGCCACTAAACTGGAACATCTTGTTAAATACTGCATTTCCCATTCTGTATTAGGGGGAAATGTCCTGGCAGAAAATAGAGATATAAAAAGGAAAGCAATGATGAACATCTAAAAAGGAAGAAAAAATACTCTCCCAACAAGAAATGATTGATTAAGGTTTTTTATTAGACAAGGAGGAAGAGAGAGGAGATAGGGCTGAGGATGATGGGGAAGGTGTTGAGATCAGTGCAGAAGATGTCTGTATGAGAGCTCTCTTGGATCACTCAAAAAATGGGTGTTTCTGCAGCAGTAAACTCCATCTCAGGTCAATAATAAACTGTAGGACGGGGGTATCATGCATTAATTTTTTTCATAGCGTTATTGGCATAGTTTACAAATCTGGAAGGCTAACACAGTCTGAAAAAATCAGCTCAAGAGAAATATTTATTTAGGTTGCTGAAAATGAGAATATAGTTTTATTAAAAAGACCTGACAGAAGTCACACGGTGTTTGATGCAGGCGAGCTGACAGAGGCATCCAGTGAGCGTTGATTATCCCGAAGTCACTGTCAGCTAGGATTGATTTTCACTTTCTCCGTTTATGTAACGGTTCCTGTAATACAGCTGACCCCGAATCACGTTACCTTGTCATTTCTCTGCATGGATCAAGAAGAGATGAGCTGAAAATAGCTAGACACTGACCTTGAACTTGCCGGAAAAGTGAGAAGTGACAGTGGGGTTTTTCTGTAAAACATGTACAAAGATGAAGGCAGACCGTGCCTTCTGTTGAGTTCACTGCAGCAGCACAAGGGGGCAGAGCAGTACTAGAGATTACAGGTAAAACTGCTTCTGCACCAGCATGTAAAGGCTCTGAAATACCAAGTTGAGTCAGAGGTCTCATTTTTACATCTTAGTGTAGACATAAAGGAGAATTACTGATGAATCAAAATCCCAGGTCCCCTGATATTCATAATCAGTAATCTTAAAGTGTACATTCTAATTAAAAAAAAAAATTACCTAGTACTCTGTGTGGCAGCAACTATGCTTTTCCACCAAATTATTTGCAGCATCTCTTATTTAATTCATATAATACTCTTCACCCTTAAAATAATTTTGGAACCACAGTCACTATTATTAAGGGGAAAAGTGAAAGTGAAGTCACTCAGTTGTATCTGACTCTTTGCGACCCCGTGGACTGTAGCCTACCAGGCTCCTCCGTCCATGAGATTCTCCAGGCAAGAGTACTGGAGTGGGTTGCCATTTCCTTCTCCAGGGGATCTTCCCAGCCCAGGGACTGAACCTGGGTCTCCTGCATTGGAAGCAGACACTTTAACCTCTGAGCCACCAGGGAAGCCTTATTTAAGGGGGGTTTATGGCAAATTCCTAAGATGATATGAGTCATTTCAGGTACAGTTTTATCAGAAGCTGGGAACAGTCTTTTTAAACTTGGTTGCCATGGGTTAGTTGCTAAATTGTGGCCGACTCTTGTGACCCCGTAGACTGTAGCTCACCAATCTCCTTTGTCCATGGGATTTCCCAGGCAAGAACACTGGAATGGGTTGCCATTTCCTTCTTCAGGATATCTTCCCTACCCAGGGATCAAACCTGCATCTCCTGTATCGCAGACGGTCTCCTGAATTGCAGGCAGATTCTTACCACTGAGCCACCAGGGTTTTTTACACTATTAAGTATTAAAACCCTAAGTGAAAAATGGACAGTGTTTTATGATGATTATAGGCACAAAGAGGTAAAATGCAAGGTGCTAAATAATGTTTGCCATTTGATTTATGTTTTTATGTGCCTTGTGTATTTTCCCATTTTAATACTTGCCTCACTTTTCAAAAATTTTCCTTTCTTAGATCATCATTATAACTTTCATTAATCTAAAGCACAGTATGTTCAGAATATTGTCCTTTGATTGTTAGCACTTAGCACAAGTTAAATCATTGTTGTACTGATGCGGAATGTTTCTTATAAATGACACTCAACTTGCCAAGTAAAGCAGAGAACTGAAGCAGATTGAGAAACAGAACAAACACTGACTTTATCCCCTAGGTTGTAAATGCCTTATGTAATGGCAAAATGATATCTTTGTGTGCATGGTTGCACAATAACATTGCAAACCTCTACAGTAATAAGATCCTTTCTTGCCTATAGTGGATTCTTTCTTTGTGTTATACATATATAGTAAATATACATACATACATACATCTCTCACTTCAGAGTGAGAGGGACATGTATATAAAATTTATATATTTGAGCTTATTTTTATATTCTAGGAAAAAGAGCTACATACATATATCTACAAGCTGAAATATCCAGATTGCTACAGTACTCTTCTTGCAATAGATTTAACTCAGGACAAACAGACAATGTTAAGATCTGAGCAATAAGTAGAATTCCAATAAATTTCAAGAATGAAATAAATAGATCAATTGGTTGCCAGAAATGAGGTTGAAAATATTCAGAACAACTGTGTCATCAGAGATCTCTAGTACCTTGTTTTTGTCCTCACATAGAAGATGATAGCTTGTGTTGTTGGAGTGTAAGTCCTCCAAAGTAGGTCTCGGGTGTGTGTGTGTCTGTCTGTCTGTCTGTCTGGTGTGTAGAAGGGGTGGGGATAAGGCAGATTTACAGTTACAAAGTTGATGTGTCTAAAATTGATGTCTTGAAGGCAGTCCTGAGGAGGAGTCACTTTTCTTTAGAGTCACACAATCTACATTGCATTTCTGTTCCTCAGAGTGTGCAGGGACCTCGCGTGTGCCCTCTCCCAGGTGGTAGGAAGCCCATCTCTAAAGAGTTGATTAGCTTCTGCTTCGGAGACCAAGGCATATGTAAAGGTACTGGCTGCTAAAACACTTCCCCAGAGTTGTCATTCCACCACCCTTCAGTGTGTAAGGCTTTTAATAAGGGACTTTCGTCCCTCATGTGTTCAGATCCAGTTTATTGTTACCATCTGTTTAATTACACTCTCAGGTTTGTGTTGGGAAGCATGAAAGTATGTTATCCAGCCTTTGAATCCCTGTGTTCCTAAAGAGATGTGGCTAAAGTACATGTCAGTTTTCAAAGAGCATATTAAAAACTGATAAGCAGAACCATCTCCAAACAATACTATGTAAGAAAAAAGACATTATTTTTTATATTAATGCATGTTGCATGTAATTAGCAGATGTACACTGATGTGGCACTTTCTCCCAGAAATGATGCCATCTTCTTTATGCACAAACTCATATTCTTCTTTTCGATGATGAATTTTGATTCCCATTCACTTCCAATGCACTGGCAATAAGTTCACTGGGGAAGAGATATGGAATTTGAGTTGTAATAGGATGTATAGCTGTCATATGCCAAGCAAGTTTAAGGATATGCTAAAATGGGAGATAAATAATATACTCCAAAAATGAGAAGAGACTCTTTGGGGAAGGTGAAAAAACCCTAGAGGAAGTTGCTTTATTCTTTCTCTTCCTCCCCCTCCTTATTATTATTGCACTCCTTTTTTTTTTTTTTTTTGAGAAACACCAGAATTTTTTTTTTTTATGGTAGCTCCTGTAGTCACCATGATACAGTACATTTTTCCACATGTAAATACCTTTGATAAAATTACACTGACTGACTCAGACTTCTCACTCATTTATGTGCAAATTATATACCAGCTTTTGGGTGAAATAAAACTTAAAATGAAACAAAGCCAAATTCTGGTTTTTAAGTATCAAAATGTTGTAGAGGTCTGGCTCTGAAAACCAAAAGGAAATAAATTAAGTGTTTATACTTTCTAAATAAAACAAACAAACAAACAAAAAGACAATGGCTAGTGTTTTATTTCTTTTGTCCCTGAGATGATTTCAATAAGCTAGTTTCCCTGAGATTCGAAGATATTTGGGTAGTAATGTGTTTGAAAATGTCCAGAAGTACTACTCTTATTTTGACTGTGAGTGCCTTCCACAGTACCGTAAACACAAACTACCATGGTACTGTTCATTTTTTAAAATTCCTTCATGAGGAAACAGTGCTGTTCTTGCCTCATAATCTTGTTTGTATGGAGGAGGAGGAGGAATCGGGATGACACTCACTTTCCTCCACTCCTTTTGGACACCTGACCTGCTTTCTTTCCCACAGGGTAAAAGGAAACTGCAGACTTCATATTTCCAATGAGAAGGGACATGTGTCTCCTTGCATTGAATTGTCTTAGATCATATCATGTAGCACAAAGTGACCCAGTAAAGGAAGACAGGAAAGCAAAGAGACAGTTTTGTTTGCGCAAATATAAACACCAACATCGAAACATGGGGGCAAATCCTAGAGGCCCAACCGCCAGATCACAGGAGTGAAATAGCAAGAAGTACTGATAAGTAGTGATATTCTGTACTTAAATAAAATGTGTTCAAGGTGTAGTCAATAATCATCAGGGAAAGGATAATGAATAATTACGCTTAGTTCAGGTTAGACGAACTGACCCATGAGAAAGTGAATCTAGCTTTGACAATACATCACCCACTGTGGTCTTACCTATCAATCATAGCCTGACAGTGGGTAACCTTACATGACGACTTCCTCTTTCACCATGTATGATTGACAGTGTCAATGCCAGTAACACACGATCAAATAGAAAGGAAAGAACTTTACATTCCTGGATGTGCTATCTTTAACCTCCGTACTTTTAATATTATCCTTTAAAAAAAGGAAAAGAAATTTTCTTTCTTGCCTTTAAAGTACTAATGAATAAGGTTTTATTGACACAAAGATTATTAATTTGGTATCTTTTTGGTTCTCATCTATAACACATTTTAGATAATAAAACCTTGACTATCAGGGACCATTATAATTGATAATGTTACCCTGGAGGACTCCATCTTACATAACAAAAATCCTGGAAAATGTCATCCAGTAGTATGTTCTAAGGTCCCTTCATTAGTAATTTCCTGCTCACAAAGTTATGATCATCCCAACGCAAGCTCTGTTTGTGTCCCTTTAAGAGACCCCAGAGTGGAAAATGGGTGAGCAGGTCAACTACTTTCATCCGCTCATTCATTAGTCCATTCTTTTTCATTTGGCAGATATTTATTGGCAGCTATCAAAGACTGCTTTGAAAACTGGGGACACAAAGCATAAAGGTTCTCTGTTCTCTTAGAGTTTACATTCAAGTGAGGTAGAATCTGGGTATAATACCCCAGACTCATCCTGTTTGCTTCCTAGATGTCATCATTGTCACCACCTGCTCTTCCTCATTCTCCACACTGATACTAGCATTGCCTACCTTTCACCTTGCCACAAATATTGTATACAGTGTTTAAAAGATACTTTTGAAATAGCAGAACTTCACTGTCTCTTCCTATAGATGCATTTCTGTGGATTTTAAGTCTCAAACAAGAGGGTTTTTTTTTTTTTCTGTTTTTTAAGAATGTGAAATTGTGAAACTCCAACCTGATTTTAGCCTATTAATACTTTAAACTCTCTTTTGCACACTTTGATCTATTTCCCATGTAAATACAATATTTCCTTTAGCAAATCCAAGTTATTAAAGTTCTTTCTTTGGTAACAAGTAATAGTACAAGTTTTCCCAACTGGTTCAATTTATAATGCCTTTTTATCCATCACCCATTCTTAATCCCTCTTCTGTAGTTTTCATGAACTTATTATGAATGTTTAACTGGAGTAGTTGAAATAATAATTTTATGACTAACATTAAAGTATTAGAATGTATACTTGACATCTAGGACTGTTTATGCTTTCAATATGAAGACTGAACACAGAACTAATTCAGAAGTTTACAGAGCATTCAAAATTTTCTCCAAGTTCTTGACTCTTCAGTAGTTTTTAATGTGATCTTTGCTGTTGAGATCTGACTGAATATTGTCCTCCAAGTACCCATGCTTTGTTGAATTTTGTGGGGTTAATCATGGAAGGAACGATTTAATTTACAGACCTACCTAAGTGGTCCCTATCATTAGTGTTATCCTCATCTATTTAAGAGGAGCATACCATCAAAGAAGTTTACAGAGCATTCAAAATTTTCTCCAAGTTCTTGACTCTTCAGTAGTTTTTAATGTGATCTTTGCTGTTGAGATCTGACTGAATATTGTCCTCCAAGTACCCATGCTTTGTTGAATTTTGTGGGGTTAATCATGGAAGGAACGATTTAATTTACAGACCTACCTAAGTGGTCCCTATCATTAGTGTTATCCTCATCTATTTAAGAGGAGCATACCATCAATAGTCTTTAAAACACATTGCTGGCTATGACACTAATGCGCTCCTACACTGAAGCAAAGGGGATAACGCTAACCACAAAGCAAAGATCAGAGAGTATAGGCTCAGTTGGCAGTATGAGCTATTTTAAGGCTTACTCTATTCAGGAGAAAAAAGAAGAAAAATGTTTTGAAGATAATTTCTTCTAATTGCATAGACAAACTAGGGCCAAAATACAGCAATATCCAGGTTTTGTAATAAACCAGTCAGTTGACTGGTTTAAGGATTTAGCTCCATGTAGAGCAAAGTGACTCCTAGATATTGATGAATAAAGGCATATTTCCCCTACTGTGCTTCACTCTATGTCACATCATAGACTGCCTTTTTTTTTTGTTTGTTTTTTACAAACTGAAAGTTTGTGGCAACCCTGAATCCAGCCCTGAATCGGCGAGATTTTTTCCAACAGCATTTGGCTATTTCATGTCTCTGTGTCACCTTTTGGTAATTCTTGGGATATTTCAAAATTTTTCACTATTATTATATTGGTTATAGAGATCTGTCGGTGATCAGTGATCTTTGATGCTACTTTTATAATTACTTTGGGATTTTTTAGAAATAAAGTATTTTTTATTTAAGCCATGTACATTTTTGAGACATAATGTTATGGACACAATACACCAAAGTATAGTGTCAACATAATTTTTATATGTACTGGGAAATAAAAAACATTTGTGTGACTAGCTTCATTGTGATATTAGTGTTTTGCCGCTATCTGGAATGGTTTCTGCAGTGTCTATAAGGTATGCCTGCACTTGGTCATGCACAAAATAGGTTCTATTGAGACTTCATAGTTTCTTAATTCTCTCATGTGTGCATAATTGGGCAGAAGTCTTCCATGAGTATGGACGAGGAAACCCAAACTAGATACTGAATGCATTAAAGAGATCTGTTTGCACCCTTTGACTGTCAGTCTGAGCTTTTCTCTACTCATGTTGACCTTTACAGTTCTGAGCTCCCCACTTTCTGCCTGATTGCTTGCTGAAGCCAGTCTTGGGAGGTCTTTGCTTTCCAAGATCACTAATGTATACTTGGAACTCCAATGGCTTCCTTTTTCTTATGCTTCAAGGATTTATTTAAAGACAGTATCAATTTCATATATACTTGTGACAAGAGGCTAATGGTCTAAAGTAGGGTTTGCAAGCAAATGAATGATCCAGTTTTGCCCATAGGTACTTTTCGCTTGGGATTTTGTTTTTAAAATTTTGAATTTGTTTCTGGCTTACTTCACTCTGTATAATAGGCTCCAGTTTCATCCACCTCATTAGAATTGATTCAAAATTGAGAACATAATGTAGAAAGTCAGAAGATGACAATTGTTAGTTACCAATTTGAAAATGTAGAAGATGACAATTGTCAGTCATACACTTGGAAATGTAGTCTCTGCCGCATTTCACTGAGAGTGTGAAAACATTCTGTTATATGGCTAAATAGGAATTTTCTTATTCAGATTTTTTTCATGTGGGGTTAATTTCAATTTTAGACTCATACATTATTATAAATTAACAAACAACTTGCTGCCTTTTAGAAAACACTAGATTATCTCTGGAAATAGTGTTCTTGTTACCAAGTTATAAATATTCTGTTTATTCTGGTTTATCTGTAATTTAACGTCTGTGAAGTTTGTGAAATATTTCTTAAAACTTGATGATAAGCTGCTTTATATTGAAGTGAAGCAGTACACTTCTAAATATTATAAAAAGAATCACACCAGACCCTTAGAAATGAGAAATGATACTGTTTGACAGTTTATAATATTATACAAAATTTAAATCAACTTATATTTGACTAATCATCTTATTACTTATCATTTACTTTACATTTTTACTAATTAAACTTAATTTGAAGGCTATTAAACTTTGTTAGAATTTTTATTTCTTTTTTAGTTAACATGTAATATCCCATAAAAAATGAAACAGAAAAAATGAACTTTACAAATAGTCTCAACACAGCTCCTTATAGCCAATTTTTTTTTTTTTTTTTTTTGAGCATGGGCTTTACCAGGTCAGAAACTATGTGCCTTTATGGAGAGAAGATAGGTTCACATAAGGAAGAGAAAAAGTCCCTTGAAACGAAGATCAAAGGGCTCTCAGAGATCTTTAACTTGCATCTTGCATGCTGACCAACCCTAAAATGTGTTTTGCCTGTCCCAATTTCCTTCTTTTTTTTTTTTTTTAATTGAACTGGCATTTTAACATTGTGAACTTCCCCAAAACTTTGTATATGTGACACATCTCAAAATATCAGCCATTCTGGCATCACAGGGCTGGGTCCCCAAAGAGTAGGCAGTAACCAACTAAAGGTAAATAGATGTTGCCCTGTCTAGATGCATCATGTAGCCTCTAGTTCACCACATTTAAATCCAGGTTCCCTTCACTGGATCCTGTTACCTACCTGACATCTGAGTTGGCAATGTCAGCTTTAGAGCTTCCATTCCAACCTTTTTTAAATGCCCACTAAGGACAAAGAGAAGCTGTGTTATCATTCAGGTAACTGCAAAACTAATGTTTCCACTGAACATAACTTTTCTAAGTTGCCTCTTCCAGATGAGAATAAGGTTTGGAAATAAGAAGATGTGGTTCATTTATGTACTGAAGTGGTTATTTACATAAATGAGACTTTGGAGAACATGATCCTCTGCTGATTCTCAGAGACACTAATTAATGCCCCTGTGGCACACAAATCTCCAGTGACAAATCAGAGATGCAGTCGTGGGGAGATGTGGCAAGTCTCTGTCCCTGAAGTCCCCCTCCAGGTTCAATCAGAACTGTCAGGGCAAGTGTCACACAGAGGTTGTGATGCTCTTGTTAGTTATGAGTTGGGTACATGTTCAGTATTTTGACCAGTAACATTTGACTCTAGCCAGGATTAGAATTATTTTTAAGCAGTGTAACCCAGGCATAAATCATCCTCTCAAGCACTTCTACATGATGGGTTACCTTCAAAGTGCGTTGCCACTTCATGGAAGCAAATTGGAGTCTGGTGATTATAAACACGGGTTAGTGCTGAGCAGACATGGGAAAAAAATCCCAGGCTCTGTGGCTTACTTACTGTGTTACTTTGGACAAATTTCTTGATGGTTTGGGGGCTTCCTAGCTACATTTTTATTTTATTTAAAAATTTTTTAATTGAAGGATAATTGGTTTACAATAGTATGTTAGTTCCTGCCATATAGCAATATGAATCAGCCACAGATATACATATGTTCCTTCCCTCTTGAATCACTCTTCCAGCTCCCACCCCATCCCACCCCTCTAGGTTGTCACAGGGGTGAGCTCCAACTATGAGCTCCCTGCATCATACAGCAAATTCTAACTGGCTATCAATTTTACATATGGTAATGCATATTTTTTCAGTGTTACTCTTTCCATTTTTCCCTCTCTTTCCTTCCCCTACTGTGTCCACAAGTTTGTTCTCTGTGTCTGCATCTCCATTGCTGCCCTGCAAATAGGTTCATCAGTACCATCTTTCCAGATTCCACAAATGTGTTTATATATGATACTCATTTCTTCTCTTTCTGACTTACTTCATTCTGTATAGTAGGCTCTAGATTCACCCACCTCATTAGAACTGACTCAAATGTGTTCCATTTTATGAATAATGAATAATAGTCCATTGTATATATGTACCACAACTTCTTTATCCATTCATCTGTTGTTGGACATCTAGGTTTACAACTAGGTTTAAATCTTAGCCATTGTAAATAGTGCTAAAGTGAACATTGGGGTACGTGTGCCTTTTTAAATTATGATTTCTTCAGGGTTTATGCCCAGTAGTTGGGTCATATTGTAGTTTTATTCCTAGTTTTTAAAGGAATCTCCATACTGTGATTGTAAAAATATCAGTTACCTATAGACTGATGAAAATGAAAGGAGATAATGGATGTGAGAGTTGGACTGTGAAGAAGGCTGAGCACCGTAGAATTGATGCTTCTGAACTGTGGTGTTGGAGAAGACTCTTGAGAGTCCCTTGGACTGCAAGGAGATCCAACCAGTCCATTCTGAAGGAGATCAGCCCTGGAATTTCTTTGGAAGGAATGATGCTAAAGCTGAAACTCCAGTACTTTGGCCACCTCATGCGAAGAGTTGACTCATTGGAAAAGACTTTGATGCTGGGAGGGATTGGGGGCAGGAGGAGAAGGGGACAACAGAGGATGAGATGGCTGGATGGCATCACGGACTTGATGGACATGAGTGTGAGTGAACTCCTCTGGGAGTTGGTGATGGACAGGGAGGCCTGGTGGTGTGCTGCGATTCATGGGGTCACAAAGAGTCGGACATGACTGAGCGACTGAACTGAACTGAACTGAATGTCTATAACAGGTGCTCATGGCAAAGAACCCACCTGCCAATGCAAGAAGTATAAGTGATGTGAGTTTGATCCCTGGATCAGGAAGATCCCCTGGAGTAGGGCATGGCAACCCACTCTAGTTTCCTTGCCTGGAGAATCCCATAGACAAAGGAACCTGGCAGGCTATAGTGCATAGGGTCACAAAGAGTCAGACATGACTGAAGCGACTTAGCATGCAAACAATGTATATAATCTACTAAGTATGACACCTGGGCACAAGTGTTCAGAAATTGTAGAAAATTGGCATTATAATCATGCCACTCATTTGAAAAAAGCTGTACAGACCTGGCTCTGTAGCTTTGATAGTTCCTATGTCCCCTCTGCCATTTGACCAACATCTTCCAGCAAACTGGCTCCAATATTCACCTGTGTTCAAAAACATTTTGATTCAACCATCTTGAGCTTTTCCTCAACCTATTCTGGGTTTATTTAAGCTTTTAATTCTTAGACAAAGATCTTCTGAGAAAAAGGCTGTACAGACCTGGCTCTGTAGCTTTGATAGTTCCTATGTCCCCTCTGCCATTTGACCAACATCTTCCAGCAAACTGGCTCCAATATTCACCTGTGTTCAAAAACATTTTGATTCAACCATCTTGAGCTTTTCCTCAACCTATTCTGGGTTTATTTAAGCTTTTAATTCTTAGACAAAGATCTTCTGATATCTGATACTTTAGAGTAACACCTGCTGGTGTCCATCCTCAGCTATGACTCAGGGTTAGCTCCTATGTTACAGTAATACAAATGCTTGCCATTTGGGTGCATCTGCTATGCAGCTAGCACTGTGCTCAGTGCTGTAATGGAAAAAAATTAATTAAACCCTCACACCAAATTTAAGTGATGGAACTGAGACATAACTCCAAGGATGGCTGATACCAAAGTCCAAGCTTTGGCCATTGTGAGCCACAGTCTGTATTATAGCTCCTAACCCTGAAGCCCTACCTTGCTGTTGGTCCATGGTGACATTCTGTTATGTTCAGTCTGGCCCACAGTACAAGCGAGAAGCAGACATACATTTTCCTTTTTATGCCAATTAAAATTTTATTCAACTTTAAACAGTGAATTAAAACTCAGTCTTTTACCCGAGGGCTTCTCAACTGGCTTTTCCCTCATCTGAACTCCTACAGCAGTTATTCATTTGATCAATTATATAACTTTTTATTATGCACACCTTTAATATATTTCTTTATGCTTTATTTTGAAAATGTACCACTCTTTATTATAATTTAACTTTTTATATTTTCATATTATATAATCCCTACTAATCTGAAAATTCCTAGAAGTTGGACATTATACCTAGCCTCAACTGAACCTGACTAAAAATGAGCATTTTACATGTTTTTTAAAAAACTTAAAGTGCATGTACCCCAATGTTCATCGCAGCACTGTTGATAATAGCCAGGACACGGAAGCAACCTAGATGTCCATCAGCAGATGGATGGATAAGAAAGCTGTGGTACATATACTCAATGGAGTATTACTCAGCCCTTAAAAAGAATACATTTGAATCAGTTCTAATGAGGTGGATGAAACTGGAACCGATTATACAGAGTGAAGTAAGCCAGAAAGAAAAACACCAATACAGTATTCTAATACATATATACGGAATTTAGAAAGATGGTAACGATAACCCTGTATGCGAGACATCAAAAGAGTCGCAGATGTACAGAACAGACTTTTTGACTCTGTGGGAGAGGGAGAGGGCGGGAGGATTTGGGAGAATGGCATTGAAACATGTATAATATCATATAAGAAACGAATCACCAGTCTAGGTTTGATGCAGGATACAGGATGCTTGGGATTGGTGCACTGTATAACCCAGAGGGATGGTATGGGGAGGGAGGTGGGAGCGGGGGTTCAGGAGTAGGAACTTATGTACACCTGTTGTGGATTCATGTTGATATATGGCAAAACCAATACAGTATTGTAAAGTAAAAACTAATAATAAAATTAAAAAAATTTTTAAACAATTGTAAAATATTATGTGGCTAGTAACACCTAGTGATATATCTTCTAATTTCTGAAGAAATCATCTCTGTAACAAAAATATATAATTTTATCTGTGTGACAAGAATGAGGAAAAAAATATAACCTAGGGATATCTTATAACTGTAAAACTAAAGAAGTTGAATTGAGAGCAGGAAAACCCCAATAGCCGATCTGTGCCTCTAATCCTGAACAGTGAAGTCATCATTGCATCCATTGAGGCCCAAGTAGGTAGCTCATCTCTTTGATGCGTTCCTTTTGATTCAGAAATAATGGTTTGTTTGTTGGCCAAACATTAGGAAAGAATCCATGTACCATGCAGGTGTTGTTTTATGAAACAACCAGAATTCTGTTCTTTGTCTTTCCCCACTTTATTATATCCACCCAGAGACTGAAACTCCCAGAAAACACTACTGTAGAGATAGTAGAAGACTGACAGTAGAATAAGGCATTTAGTAACCACAAGTATATTTCCGAAGGTGGAGCTAGAATTACCATGAGCACTGATAGAATGGTGGGCTTGAATCTAATTATATATATATATGTAAAATTGCATTTAATTATGTATATATTCATAATTAATATATAATATATTGTTAGTATGGGAGAAGACAATGGCACCCAACTCCAGTACTCTTGCCTGGAAAATTCCATGGACGGAGGAGCCTGGTAAGCTTCAGTCCATGGGGTCGCTAAGAGTCAGACACAACTGAGCAACTTCACTTTCGCTTTTCACTTTCACGCATTGGAGAAGGAAATGGCAGCTGACGGGCTGCCGTCTATGGGGTCGCACAGAGTCGGACATGACTGAAGTGACTTAGCAGCAGCAGCAGTATATAATTATACATAATTAGCATTTAATAATATATAAATATAATTAAATAATATATACTATTAGTCCATTACATTAGAGGAACAAAGCAGGGATAGCTGAGGCTACTCCCACCTGTATATAGCAGCACTCTACTAGTCAGTCCTATTGACTAAACATTTGATGGAGAATTTTGGTTACCGAACAGTTCTCAGGCTGTATCTAATTCCAAGATGGGAATTCCACTACCCATCTGGATAATGAATTCAGTCCAGAAGTAGTCACATGATCTTTGTTACAATTAAAGATTGCATTTGGCCCCATGGAACAGAAAAGTGGACATATTCACTTAAATAACTAATGGGCTTCTTTTTGTGTAAATAACAACAATGCAGAGGTAGTGACTACCAGGCAGCTGTAGTGCTCGGCTAAACAAAATATCAGACACAGGCTTCTTTGGCGCACCCTCTTTAGAATGCAGTTTATTTCCCATTGCTGATCTTCTCATGGCCAGCAGATGGCTGCTTTACCTTTAGTATGTCAAGTGCATTATAGGCAGGAAAAAAGACAAGCTAAGGGTAAAAAGCCTGTGCAAGCTAAACCTAGTCTTTTAAATAGCTTCCACAGAAGTCCATTCAGTGATTTCTACTTACATCTTGTTCAAAACTGTATCACATGCTTAGTTAATGTTTAGCTTCAAGGAAGACTGGGGTGTAATTTTTTGATCAGAAGACTTCGCTGCTGCAAACAAAATAATATCAGATAGAGATAAGGGCTAATGAAAGATCAGAATTAAAGGACAGAATGAAGTAGAGTAAGGTTGGAGTGGAGCTGTTCCTTAGATCACACAAGGCTTTGTAGTATACTCTAAGAAGTTTAGATTTTATTATTTGATGCATAATTAGAGGACACTGGAGGATTTTAAGCAGATGAGTGCCTCTGTTTGGTGGAAAATAGGTTGAGAGAAGAAGAAAGAAAATGGGAGTGCTATTTCAGACTATTCTTGATCCAATAAATCATGGTAACGTGTGCTGGATTGGTTGAGTGAATATAGATGGAAGAAAACAATTTAAGAATATTTTAAACATAGAATTGAAAAGACTTTCAGATGGATTGAATGCAGGCAGAAAAGAAGTGGGGAGGTTTCCAGTGTTTAGCTAGAGAAACTGTATTAATATCTGTGCCAATCACTGAAATGCGAAGAACCAAGAATAGACAATAGATCTGACAATGTGAGATTTCAAGTAGTCAGATTTGGTTATGGAAAGTTTGAGATTTTAATGACATTTCAAAGTCAAAGTGTCAAGGTGACAATGAATTATGTGAATTTGTAGCTCAGAGAATGGGCATGACCTACAGATATAATTTTTATATCAACCACCAGCAGATAATATTTAATGCCACATGTATAACAAAGAGCCCATCAAGATAAAGCATAGACATTAAAGAGGATTTAAACTTGCAGGGTAAACCTGCAAAGAAATTGATAGAGTGATTGGAAAAGTGAACATGAACCAAGAGATGTCCATGAATTTCAAGAAAAAAGGTGTGCCTGAGAATTTTTAAAGAAAAAGATGTATATAAGTATGTATATTTTTCATATATTTCATTTATGTGCCTTTAGATTCAGTTTCTTTGAAGGCAAAATTAATTCATAGTAATTGGAAATGAGGCAAAACTAGTGGCTCTCAGTGTTGGAAATTATGACCTAAAGATACAATAAAAACAGAGGTGTCATTTGTTTCATGTGTATTTTAGACATAGTTTATAGCCATATATGAATATGAATCCATGTACAAGTACATTTATCTATATACATTTTTATGTGTGCTCTGATCAAATCTAAGCAAGACTACATATCTTTATATTCTTTAAACATTATTTTTCTTTTCCTGGTAGGGGAAAACTCAAAATTTATTTTTTACTTTTAACTTTCCCTGAAGAGGTATAGTTTCTGGTTCAAGAAAAGCAATCTCTCATTGCAACATCACAAGGACTAAGAAAAAGTCAGAATGTCTGCAAAATGATAACGGGTTTAAACATGTGAAACAAATGTTCAAAGACAGAATCAAAGGGCAAACATCAAGGTGAAGATAAAGAAATAAATGATACAGAGATAATAAAGATAATCCACAAAGCTAAACACACACACACACACACACACACACACCTCTAATTTTATCTTGAGTAAATTGAGTGGATATTTTTGAACTTTGTTTTCATTTACAGTTTGCCCCAGGATAAAACGATAAGCTCTATTAATCAGAAAAGGTTAATGGCATATTATTTCTTTGGTAGATGGATAACAGTTTCTGGACCAAGTTGTTTGTAACTTCTGTCCAAGTGGACTATTGTACCTTAGCAGCAAATCACATGAAAATATCAACCATGTGTTTGATTTTACCCACTTGACAGGAAAAAAAAAAAATTCCCACAGGGAGCATTATAGGATAATAGAATGTGTAAAATGAATCCTTTTTTAAGGGGTCTTTTCCAATTCTATTCTCCTTGGTTGAATTCCCTTCCCAATTTGGCCCTCAGATATGCATTTTATTATTGGAAGATGTGTTTGTGGCAAGGGTACTAAGAGCTCACTTTGAGTTAACTCCCATTTATCAAACAATTCCCTCTCACCCAAAAATTCCCAGAGTAGTAACTACTAGCAATTCTCCTTTATTTGTACTCTCCATTTGTACCTGGTGAATTCTATATTATATTAATTCATAAAACCAGCTCTGCCAGACTCCCTATGGTTACAATTATTATGGCTGTAACTGAAATGATCTTTCTCATATTGATCTTCAACCAGAAGTTTTTGTCCCAAAGCTTTTGTTTCACATTAAGACACTAATGATCGCCTCCACCAAATGAGCAGCTTAATAGTCACAAAAAGCTGAATGAAAAGATTTTGATCATCACCTTTGAGAGCACTGTATTCCAACATGTTTCCCGTCCATAATTGGCAAACACTAACAGAGCTTACAGTTTAAAAAAACAAACAAAATGCTTTAAAGGAACTTTTTTTTTCTTTTTAGACAAAAATCATCTCTGTTTTCACCAACTATTTTTAGCTTTACATACCCTGCTTGCTTTCCAGGTCATATCAAGACTGTTTGTCTAGGGATTATTTTTAATATTCTAATTTTTAACAGTGTTTCATTTTTTTTTATATGAGAACAAGATGTTGTGAATACAGTTAAAATGGCAGAAATTAGGAAGCACTTTAGAGTGCCTATTTGATGTGTTAAGAGAACTGATACAGATTAGTCAGTGTAGACTCCCCCACATCTGGAGACAGAGGAGCTACTTGACGGTTCTTCCATATTCATATCTCCTCCAGGAAAAAAGTAGAATAATGACTCTATAATGAAGCTTTTATACAAACACAGTATATCCTGAAAAATATTAACAATATTTTTGAAATTGATCAAATGGGGAAAAAATTTCTTTAGGTATTAATTAGACATATTAACGTTATTCACTCCACTGTTTAAATAGTAACAACACTACTTAGACTCTGTATCCAAGTTTTAAATCAGCTTCATATTGTAGACTATTTCCTAATAGTCTACATATTGTAGACTCCATATTGTAGACTATTTCCTAATTTTCCTAGGAACCTGCAGATGCATAATTTAAAAATGGATACTCTGTAGTGGTGGACTTACACATACATAGAAAGAAAACAAGAGAGGGTTAAAAACATCAAGCTGAATGTTTATGGGTCATTAGATCTTTAATGTATCTCATGGGCTCCTAAACCAATGAACTGAGAGCCTTGGGAAGCCTCTAGGCTGACCCAAGTGGAAGAAATGAGGAAGAGCACAAGTATTACCAGTGCTCAATGCTAATAAATATTCACAAAAGACTAATTTGGAAATGTATTAACCACATAGTAAGTTAAGGCCCATCACGGATCAAAAGCTAAGTTTTGGGACGGAAAGAAATTGTTGGAAATACGTGGCTGATATTCAGGGAGGAAAGAGTGAAGAGAGAAGACTGATAGAAAATGACTTGATAGTCTTGTAAGGCCTGTGATTGGCAGACTTCCCTGTGATAATGATCTGCTTCC
>SJYX01014152.1:6786-37016 GCA_006410675.1 Oreotragus oreotragus
CTAGTCAAGGCTATGGTTTTTCCAGTAGTCATGTATGGATGTGAGAGTTGGACTGTGAAGAAGGCTGTGCACCAAAGAATTGATGCTTTTGAACTGTGGTGTTGGAGAAGACTCCTGAGAGTCCCTTGGACTGCAAGGAGATCCAACCAGTCCATTCTGAAGGAGATCAGCCCTGGGATTTCTTTGGAAGGAATGATGCTAAAGCTGAAACTCCAGTACTTTGGCCACCTCATGTGAAGAGTTGACTCATTGGAAAAGACTCTGATGCTGGGAGGGATTGGGGGCAGGAGGAGAAGGGGACGACCAAGGATGAGATGGCTGGATAGCATCACGGACTCGATGGACGTGAGTCTGAGTGAACTCCGGGAGATGGTGATGAACAGGGATGCCTGGCGTGCTGCGATTCTTGGGGTCACGGAGAGTCGGACATGACTGAGCGACTGAACTGAACTGAACTTGCATGAAATGTTCCCTTGGTATCTCCAATTTTCTTGAAGAGATCTCTTCTTTCTCATTCCATTGGTTTCCTCTATTAACATTGATCACTGAGGAAGGCTTTCTTATCTCTCTTTGCTTTTCTTTGGAACTCTGCATTCAGATAGGTATATCTTTCCTTTTCTCCTTTGCCTTTCATTTCTCTTCTTTTCACAGCTATTTGTAAGGCTTCCTCAGACAACCATTTTGACATTTTGCATTTCTTTTTCTTGGGAATGGTCTTGCTCCCTGTCTCCTGTACAATGTCCCAAACCTCCATCCATAGTTATTCAGGCACTCTATCAGATCTCGTCCCTTGAATCTATTTGTCACTTCAGCTATATAATCAAGGAATTTGATTTAGGTCATACCTGAATGGTCTAGTGGTTTTCCCTACTTTGTTTAAGTCTGAATTTGGCAATAAGGAGTTCATGATCAGAGCCACAGTCAGCTCCTGGTCTTGTTTTTGCTGCCTGTATAGAGCTTCTTCATCGTTGGCTGCAAAGAATGTAATCCATCTGATTTCGATGTTGGCCATCTGGTGATGTCCATGTGTAGAGTCTCTTGTGTTGTTGGAAGAGGTGTTTGCTATGACCAGTGTGTTCTCTTAGCAAAACTCTGTTAGCCTTTGCCCTACTTCATCTGTACTCCAAGGCCAAATTTGCCTGTTACTCCAGGTATTTCTTGACTTCCTACTTTTGCATTCCAGTCCCCTATAATGAAAAGGACATCTTTTTGGTGTGTTAGTTCTAAAAGTTCTCATAGGTCTTCATAGAACCATTCAACTTCAACTTCTTGAAGGATTCCCTTGTGGAACCCATCTTTGCATTAAATGTTCCCTTGGTATCTCTTAATTTTCTTGAAGAGATCTCTAGTCTTTCCTATTCTATTTCTGTTTTCCTATTTCTGTTTCTGTTTTCCTCTATTTCTTTGCATTGATCACTAAGGAAGGCTTTCTTATCTCTCCTTGTTATTCTTTAGAACTCTGCATTCAGATGGGTATATCTTTGCGTTTCTCCTTTGACTTTAGCTTCTCTTCTTTTCTCAGCTATTAGACAACTAAATGCCTTTTTTGCATTTCTTTTTCTTGGTGATGGTCTTTATCACTTGATCATTTCTATCATAGTCCAATTTGATATTAAAAACTGAGGAGTTCACTTTGTCTTAAAGCTGCTTTCTGCTCCCTGCTTGTGCAGGGGTAGAAGACTTGGGCGTGGTTGATTCCTCCCCTCGCCTTACTTCTTCCTAGAAGAGAACTGGAGAGAACTGGAAGGAACAGGTAAGTACTGATACTTGGGGCTCCCCACGAATAGTAAATATTCAAAAGTGATTAATTCTTTTGCAGCTCCTTTCTGGTAGGGGGACTCTGGTAAAGCTTTTCTTCATGAGAAATTCCTGAGTTTTGTTCCCTTGATAGACTGTACCTGCACTTTAGTTAGTCAGTCTCACCCCTATCCTAGCTCTGTATTGAATGCTGCACCTCCATCCTCTTTCCTATGAGATAGACTAGCCCCCAGGTAGAAGGCTGCATGTGAGGGATTTCTTTAAAAATGATCACAAGACCAGACCCTTTCTTCCCATCACATCTAATTATGAGGACTCATTTAAATTTTTGATGAGCATGTAAGTCATGCTTACACTAAGGATTAAACAGTTGATTTTCAAAGCATTAAAGCAGATCTTAACTGGATGTGTTAGTCACTCAGTCATGTCTTACTCTTTGTAACCCCATGGACTGTAGCCCACCAGGCTCCTCTGTCCATGGAATTCTCCAGGCAAGAATACTAGAGTGGGTTACCATTTCCTACTTCAGGGGATTTTCACAACCCAGGGTTTAAACCCATATCTCCCACATTGCAGGCAGACTCTTTATCAACTGAGCCACCAGGGAAGCCCTTCTTAACTGGATAAAGAAGCACAAATAGATAAATATATAATCACACCTCGATTAATGAAAAGAATGTATTACAGAAGCCATTTATTTCTAGAATAAGTTATATAAAATGCAAAACATATTGGAGAAGTGAGAAAACTATAGAAAAGTATCATTTTGCTTAGCACTGTGTGCTTTAGAAAACATGAAATATGCATCTAGAGGTCTCAAATAATGGAAGGATAAAGTTGAGATTAGCTAAAGAGGGGACTAATCAGAGATACTGCTGCTTGGACACATTGCAAAGGCAACAAATAGCAAAGGCAAGTTTTAAACAGAATGTGCCTAGGCTTTGCTCTAGCGTCAAAGACAAGGAAGAGGAGAAAGGAAAAGACACTAATTCAAAAAGTTAGGCAACACAGACCCTTCCCCTCCTAATATCTCCCAGGCACAGACTTACAGACTTGAGCCAAACTCAGGTTTTCCTATGGAAGCAAGAAGCCTATCTGGGGAAGACATCCCTTAAGATTCCTCTTTAGAATGTGCACATATGTGCACGCACACACACACACGCACGCACGCATGTACGTTTCCCTTCAGATTCCTTCTTAGAGTACACACACACACACACACACACAAATGCACACAGGTAAGTTTATTCCCTGAGAGGTATAAATTACATTTACTATCAGATCTGGTCTAGCGTGACATCAAGGCTTCTCCAGTATTTAAAACAGATCATCTATTTCATGATGCTTTTGCTAGATCACAGGATGTATATACAGCATCCATCCCAATCTCTAACTTGCTTTCCTCTTCTCTAAAGTTGGACAGTTTAAAGTTACATCCTTGCAATTAGGGTACTTTCTGTGATAGAGGATCAAACCATGCTAGATATGGAGGTGGGCGTGAGCGAGACTGAGGCCCTCTGCTGCTGGTTCTGTGATAAGCACAATGGAGGAATTTAGTTTTTCTGTGTCATTATACACACACACACAAATGCACACAGGTAAGTTTATTCCCTGAGAGGTATAAATTACATTTACTATCAGATTGGTCTAGTGTGACATCAAGGCTTCTCCAGTATTTAAAACAGATCGTCTATTTCATGATGCTTTTGCTAGATCACAGAATGTGTATACAGCATCCATCCCAATCTCTAGCTTGCTTTCCTCTTCTGTAAAGTTGGACAGTTTAAAGTTACATCCTTGCAATTAGGGTACTTTCTGTGATAGAGGATCAGACCATGCTAGATATGGAGGTGGGCATGAGCAAGACTGAGGCCCTCTGCTGCTGGTTCTGTGATAAGCACAATGGAGGAATTTAGTTTTTCTGTGTCATTAACTGAGGTCACCATAACTGAAGCCTCTTGGCACTGAGGGTGCAGGACATCCATTTGACTGGTTAGTATCACATACCAAATTCTGGAGTAGCAGTTTCTTGGGTGTGGCAGAACATGGCAGCCTCCTGATGGTGGCAGGAAAGACAGTTTTAGAGCCAGCAATTTCTCAATTCAGTACATGGTTTCTGACTGCAGAAGACTCATTTGCCCACCCCCACGGCCACCACCACACGGTGGTCCAATTCTGCTGGGGAGTAGACCCTAAACCATCAGACTCAAAGTGGTTCTCAACCCTGGTTACGCATTAGAATCACCAGGGAACCTCAGTAATTCTACACATGCCCTGAGGTTTTCATCCCCAGGTGGGGAATATCTCCTGGAGAAGGAAATGGCAACCCACTCCAGTACTCTTGCCTGGAAAATCCCATGGACAGAGGAGCCTGGTAGGCTACAGTCCATGGGGTCACAAAGAGTCAGACATGACTGAGTGACTTTACTTCCTGAGGTTTTCATTCAATATGTCTGCCATGGATTCCAGAATCTACATTCCTAAAAACAACCCAGATGCTTGGGACACAAAGCTAGGGTTGAGAACCACTGATTCAAAGATTCTCTCAGCAGTCCTCGCAACGATCCCATAAGCTACTTAATTGTTGTTGTTTAGTCGCTAAGTTGTGTCTGACTCTTTTGTGACCCCATGGACTGTAGCCCATCAGCCTCCTCTGTCCTTATTTCTGTTTCTGTTTTCCTCTATTTCTTTGCATTGATCACTAAGGAAGGCTTTCTTATCTCTCCTTGTTATTCTTTAGAACTCTGCATTCAGATGGGTATATCTTTGCGTTTCTCCTTTGACTTTAGCTTCTCTTCTTTTCTCAGCTATTAGACAACTAAATGCCTTTTTTGCATTTCTTTTTCTTGGTGATGGTCTTTATCACTTGATCATTTCTATCATAGTCCAATTTGATATTAAAAACTGAGGAGTTCACTTTGTCTTAAAGCTGCTTTCTGCTCCCTGCTTGTGCAGGGGTAGAAGACTTGGGCGTGGTTGATTCCTCCCCTCGCCTTACTTCTTCCTAGAAGAGAACTGGAGAGAACTGGAAGGAACAGGTAAGTACTGATACTTGGGGCTCCCCACGAATAGTAAATATTCAAAAGTGATTAATTCTTTTGCAGCTCCTTTCTGGTAGGGGGACTCTGGTAAAGCTTTTCTTCATGAGAAATTCCTGAGTTTTGTTCCCTTGATAGACCGTACCTGCACTTTAGTTAGTCAGTCTCACCCCTATCCTAGCTCTGTATTGAATGCTGCACCTCCATCCTCTTTCCTATGAGATAGACTAGCCCCCAGGTAGAAGGCTGCATGTGAGGGATTTCTTTAAAAATGATCACAAGACCAGACCCTTTCTTCCCATCACATCTAATTATGAGGACTCATTTAAATTTTTGATGAGCATGTAAGTCATGCTTACACTAAGGATTAAACAGTTGATTTTCAAAGCATTAAAGCAGATCTTAACTGGATGTGTTAGTCACTCAGTCATGTCTTACTCTTTGTAACCCCATGGACTGTAGCCCACCAGGCTCCTCTGTCCATGGAATTCTCCAGGCAAGAATACTAGAGTGGGTTACCATTTCCTACTTCAGGGGATTTTCACAACCCAGGGTTTAAACCCATATCTCCCACATTGCAGGCAGACTCTTTATCAACTGAGCCACCAGGGAAGCCCTTCTTAACTGGATAAAGAAGCACAAATAGATAAATATATAATCACACCTCGATTAATGAAAAGAATGTATTACAGAAGCCATTTATTTCTAGAATAAGTTATATAAAATGCAAAACATATTGGAGAAGTGAGAAAACTATAGAAAAGTATCATTTTGCTTAGCACTGTGTGCTTTAGAAAACATGAAATATGCATCTAGAGGTCTCAAATAATGGAAGGATAAAGTTGAGATTAGCTAAAGAGGGGACTAATCAGAGATACTGCTGCTTGGACACATTGCAAAGGCAACAAATAGCAAAGGCAAGTTTTAAACAGAATGTGCCTAGGCTTTGCTCTAGCGTCAAAGACAAGGAAGAGGAGAAAGGAAAAGACACTAATTCAAAAAGTTAGGCAACACAGACCCTTCCCCTCCTAATATCTCCCAGGCACAGACTTACAGACTTGAGCCAAACTCAGGTTTTCCTATGGAAGCAAGAAGCCTATCTGGGGAAGACATCCCTTAAGATTCCTCTTTAGAATGTGCACATATGTGCACGCACACACACACACGCACGCACGCATGTACGTTTCCCTTCAGATTCCTTCTTAGAGTACACACACACACACACACACACAAATGCACACAGGTAAGTTTATTCCCTGAGAGGTATAAATTACATTTACTATCAGATCTGGTCTAGCGTGACATCAAGGCTTCTCCAGTATTTAAAACAGATCATCTATTTCATGATGCTTTTGCTAGATCACAGGATGTATATACAGCATCCATCCCAATCTCTAACTTGCTTTCCTCTTCTCTAAAGTTGGACAGTTTAAAGTTACATCCTTGCAATTAGGGTACTTTCTGTGATAGAGGATCAAACCATGCTAGATATGGAGGTGGGCGTGAGCGAGACTGAGGCCCTCTGCTGCTGGTTCTGTGATAAGCACAATGGAGGAATTTAGTTTTTCTGTGTCATTAACTGAGGTCACCATAACTGAAGCCTCTTGGCACTGAGGGTGCAGGACATCCATTTGACTGGTTAGTATCACGTACCAAGTTCTGGAGTAGCAGTTTCTTGGGTGTGGCAGAACATGGCAGCCTCCTGATGGTGGCAGGAAAGACAGTTTTAGAGCCAGCAATTTCTCAATTCAGTACATGGTTTCTGACTGCAGAAGACTCATTTGCCCACCCCCACGGCCACCACCACACGGTGGTCCAGTTCTGCTGGGGAGTACACCCTAAACCATCAGACTCAAAGTGGTTCTCAACCCTGGTTACGCATTAGAATCACCAGGGAACCTCAGTAATTCTACACATGCCCTGAGGTTTTCATCCCCAGGTGGGGAGTATCTCCTGGAGAAGGAAATGGCAACCCACTCCAGTACTCTTGCCTGGAAAATCCCATGGACAGAGGCGCCTGGTAGGTTACAGTCCATGGGGTCACAAAGAGTCAGACATGACTGAGTGACTTTACTTCCTGAGGTTTTCATTCAATATGTCTGCCATGGATTCCAGAATCTACATTCCTAAAAACAACCCAGATGCTTGGGACACAAAGCTAGGGTTGAGAACCACTGATTCAAAGATTCTCTCAGCAGTCCTCGCAACAATCCCATAAGCTACTTAATTGTTGTTGTTTAGTCGCTAAGTTGTGTCTGACTCTTTTGTGACCCCGTGGACTGTAGCCCATCAGCCTCCTCTGTCCACAGGATTTCCCAGGCAAGAATACTGGAGTGGGTTGCCATTTCTTCCTCCAGGGGATCTTCCTGACACAAGGGGCAAACCTGTGTCTCCTGCATCACAGGCAGATTCTTTACTGCTGAACCATCAGGGAAGCCCATAAGCTATTTAATACTCAATATTAAATCTATTTCTGTTTTAACTGTCTAGAAGGGTTATTTTTTTTCATAACTGAACTTTACCAAATGCGATGTATAGGGGCAAAATCTTCACAATAGGAGTAGATCAAAGTTTAAGCAGAATGCAAGTTCAAATATGCCATCCCTTTCCTGCTCAGTAAAGAAGCATTAAAATTTTTAGTGCTTACAAAGAGAAGAAATAAAGATTGTAAGAAAAAAACAAACAAACAAAAACAAACAAAAAAAGCCAAGAATGGTAATAAAGCCTAGAATTTTGAAAAAGAAATTGCTGTTGAAAGATTATAGCATAAAGGCTAGGTAACTTAGAGGCTATAAACTAGTTTCATCCTGCTNGGCGACTTCGAGCCGTGTGGAAAACTTGAAAACAGTGTAACCAGACGTAAGACTTCCCACAGAATCACCGGTTCACCAACCTAGACCTGAAGCCGCTCCAAGGAACGAAGTTAAGTACTAGGGCCCGCCCCCGTGCTTCCGGCCCTGCCTCCGCCCATTTCTCTCCTCCCGGAAGTCTCTGGACTAGAGGTTGAGGCGCTTTTCTCGAGCCGAGCCCTGGGAGCATGCGCACCGAGCCGCAAGCCTTGCCGACTCGCTCCGCCCGGCGCTCTTGGCTTCCTAAAGAAAAGAACATACTCGAACCCCCGCGATCCTCTTCTAACTATATTGGCTCCTGACTCGTCAGAAAACCTCTAGAAAACGCATTAGGAGTTAGGGCTAATTTGATTGTGATCCATTTTCCCTTTAAGTCAGGGCGGCTGGGAAAGAGACTAGCAAAAACTGTGAAATAAAAGTTATACTACGAAAAGAAACGATTCTGTGCCCACACTCCCACCACAACTATACTCGCACCCGAGGGGAAAAGAAAGCACTTCTAACTTCATCCCAGATATAGTCCACACTGTGNAAGACTTCCCACAGAATCACCGGTTCACCAACCTAGACCTGAAGCCGCTCCAAGGAACGAAGTTAAGTACTAGGGCCCGCCCCCGTGCTTCCGGCCCTGCCTCCGCCCATTTCTCTCCTCCCGGAAGTCTCTGGACTAGAGGTTGAGGCGCTTTTCTCGAGCCGAGCCCTGGGAGCATGCGCACCGAGCCGCAAGCCTTGCCGACTCGCTCCGCCCGGCGCTCTTGGCTTCCTAAAGAAAAGAACATACTCGAACCCCCGCGATCCTCTTCTAACTATATTGGCTCCTGACTCGTCAGAAAACCTCTAGAAAACGCATTAGGAGTTAGGGCTAATTTGATTGTGATCCATTTTCCCTTTAAGTCAGGGCGGCTGGGAAAGAGACTAGCAAAAACTGTGAAATAAAAGTTATACTACGAAAAGAAACGATTCTGTGCCCACACTCCCACCACAACTATACTCGCACCCGAGGGGGAAAGAAAGCACTTCTGACTTCATCCCAGATATAGTCCACACTGTGGCTCAGAAAAATCCAGAAGATGGTGGTGAGAGAAACAGAAAACCCGGGGGAAGAAGAAAAACTCACCAACCGAAGCAATGCAAATGCAGGTAACTGGAAGGTTTTTCTGTTGTCAGATGCCAAGCAACAGCAGCAGACTCATTACTCTGTTCATAAAAGAGGCGTTGAGAAAGCGCAGCTCCGTACAATGCGTATCTGCGTCCCAAGAATGTATCTGTAGTACCTTTTTTCCTACTCAATAACGTGAAAAATTATTTGCTTACTTAAACACTGGCATATACTATAGGTTCAGTATCCTGCTAGGTTGTGGGGACCCAAAGATATAAAGAAGAGAGATGGATAAAATGATCTTTTTAAAAATTTTTCAGCACTTTAGATACCACCCCCTTCTTACTAAGAATCTGATACTTAACTGTATCAGTCAGTCAGTTCAGTCGCTCAGTCGTATCCAACTTTTTGTGACCCCATGGACTGCAGCATGCCAGGCTTCCCTGTCCATCACCAACTCCCGAAGCGTGCTCAAACGCATGTCCAAGGAGTCGGTGATACCATCCAACCATCTCATTGTCTGTCGTCCTCTATGTTGACCCCAAAAACCAAATTCAGGTCCAGGCCATTTTGCTATAGGCACTGGTGCAGGCTCTCACCTCCTGATTTTTCTTGTCTGCAGCCGTCTACATTACTCTTTCCTGCAGTAAGGCTTGCCGTTCAAAATGGAAGTGTCAAAGGAAGCTTTTCTACTTCTTGTCTGGATTTGATTTTTGTCCACTGGCGCCAACGTAGTTTAGACCAAAGGAGCTCTTTGTAGGGTCTATCGAAGTTTGTTTACGTATCTCCAAAGGGGATTTTGTAACCTTAGGGCCTGTGTACCAACTAGGAGTGAGCTTCCCAAGTGGCGCTAGTGGTAAATAACCTGCCTGTCTGCAGGACACATAAGAGATGCTGGTTTGATCCCTGTTTGGGAAGATTCCCTAGAAAAGGGCATGGCAACCCACTCCAGTATTCTTGCCTAGAGAATTCCAAGGACAGAGGAGCAGCAGGGGCTACAGTCCACAGGGTCACAAAGAGTCTGACAGGACTGAAGCGACTTCGCACACACCCACCAGCTAGGAATACAGAATTTGTATCTTGCTGCCACCTCAATGTGTGGTCTTTCCTCAAACACCTCATATAGAGGGATAGCTGATCAGTGGCAAGACTAGCGTTTCATAGTCTTGTAGTGCTGCTGCTGCTAAGTCGCTTCAGTTGTGTCCAACTCTGTGCGACCCCAGAGACGGTAGCCCACCAGGCTCCCTCATCCCTGGGATTCTCCAGGCAAGAACACTGGAGTGGGTTGCCATCTCCTTCTCCAATGCGTGAAAATGAAAAGTGAAAGAGAAGTCACTCAGTCGTGTCCGACTCCCTGCAACCCCATGGACTGCAGCCCACCAGGCTCCTCGGTCCATGGGATTTTCCAGGCAAGAGTACTGGAGTAGGGTGCCATTGAGACTCCTATTTAAATATTTGTGGTCAGATCTATTTTAAATATGACACCACTAAGGTATGGCGTCTCAGAGAAGGCAATGGCAACCCACTCCAGTACTCTTGCCTGGAAAATCCAATGGCTGGAGGAGCCTGGTAGGCTGCAGTCCAAGGGGTTGCAAAGAGTCGCACATGACTGAGCAACTTCACTTTCACTTTTCACTTCCATGCATTGGAGCAGGAAATGGCAACCCACCCCAGGGTTCTTGCCTGGAGAATCCCAGGGATGGGGGAGCCTGGTGGGCTGCCGTCTGTGCGGTCGCACAGAGTCAGACACGACTGAAGCGACTTGGCAGCAAGGTACAGTGTCTACAGTCTTCCTAATTTTGTAACACTTGGTCGCTGAGAATTCTGTATTCCTAACAAAACGCTTTTCTTTGAAAAATTCTTAGTGTGAAAATCCTTTATCTATTTCCTTGATTACTGTGGCTGTTCTAACTTCCCTAGGTTTTATTTCCGCCTTATGGTTCAGTAGCCAGAATAGTACAAAGTATTTAAGAATTGGAAGATACTTTTAAAATGAGAACAACAAACCTTTTTACTTATTTCTCAGTGTGGTAAATATTTCTTAAATAGTTTAGAATGAGTATGCTGCTAATAAAATTACAATGTTAACATAGAATTATAATTATATATGAACACAAAATAATTTGATTTAGCATTCCTCAGTTCCTACGAAATAGTTTTAATGCTAATCAACCACACTGTATTACCATTACTGTAGTAAGAGATGGAAACTGTCTGAATTGAGGTTTATTTGACTGTAAAATTTGGGTTCTTTCCATTTCACCATACTGGCTTCCACAGAATAAACTTTAAAATGAAGCTTGGGCATGGGAACTCTGCTTTAAGTAGCATTAACTACCTTATAAATATAAAAACTGGATTGTTTTTGAAACTAATTTCTTCACCTCATGATGGTTTTCCATTTTTTCCCATTGTTTTGCTTTTTGTTAAAAAAAAAATCAAGCAATAGTAACAAATCATTTAGCATGTATCAATCAAATGAGTATACTTTGTCAGTGTTATCATATTATAAAGTGATATTGTTGTTCATTAAGTAATGCCCAACTCTTGTGACTCCATGGACTGTAACCCACTACGCTCCTTCTGTCCATGGGATTTCCCAGGTAAGAATACTAGAGTGGGTTGCCATTTCCTTCTTCAGAGGATCTTCCCAACCAAGGGTTCAAGCCTGCATCTTCTACATTAGCAGGCAGATTCTTTACCACTGAGCCACACATTCAAGTTAAAAAGGGAGGGAAAAAAAAAGGTCATTAATATAATGTTTTGAAGCTTACACAGTATATTTTATGTTCAGTATTTTAATTTGTGTTTAAGCTGCAGATTTAATGATTCTGAAATCATGAAATGTGTTTTTCTAACTATAGTTGATTTACAATGTTTTAATTTTTGCTGTAGAGCAAAGTAACTCAATTACATACATATACACATTCTTTTTATATTCTTTTCCATTATTCTTTATCCCAGGATATGAATATAGTTCCCTGTGCTATCTAGTAGGACCTTCCTGTAGGTAATAGTTTGCATCTGCTAACCCCAAACTCCCCGTCTATCCCTCCCCTACTCTCCTTCCTCTTGGCAACACAAACCTGCTCTCTCTGTGACTCTCAGTCTGTGCCGAATTCCTTGTTTCGTAGATAGGTTCATCCGTGTCATATTTTAGAGTCCACACATTAAGTGATATCATGTGGTGTTTGCCTTTCTCTTTCTGACTTACTTCACTTAGTATGATAATCTCCAGTTTCATCCACGTTGCTGCAAATGGTATTATTTTGTTCTCTTTCATGGCTGAGTAATAGTCATCTGTGTGTGTGTGTGTGTACATCACATTTTATCTATTCATCTGTTGATAGACATTTAGGTTGTTTCCATGTCTTTGTTATTGTGAATAGTGCTACTCTGAACACAGGGGTGCATATATCTTTTTAAATTATAGTTTTTATGTATATATATACATATATATTGGAGAAGGCAATGGCACCCCACTCCAGTACTCTTGCCTGGAAAATCCCTTCAGTCCATGGGGTCGCTAGGAGTCGGACATGACTTAGTGACTTCACTTTGACTTTTCACTTTCATGCATTGGAGAAGGAAATGGCAACCCACTCCAGCATTCTTGCCTGGAGAATCCCAGGAATGTGGGAGCCTGGTGGGCTGCTGTCTATGGGGTCGCACAGAGTCGGACACGACTGAAGCAACTTAGCAGTAGCAGCAGCAGCATCAACAATATACAGCCTTGATGTACTCCTTTCCCAATTTGGAACCAGTCTGTCGTTCCATGTCCAGTTCTAACTGTTGCTTCTTGACCTGCATACAGATTTATCAGAGGCAGATCAGGTGATCGGGTATTCCCATCTCTTAAAGAATTTTCTACAGTTTGTCGTGATCTACACAATCAAAGGCTTTGGCATCATCAGTAAAGCAGAAGTAGATGTTTTTCTGCTATTCTTTTGCTTTTTCGATGATCCAGAGGATGTTGGCGATTTGATCTCTGTTTCCTCTGCCTTTTCTAAATCCAGCTTGAACATCTGAAAGTTCATGGTTCACATACTGTTGAAGCCTGGCTTGAAGAATTTTGAGCATTACTTTGCTAGCATTGTGAGATGAGTGCAACTGTGCGGTAGTTTGAGCATTCTTTGGCATTGCCTTTCTTTGGGATTGGAATGAAAACTGACCTTTTCCAATCCTGTGACCACTGGTGAGTTTTCCAAATTTGCTGGCATATTGAGTGCAGCATTTTCACAGCATCATCTTTTAGAATTTGAAATATCTCAACTGGAATTCCATCACCTTCACTAGCTTTGTTAAAAAATCCTCTAGAGAAGGAAATGGCAACCCACCACAGTATTCTTTCCTGGGAAATTCCATGGACAGCGGAGCCTTGCAGGTTACAGTCTATGGTGTTGCAAAAAAGTTGGACACTTAGCAACTAAACAAAAGTAAAAGTCATTTCAAATCCTTGGCATGATTTCCATAAGGTATTACTGAAAAGAGCAAGATTCAGAAAACATGTGTCATATATTTTTCTAAAACCAAGGAATTATCATAAAATATCTATTAATGTTAAATGTACACATGCATGCACTGGAGAAGGAAATGGCAACCCACTCCAGTGTTCTTGCCTGGAGAATCCCAGGGATGGGGGAGCCTGGTGGGCTGCCGCCTATGGGGTCACACAGAGTCAGACACGACTGAAGTGACTTAGCAGCAGCAGCATGTATACTTACATATATGATTACATAAACATGGAGAAAATGTGAAAGGCATGCTAGATCATCAGTATAGATTACCTAAAATGGGGAGAGAATGTGGTGAGAGAGAAGAGTGAAGAAGGAATAAATAATGATTATATTTATTGTTTATAAAATGGAGATGTTTCAGGATTATTTAATAAAATTTAAACAGGTAAAACCTTGATTAAAAGAAACAAAACAGAGAAAGCAAGCAAGCAGAGCTATGAAATATTGATATTGTTTTAGTGCCAAAAATAAGGTAAAGCAGAAACACGGTGAGATGTAAATCATATACAGTTTGCAATGAATGTTGCAACATACACCACCTGGGCTCCTTTGGAAAATATGGCTCATCCCACCTGCTTCAGACAACACCATGGTGAGAAAAACCCAGTACTGAACGAGGTAAACAGGAATGAGAGGCAGAGCCACATGTGTTCTAATGAGGGCAATTATGGGGAAGATACGGAGATGTGGTGCAAGAGGTCTTACCACAAAATGTGGAGTCCTGAAGAGAATAAGTTAGATAAAAATGGGATAAATGAAGTTCGTACTTGGGATTTTTTCAAGAAGAGACAGATAATATGTTTCTATTATTAACTTTGACCAAAATCAGTGTACTTAATAAATCATCTGCCTGGAAGCAGTAGCAGCTGCTTGTTCCTCTGATGCCCTGTGGAAACAGGGTTTGAGATGAGGCAAATGCACCAACCCAGTCATTAGATTGCTCTTCCTGTCCCTGTCATGGGTTTGTCTGGGTTCGGTTCTCCTAGAGTGAATAAGTCCAGGTAACAGTTTACTTGTAATATGATTTTAATGGTGTGAAAATAAGGAAAACATTACCAAATGCAGTACTTTTGTTTCCAAAAGTGTGAATGAAATGCCAATATATTACTTTTCCTTCACTCGCTCAGTTGTGTCCGACTCATTGCAACCCCATGGACTGCAGCATGCCAGGCTTCCCTGTCCATCACCAACTCCCAGAGCTTGCTCAGACTCATGTACTCAGGAATTATTGCTATTATTACTACCATTCTCATTATTTTGCTGAACATGAACAAGATGATATCATGCATGTCCATCCAAATAGTTATTAAGATGTCATTTTAAAGCTGGAGAATACAAAGGAACTACACTGTGGAGGGCTGCATTGGGTCTTTTGTTTTTATGTCTTTGTAAGATGACATAAAAGCGTTAGCTACTATGTTTGTATGTCAACCTTTAGATCCGCTCATTCCCTTTACTATCCTTTCACACGTTTTGGGGACTATTTGATTTTCTTAGTCTAGTCTTAGAATATTTGATTTGCTCAGCACTGGCCCTGTGTACTGCCTCATAGTAGTATGGTAGTGTACTGAGTTATTCAGCTGTTGTGCTGTTCTGAGCTCTCCAGTAAATACTGTGGATTATTTAAGCAGTTTTTATATAGCCTGGTGCTCCTTCCTTATATCCAAACGTGCCTCCATATCCGGGAGCACCCCCTCCACAAAAGCCAGCTCGAGTATGTCCCTTAGTTGAAACTGGAGGAGAATTCAGACCAACCTGGGTCCATAAGCCCGTCTCCCTCTTAGAACTAAGACAGATCAAACAAGACCTGGGAAGCTATACAGATGACCCAGGCAAATATATAGATACATTCCAACATATTACCTTGGCCTTTGACTTGATGTGGAAAGACATCATGATTGTATTTAGTCAAACTTTATCTGACCCTGAACATACTAGGGTCTTAAAGGAGGCCCGGAGGTATGCAACAGGGCTTCACATGTCCAGTGATAGATACCCAGTAGGGGAAACTGCAGTCCCCTCCTCCAGTCCTAATTGGAATTATAATGACCCTGGGCACATCTGGGAAAGAGATCATTTTCTAATCTGTGTGAAGGCAGGACTGAAAGCAGCCCAACAAAAAGTAATTAGCTATGCCCGGGTCTCAGCAATAACTCAGGAGCCCAGTGAGAACCCCACTGCCTTTCTGGAAAGGCTAAAAGAGGCACTCCAAAAGTTTACCAATCTGGACTTAGACTCTTATGAGGGACAGGTGATTTTAAAGGACAAATTCCTGTCCCAATGTGCATCAGATATCAGAATTAAGTTACAATAGCTACAACAGCAGGACCCCACTGCCTCTTTAGATGACATGGTCCAAACAGCCACCAATACCTTTTATAACAGAGAACAGGAGAAGGAGGCCAAGGCCCAGGAGAGGGAGAGAAAGAGACAAGGCATGCCCAGATGCTGGCCGCCCTCCAGAGAAGCCCTATGGCAAACCTCGAGTCCTTGAAGGACAAGGCACGAGGCAAATGCCTGATCTGTAGACAGGCGGGGCATTGGGCCAAAGAGTGTCCAAACTGCTACAGGTCTCCTAGAATGGCTTGCCACAAATGCCATCAACTGGGACACTGGGCGGCACTCTGCCCTCGGGACCCAAGAACCTCAAGGCCAAGCTCCAAGCCTACCCTCACGGTGGTTCAAGAGGACTGAAGCGGCCCACTCCAGCCAGCCTGCCTGTCACAGATAACTATCACAGGGCTGGAGCCAAGGGTGCAACTGGATGTGGCAGGTAGGCCCGAGAATTTCTTGGTTGACACATGTGTCCAAACTGCTACAGGTCTCCTAGAATGGCTTGCCACAAATGCCATCAACTGGGACACTGGGCGGCACTCTGCCCTCGGGACCCAAGAACCTCAAGGCCAAGCTCCAAGCCTACCCTCACGGTGGTTCAAGAGGACTGAAGCGGCCCACTCCAGCCAGCCTGCCTGTCACAGATAACTATCACAGGGCTGGAGCCAAGGGTGCAACTGGATGTGGCAGGTAGGCCCGAGAATTTCTTGGTTGACACAGAGGCTACCTACTCTGTCTTGATCTTCTACTCCGGAGCCTTCTCCTCCCAAACCTGTACCATTTTGGATGCTACAGGAAAGGCAACTACTAAAAGATTCACCCGAGCACTTCTTTGTTGCTGGGATGGACAAATATTTTCCCACCAGTTTCTGGTGGTCCCTGAGTGTCCTACTCCCTTATTGGGAAGAGATATACCCACTAAACTGGGGACCACCCTTGTGATGGGAAGTTTTTCAGCCCCTAGAGCTCTACGGAGAAGGTGATGGCACCCTACTCCAGTACTCTTGCCTGGAAAATCGCATGGACAGAGGAGCCTGGTGGGCTGCCGTCTATGGGGTCACACAGAGTCGGACATGACTGAAGTGACTTAGCAGCAGCATACATATTTATAAGTTTTTAAAAGAATCATTTTTTTGCTTGTACAGTTCAAGCTTATTGGGAAATATATATATATATGAAGTTTTAAACCATGTTATAGATTATATGAATACTCATTTTGTTACATAGCCCTGAACTCTTGAAAATTTCTTTGCCACTAATGATTTAATTTATCATAAATACTGCAAAGTTCAACTATGTAGAAATTATCTTTTTAAATAAGAATAACAAGGATTGCTAGATGATAATTTATATTTTGTTTTTAGAAACATTTGAGAACTTTCAGAGAAGAACATAGGATAGTGATAAAATAATTTCTAATTAGAAATCATTCAAAGTTGCTGGAAGGCAGGAACTTTTAAGATGTTCTGTCTACTGTGAGCCATAAGCAGAATGATGAGCTTCATTCATTGATATAAATATTTACTGTGTGCCTACTTTACTGGCGGTAGCTGTACTCTTTTCAAAGACAATGAGCTGCTTTTCTGGGTGCCTGATGTCCTCTGCCGGCATTCAGAAGTTGTTTTGTGGAATTTACTCAGGGTTTAAATGTTCTTTTGATGAATTTGTGGGGGAGAAAGTGGTCACCCCGTCCTATTCCTCTACCATCTTCTAATTCCATCTCTGCTTTTTAATATGCTGTCTCAGTTGGTCATAGCTTTTCTTCCAAGGAGCAAGCGTCTTTTAATTTCTTGGCTGCAGTTACCATCTGCAGTGATTTTAGAGCCGCCCCCCCCAAAACAGTCTCTCACTATTTCCATTGTTTCTCCATCTATTTCCCATGAAGTGACAGGAGCGGATGCCATGATCCTAGTTTTCTGACTGTTGAGTTTTAAGCCAACTTTTCTACTCCTCTTTCACTTTCAACAAGAGGCTATTTAGTTCTTCTTCGCTTTCTGCCATAACGGTGGTGTCATCTGCATAGCTGAGGTTATTGATATTTCTCTCGGCAATCTTGATTCCAGCTTGTGTTTCATCCAGTCCAGCATTTCTCATGATGTACTCTGCACATAAGCTAAATAAGCAGGGTGACAATATACAGCCTTGACGTTCTCCTTTCCCAATTTGGAACCAGTCTGTTGTTCCGTGTCCGGTTCTAACTGTTGCTTCCTGACCTGCATGCGGATTTCTCAGGAGGCAGGTCAGGTGGTCTGGCATCCCCACCTCTTGAAGAGATGGAGTGCTAAAAGGGGATGGCACCAACAGGAACGCCGTTAGTCCCAGCTAACTTCTCTCTTGTTTCGGTGTCGTGCTTCTAGAATCACTTGAGGTGCGCGCTAAATCCTTAAACAAGCATTTTCACCTTTGTTAGGGCTCTTCACTGAACAGCTCACTAATATGAAAGTGTCTTGACCATGAATTACTATCAGATATGGACAGTATTTGTGCATGTGCTACGTCACTTTAGTAGTGTCTGACTTTTTGTGACTCTAAGGACCATAGCCCACAAGGCTCCTCTGTCCATGGGATTCTCTAGGCAAGAGTACTCGAGTGGGTTGACATTTCCTCCTCCAGGGTATCTTCCCTACCCAGGGATCAAACCTGTGTCTCTTATTTCTGCTGCATTGGCAGGCAGGTTTCTTAGCACTGGTGCCACCCAGGAAGCCCCATGGATGGCACAGGAAAAGCAAAAACTGCAAGAAAATTTATTCAATAAATGCTGGTTGAACTCCTACTTCATCCAGCCCAGTGTTATGGCCGACACTATATTAATCTACTGCATCCTTTAAAAATTAGCCTTGTTTAAAAATCACATGCTTCAGAGATATCTTCATAAATAAGATGGTGATTGTTTCACAATATAAAAAATTTTCATCTAGAAGTATTTACTTTTCATTGCCATTTATAAAACTTTATCTTAAAAAGGTTGATAATGATGATGAACATAGTAAAGTGTCAATAATTTAAAACATATTTTGCTTGCCGAATATATGTGATTTTCTTTTGAATCAGTGAATAGTATACTAACTCACATTTGCATAGCTTTTTACTATTAAGACCTTTTTACATATCAACTCCAATCTGATGTTTACAGGATTCTGTGAGTGCCATAGGCAAGGTGCCATCTCTATTTGAGAAGCAAGGCAATAGCCTCAGAACACTGAAGGGATTGCCCAAGATTACCCAGGAAGAGACCCTATCTAGACTCTGACCTTCTGAGGTGAAATTCAGAGTTGCTTCCACTATGCCACACTACCTTCAAGCAGTCTTTCATTCACTCATTCAGTAAATCTCTCAAGAGCTTACTGAGTGCTATGTGTGGGTGCTGGGGAGAAGGTGGTCTCTAACATAGAGATGAGGTTGCGTGGAGCATGGAGAGATTGTCATGGAAATTCTCTGAGGAAGTGACACCTGAAAAGTGTCTAAGGAAACAGCCAGGAAGAAAGTGGGAGAATTTAATCCAGGCAGAGGGAATAGGATGGAGAATGCCTGAGCTTTCCACGTAGGAAGAATTCAAAGAAGGTTAGTATGGCTGAAGCATTATTAAAAAGGGGAACGTGGCCTTAAATAGGGCTGTCTGTTCAGGCAAGTAGAAACAACATTTGCCAGGCTATGTAAGCCATGGTGAAGAGGCTCCTCTCTGTTCCAAGTACAGTGGGAAGCCAGGGAAAGGTGGTTGGCTGTGTTCCATGCTACAAGTCGGAAAACATCCCCAAGTGAGAAACATCATTGTAAACTGTTCAGCTCACTTCAGTGCATTTCAATTCTTTCCCGAGATCTTGTCATATAAAGTCCTGGATGATTTAGTTCCTTTCCCATTCTTCAAATATCTGGATCTTTGGTTTACTACTACTACTACTCAGTCACTTCAGTCGTGTCCGACTCTGTGTGACCCCATAGATGGCAGCTCGCCAGGCTCCCCCATCCCTGGGATTCTCCAGGCAAGAACACTGGAGTGGGTTGCCATTTCCTTCTCCAATGCATGAAAGAGAAAAGTGAAAGTGAAGTCGCTCAGTCTGTCCGACTGTTAGTGACCCCATGGACTGCAGCCCACCAGGCTACTCCGTCCATTGGATTTTCCAGGCAAGAGTACTGGGGTGGGGTGCCATTGCCTTCCCCGGGATCTTTGGTTTGGTTTGGCTTTTATCCAGTTTTGGTAGTTGTCTTCAGCTGGTATTTGGTCTGATACAAGCTCACCTGAAACAAAAGTCTTCTCTCACTTTCTCTGAAGACTACAGGCATACCTCAGGGGTAGTGTGGGCTCCAGACTTCTGCTATAAGGTGGATAGCACAATAAAATGAGTCACACACTGCCGGAATCCGCCACAGGAGATCCCATCCATGACAAGTTCATGTGGAAGAGAACTGTTAAGCAAGGCTTCAGAACTCAAGGGGCTTTCTAGGCTTTCTCGAGCATCTACTCCAGAACCAGAATCTGTCTGTTTCACTGTTTCATGACTTTCACCAACTCCTCTGACATTAACAGGGGGCTAACCCTGACCACCTTTCTCTGGAGAAAATCAACTTAGGGCTATAGCTAATAAGTCTCCTGGACATGAGAGGAATATTTCAAATCAAACCCCCTCTGTTAGCATTCTAGCTTACATGGCAGGTATATCCAGACTCTTACAGCTATGCATGTGATTATTTACAGCCTCCCAGCTGTGAGAGGCATGGAAAGCCTAAAACATAGAGCCTTTCAAAGAGTTAAAAGTTATTAGAGTAGTGCTGGTGTAGGATTTCATTATTGGGCCAATGCTTGTTGCTAAGTTCCCATATCTCTTATCCACTGTGCACCTGGGAATGCATTAGTTAACATAGTGAGAATGCAAGAAAAACAAATATAGCCTTGAATTTAGCCATATCAGACTTTTGAGCTAATTTGTTCTTTCTTTCTTATAACTCACTGCACCTTTGCTCTGTGAAAAAAGTAACTGTTTGGCACTTTTCTGAGGCTAACATAGATTAGAAATATAAAGAGAAAACACTTTGAGGGAAAATAAGTTTTCTGGTTGAGCAGCCTTTATCAAAAGAGGGTCATAAAATGTTCACAGGCCTCCAAGGCCAGAAGATACTGTACACAACATCATTTGTGGAAAAACTATGCAGAAACATCCTGGTTTCAATAAGAGCAAAACTGCTGGAATGTTGGGCTGACTCTGTATGACCTTGCATCTTTCATTTCCCTCTATGTACAAAAAAAGCATATAAGTACCGTTTAAAAATAAAGCTATGGATCTCGCTCATCAAAGCAGCTTGATCTCCTCATGTCAATCATTTTCCTCCTCTTACTCTCTCTTTCAGGCCAGTTCCCATCTGGAGTACAGAGGTCCGCCGTGTCTACTTATTTGCCTGGGTTTCTAAGACCTGAACGGGAAGGTGCCCTGCACCTTCACTCCCCCGAGAGACCGGGAGGGCACCTGTGGCCTTACGTAGATGGTGCAAGTCTCTTGTCTTGAGACTTTATTGATTTTCTGTATAAACCAAGGAACATCAGCCTCTTTTCTTCTCTATTTTCTTATCTACAACATTCCTATCTATCTCTCTCTATATCAATCACAATCGCCAACGCCGTTTCTCCTTCGGGTTTCCCTGGATCCTGCGGGGGCTGGACCCCGGCAACACACATTTTTTGGTTTGCCAGAGTATACAGAAATTCAGTTCAGTTCAGTTCAGTCACTCAGTCGTGTCCAACTCTTTGCGACCCCATGAATCACAGCACGCCAGGCCTCCCTATCCATCACCAACTCCCGGAGTTCCACCCAAACCCATGTCCATCCAGTCGATGCTGACATTCAGCCATCTCATCCTCGGTTGTCCCCTTCTCCTCCTGCCCCCAATCCCTCCCAGCATCAAGGTCTTTTCCAATGAGTCAACTCTTCGCATGAGGTGACCAAAGTATTGGAGGTTCAGCTTTAGCATCAGTCATTCCAAAGAACACCCAGGACTGATCTCTTTTAGAAATTATGTTGACACTGTTCAGTATTCTACTAAGTGTGCAATAGCATTATGTCTAAAAAAATGCACATGAAGGTGAAGGTGAAGTCGCTCAGTCGTGTCCGACTCTTTGTGACCCCATGGACTGCAGTCTACTAGACTCCTCCCTCCTTGGGATTTTCCAGGCAAGAGTACTGGAGTGGGTTGCCATTAATTTAATTTTTTTTAATGTGGAGGAGGAGAGGCCAAGTAGAACAGGGAGACCTGGAGTCACATCCTCCCATAGACTCAACAAATTAGCACAACTATTGGTGAGAAAGCCCTGAAGAAGAGCAGGAAATTTCTTCTACAGCTAAAGGTGTAAAGGAGGAACCATGGAACAGGTAGGAGGACATGGTTCCATGTCCATATCCATGGTTCCAAGTCCATGGCTCCATGTCCATAGGACCATGGAACAGCAGTCTAGTCAAGACCCATACAGTCAGGTAGGCAACCAGCATTTGATAAATGAGCCCTACGTTTGATGTGGCTTTTGCTCTTACGATGTTTACCAAGTCTCAGGCTGTGCAATGGTGAGATGGCAAGAAACCAAAAACTAAAGATGCACAGAGCTTTCAGAAATTTCATGGTACTGGGTAGAGAAAAATTACAGTTTATTATTATAGTTTATCAAGGAAGAAGGGCCTTGATAGCTCTCCAGATTTCTGTGAACACTCCTCAAGACAAAGGGCAAATAAAAATAGACCAACTCCCACAAAGCCTGTAACAGCCTAAAATTATCTCAATCCTGGAGAGCATCAATATGATCTGGCCCCACCCTAATTGCTGACAAAAAGAAGGTTTAATCCCTTTTGGGGAAGACAGCATCAACCAGACCAGAGAAACAGGGTGAGATAGATCCAGATAGATAGATACTGGAATTTAAAATAATACCAGTCTTGTTGAAAATTTGATTAACCATTAAGTTGAGAATAAAAAAGACTATTTTATTCAAGCCAAACTGAGGATTATAACCCATGGGACAGACTCTCGAAGTCCTGAGAACTCCACCTGTTAAAAGTTGAAGGCACAGTCATCCACATTTTTGAGACAAAGGATAGAACATCAAAATGGCATACTGACATTTTACATAAAGTTCACCAAAGATATATAGTCCAGATAAATACAAACAAAGAGAACAGAAAGCTACCTGACTCCCACAGACTTCAGGAAAAATACTAATCTTTTAAGAAGTGACATTGCTAGTGTCCAAAGAAAGGGAAAATAATTAATCTTTATGGTCAGGCAGGCACTCTCATCTTTAAGGTGGTCTGGTTAATGTGTAATTCAGATGCACATTGCACATTAGAGAGAGAGGGAGGAGGCCCACACAGACAGAGAATTTTATGTTTAAACTTTCTTGTCCTGCCTTAAAATACAAATTTTATTTCATCACCAGGAAATAGGACCAAAAGACAGAAAAGTAAGAGAAAACTAGGCAATAAAAACAGACCCACAAGTAACCCAGATAAAGCAGTTATCAGACATGGATTCTTTTTTAAGTGGGAGTATGAGCTTACCTGATAGCTCAGTTGGTAAAGAGTCTGCCTGCAATGCAGGACACCCTGGTTTGATTCCTGGGTCTGGAAGATCTGCTGGAGAAGGGATCGGCTCCCCACTCCAGTATTCTGGCCTGGAGAATTCCATGGACTGTATAGTCCATGGGGTCACAAAAAGTCGGACATGACTGAGCTATTTTCACTTCACTCACTTTACATGAGCTTATGAGAAAAGTATTATGGGATTACCAGCTACACAAAATGTTTATCTGAGATTGAAAATGTCGTAACCTTATGTTTATGCCAATCTCCTCGGTTGTGTGGTTCCCCACCCCCCAGCAATGCCATCCTACCCTCTAGACTTTCAATGTGCCTTAGCCCACTTCTAACAAAGTCTCTAGCCCTGTGCTTAAGAATTCTTTACTCCAGAACTGTCAAAAGCCACCCTTACTGCTGGGCTCACAACAGGCCTAAAGTGCTTCAAATAGTGATTCTCAGGAAATGGTGAATAAAAGCCAAAGTAGGACAATTCTGAGGTGTGTGTTTTGCACTGTTTCCCCATGGAAACTACTTTAGTTGGCTTAATAGTACATCCTTTACTGGATGTGTTCTCTCCCTTTACTTCCCATTTCTCAGCCAGTATAATCTATACTCCCCAAATTAACTCCTTTAACCCAAATCCTTGTTTCAATGTCTGCTCCTGAGGGAGTCAAAACTTAAGGTCTCACACATACCAGTGCAGGCTCAGAGAAATATGTCTAGAGTTGGAGTTTCGCCAGGTAAGTGCAACCGAGAGAGGGAGAGGGGAAAGGAGCATTATTATAAATTTAACAGAAACTTGGGGAAGAGAAGAAAAAAGTATAAAATCACCATTGGATATATCCTATTTTCATATCAACTCCCCCCATTTATAAAATGCCCTCTCTTCACCCCCATTGCCAATTTAGGTCATCTCAACATTTGTGGAATATCTAAATTTAAAAAAATAACATCCAAAAATGCCTGAATAGTGAAAAAATTCTTTCAGAAACAACTAGATAATATGTAAAGAATTGTGTGGTTTTGGAAGGGAATGCTTGAATTATTCACTGCACCTCAGTTTGGCATGTTACATTGTGTAAGCAAATTTTCTCTAAAGATCTCTGACTTTCAGAGCTCATATTTTGTGCAAGGCTCTATCAGCCCTTTTAATCAAGCTGCAGGTTATAATCACTTGGGGAACATTTTTTACTACCTCCAGAGATTTTAATTTAATTAATGTGGGTTAGGCCAGACTTCAGCATTGTCTTTATTTTTTTATTTTTATTTTATTTTTTTATTTTACTTTACAGTACTCTATTGGTTTTGGCATACATTGACATGAATCTGCCAACCCAGTTCTAATATTTAGCCAGGGTTGTGAACCATAGATATAGGGATTGTGATAAATGACATTTATGTAATACTTTTTTCTTTTCAAAGTGATTTTCGTAAAGTGAAGCACAGTCAAACTAAAATAAGCCCAAAACAGTGGTCTGCACAGGAAACCAAAATGTTTATCTGGTTGGCCACTCAGGCCCCAGAATCTAACCACTTCAGAAATCTCTCTATGACAATATATGGGAAAGTTCTATGCAAAGATGACAAAAGAACTTACAAAGCATGATTAAGCTCAACTTTTGTGATATCTACATTTCACTATTTGTTGTTGTTAGTTGCTAAGTCATGCCTGACTCTTTTGTGACGCTGTGGACTATAGCCTGCCAGGCTCCTCTGTCCATGGGATTTCCCAGGCAAGAATACTGGAGTGGATTGCCATTTCCTTCTCCAACATTTCCCTATACATTAATATAGGAACTGGGACTTCCCTGGTGCTCCAGTAACTAAGGATCCACCTTGCAATGCAAGGGACGCAGGCTTAATCCCTCGTCCAGGAAGTAAGATCCCACATGCTACAGAGAAATTTAGCCTGTTTCTTCTAGCGAAAGATCCCACATGATGCAATTAAGACTCAATGCAGTTAAATAAATTAACTAATTAATTTTTAAAAAACACTAAAAAATAAAGATATGTTATCAACTACCAAAGGTACATAGTGGAGGAATGAATCTGATAATAATTTCCAGTTCTTCTTCATTCAGGAATTTATGAAAACCCTTGGATCATTGTGATCAAAGGCATAGATTCTTATCCAGTCTTGATTCTGTTTTCCAAGACTCTGCTGCTGTTCTTTATGTATCAAACTACTCTAGTCATAGAGCAGGCACATGAGGATGTATTGTGTCAGAATCCTAATTCTACTTGCAGAGAATTCTCAATCTGTATGTCTGGAACTGTTCAATGTCGATTTTAAGTACCAAGTCTTTACCACCAATAGAAGCTATCCCCACAGTTACATCAGGAAAGATTGGCTGCCTCCTTTCTTGTTCAAGCTGGGACTGGCTTTGGTCTGTTCAGCTTAGCCCTACAGCCCTGGAGCTCTCTAACTTGCAGGCTCTGGCATCTGTGTTCTCTGTAGCTGAAAGCATTTCTCTCTGCCTGCTCCATGTCCTGGCTGGCTCAGAAAAGGGGAGAGAGTTTATTCTGCTCTATTAGGCAAGAGGAATAACTTCAAGCTGTACTTCCTATTGGACACTTGCTATAGGATACCATTAAATATCCTCTGGCAGCATTGACTCAGAGCACTGTTCTCTAATATTTTGTATCCACTATCTTGAGAGCTATACTTTGAAATAAATTAATGCTACTTGATAGTCACACAATGTTAAAAGTAAAGGAAGAAAAGTTATTGCTCATTTTGCATATGAGGAAACTGGGCAACAGAAGCTGAATCAGAGTAAGACACAGAACTGTTTAGTGCGAGAATTAGGATTAATGACAAGCACAGCAAATTGCATGGATTCAAATGCAATTTTAAATTGTTTTCTTGTGTAAAAATGTACATAACAGGGACTTCTGTGGTGGTCCAGGGGTTGAGAATCCACCTGCCAGTGCAGGGGCCGAAGGTTCAGTCTTTGGTCCAGGAAGGTCTCACATGCTTCGGAGCAACTAAGCAATTGGTGAGCCACAACTACTGAGCCTCTGTTCTGCAATAAGAGAAGCTACCACAAGAAGCCTGCACACCAGGGGAAGCCCGTGCACAGCAACAAAGACCCAGAGCAGCCAAATATAAAATACATTTTTTTAAAGGTACATACCAGAATTAAGAAACAAATGATGAACTGGGGAAAAGATTCACAGCATGTATAACTGAGAAGGTTTAACAGCAGTATGTCAGGAATTCTTGCAAATCAATAAGATAAAAGTGCTGCCCTCACAGCAAAACAGACAGAAAGCTCATTAAAAAAACAAATACAGATGGCCAACAAATATATGAGCTGATGTTTATTAGTGAATACGAGTTTAAAACAATGATTGGTGGATATTTTTCACTTTTTAATCTATGCAGTATTCCTTCTCCCCTCCCACTTTTTTTTCTTTTTTTGGCTTATTTTGTTTTCCACTTATATTTTATTTTTTAAAACCTTTTTGTTCTGTACTGAGGTATAGCTGGTTAACAGTGCTGTGATTCTTCTCCCCTCTTTTTGATATGAAACATCTTTGTCCAAGATTCCAACTCTGTGGTTCTGGGAGGGCTGATGACACCTATAATAGACATCTGTCCCTTTTGTTGTGCATCATTCAGCCCCTCTCCCCTGCTTCTCTGTTACAAACCCTTCACCTCTCCTGTGAGTCATTCTGGTTTTGTTGCTGGAGCTAACATCTCCCTCCATCTTTGATCCTGGGTGGTACCTGACCCAGTCCTAACTAATCAGAATTTTCTCATCTTACCTGCCACCATGATTTGCTTAGGGATAATGCAATATCCAAGTCAGGTCAACCAAAGTCATCCTTAGAACTTTTGCTGCAAACATCAAAACTGAGGCACAGTTGGTCATCAGTAATTGAGTTTGACACCCAAGGATTCAACCAACTGAATTAAATATATTTGGGGAAAAAAATCCCAAGATGTTCCAAAAAGCAAAACTTAAATTTCCTGCATGCAGACAACTATTTACATAGCATTTACATTGTAATAGATACTGTATGTAATCTAGAGATGATTTACTCTCTAAATTGGGAGAGGGGAGTTTAAATAAATAAATTATATGCCAGTACTGCACCATTTTATATGAGGGACTCGAGGATCCTCAATTTTGTAATTTGCAGAGACCCTTGGAACTAATTATCCTTAGATACCAAGGGATAACTGCATACCTTCTTTGAGACTCATGAGACTTCTGAGTCATTTAAGTCTGGAGCTGCCAGGAACCATTTTGTCAACAGGCAGAGAAAGTTTATTGAGAATGAAGCCCAAAAAAAGAGTGGGATGAAAGGTAACCAATAAGTCCTGATGGCATTGTATGAGCCTGTGGATCTTGTTGTTCCTGAAAGCAACACTCTTTTCTAGACTTTTCAGTTACATGAGCCAACATATTCACATGTTCTGCTTTAATCAACCTAAGTTAGATTTTCATAAAGGAGATCAAATAAGCTCTGCTTATTGTAAAACTAAATAAAAAAGAACAAAGATTTCTCTTTCCTCCAGACCTCCTAGACTTAAATGATGTAAGCAGCTGCCTGCAACTATATCCCCCTCCTTAGAAAAATCCATGTTCAGTAGAAAACCAATGAGGATAGCTATTCTTGGACATCAATTGGGTTCCTTAATCAAGTCAATCCTGAGGTCAACATCCTGATGAACGATGTTCATTAATCTCATATTTTGCTTAAGCCAGCTTATATAAATTCTCTATCATTGTAGCCAAGAGTCCTAACACAATGATATCTTACTTGTATTTGTCCTAAAAAAGAGAGATATCAATTTCCCTAAAATAAAAAATAACAATAACCAATATTATTGATGATGTGCCAAAATAGGGATTCTCATGCACTGCTAGTGTTTGAACACAAACATTTTGTACAGTAATTTGAAAGATCTGGAAAGTCTTAAAAATTACACATCATTGGAGGAAGGAGAAAGGGATAACTAGGTATAAACTAAGGTATTTTTAGGGCAGTGGAACTATTCTCTATGATGCTCTAATAGCAAAAAAAAGACATTATACATTTGTCAAAACCCATAGATCTGTACAATATAAAGAGTGATGATGCTGATAAAAGCTGTGGATTTCAGTTAATAATAATGTATCAATATTTCATTTATTGTAACCACAAAGGTACTACACCAATGTAAGATAGTAATAGGAGAAGATGTGTGGGCACTGAGATGAGTATGGGAGCTCTCTATACTTTCTTTTCTACTGATGTAAAACTGCTCTAAGAAATAGCCTATTAATTTAAAAATGAAAGAAGAAAGAAAGAGAAAAAGAAAGGAAGGCAGGAAAGGAAGGAATACACATGGTTTATCCAGCAGTTCTGCAATTATAAATTTCTCCCAAGGGGAAAAAACACGCAAGGATGCAAAGAATATAAATAAAACACTTGTCATGGAAATGTTGTTTGTTATAGTAAAAAACTGGAACTGGAATCTATTCAAATATCGATCAGTTTTCACAAAATGCTAAATAAATGATTCATATGCAGTCTAAAAGAATGAGGATGTTGATCAGAGCTTTTTACCTAGGTCCAGGGATGAGCTTCAGGAATCCAAATGCTGGCTTTCTCATGGAGACATTTGCAGGTTCTCTGGATGCCCTCTGATCACACAGCTCCCTGACACGGTGACACTTCTGGGACAACCAGTGGGACTCTGGACCTCACCCTGGCAGGTCACCCTCTTTGGGAAATTCCTTTCAAGAAGGCTTGAGTCCAAATACCTTGCACTCCTTAAAAATCCTCAAGAGCTTCCTAGGACCTACAAAGTCCACACTTCCTAGCATGGTATTCAATGGTATTCAAGGCCTTCTATTATAGAGTTTGAATTGCTCATTCCAGTCCCACTTCTCACGCAAAGAGAATTACTTTTAAAAGTCTAGGTACTTTCCTTTATCACTGTTCAAACACATAGTCCCTTATGAATCACATGATGATGGAAAGATCAATTCAAATGACTTCAAATGCTGGCTTTCTCATGGAGACATTTGCAGGTTCTCTGGATGCCCTCTGATCACACAGCTCCCTGACACCGTGACACTTCTGGGACAACTAGTGGGACTCTGGACCTCACCCTGGCAGGTCACCCTCTTTGGGAAACTCCTTTCAAGAAGGCTTGAGTCCAAATACCTTGCACTCCTTAAAAACCCTCAAGAGCTTCCTAGGACCTACAAAGTCCACACTTTCTAGCATGGTATTCAATGGTATTCAAAGCCTTCTATTATAGAGTTTGAATTGCTCATTCCAGTCCCACTTCTCACGCAAAGAGAATTACTTTTTANAAGAAGGCTTGAGTCCAAATACCTTGCACTCCTTAAAAACCCTCAAGAGCTTCCTAGGACCTACAAAGTCCACACTTTCTAGCATGGTATTCAATGGTATTCAAAGCCTTCTATTATAGAGTTTGAATTGCTCATTCCAGTCCCACTTCTCACGCAAAGAGAATTACTTTTAAAAGTCTAGGTACTTTCCTTTATCACTGTTCAAACACATAGTCCCTTATGAATCACATGATGATGGAAAGATCAATTCAAATGACAGCTGCAATTATCATTCCTGGCATGGACCAAATATAAAGCAAATTAAAACACGGCATGATTTTGTACAAGTAAAGCGATAAAAATCTTAATGTGACACTAAAGACATTCTCCTTTGACTAAAACAGGTTCTTCTGTTTACCTCATAAAGAGGAAACCAATGTAAAATAGATAGCCACTGAGAATTTGCTGTAGGAAGCAAACTCAGGGAACTCAAACTGGGGCTCAGTAACAATCTAGAGGGGTGGGGTAGGGAGGGAAGTGAGGGATGTTCAAGTGGGAGAGGACATGGGTAAACCTATGTCAGACTTTATTTTTTGGGGCTCCAAAATCACTGCAGATGGTGACTGCAGCCATGAAATTAGAAGACGCTTACTCCTTGGAAGAAAAGTTATGACCAACCTGGATAGTATATTCAAAAGCAGAGACATTACTTTGCCGACTCAGGTCTGCCTAGTCAAGGCTATGGTTTTTCCTGTGGTCATGTATGGATGTGAAAGTTGGACTGTG
>SJYX01014152.1:38291-55898 GCA_006410675.1 Oreotragus oreotragus
AAAAAAAAAAAAAGAGGAAACCAAAGGGTAATTGTTGGTTCTACAGTGAACTAAATCTGATAAGCCACAATAACATAAATGTTCATATACTATTTTTTATAATTTTAGAATAAACACAAATCACAGAAGACTAAATTATTACACTTGAAAAAAACCTAAATTTGCAACTGACAGAGGTTGAAAAGTGAAATGGGAGAAGAGCAGATAACAGGGAGCATCTGAGCACAACTGTCCTCAACAGGAGATGCTCTCTTGGTTGAAGGAACAGCAAATGCAGATTCAAGGATACTATCTGGGACTTCCCTAGTGGTCCAGTGCTTAAGAATCTGCCTGCCAACGCAGAGGACATGGGTTTGACTAAGCCTGAGCGCCACAAGGACTGAGTCCGAATTCTAGAGCCCTCAGGTCACAAATACTGAAGCCCAAGTGCCCTCAAGCCTGTGCTCCGCAACAGGAGAAGCCCCCGCAGTGAGAAGCCCCCGCACGATGGAGGAACCCCTGCTCGCCGCAGCTAGAGAAAAGCCCGACCAGCAAGGAAGACCCAACACAGCCAATAAAGACACGAATAATTTTTAAAAAGGATACTGTCTGAAATCTAAGTGTTGGCTGGTAGAGGAAGCAGAGATTAGTGACAAAATTATGTTGGGAGGAGGGAAGCGGCAGAGGACGAGGCAGGAAAAGTGAACGGATTTGCACCCTATACAGCCGTGACAGCTATATCAAGAAACAACACATTTAGAGTATCCAGGTAATCACAAAAAGAACTAGAGACAGAAACTGCTAAAAGTAGTTACCTCTGGAGAACAAGTTAAAAGGACATCACAAGGAAGTAATCAGTAAGGTCCTGAATATGGAGCATTCTACTCGACGACTGACCTAGATTCTCTAATAAATCAGTGGTATAGGGGAAAAGTGAGTAAATCACAGGAGACAAAACAATTGAGTTCAACGTGGAGACTTCATTTGGGACCTCTATCGGTAGAATTTTGAAACAGAAAAATTGGATTATTAGCTGGATATAATATGATGATAGAAGAAACTGTTAATTTTGTTACGTATCATAATGGCATGAAGGTTAGATTTAAAAATATCTTTTGTAGTTAGGAGCATAGTGAAGTATTTCAGGTAAAAATAACATGATGTCTGGGATTTGCTTTTAAAATACTTTATGGCCAATCCCCCTTACCCTGAAAACATAAAGGGATAGAGAGAAACAAGACTGGCTAAAGGTGATAATTGTAAATACTGGGTTCACAGGGTTCACACTACTATTGTTTCTGTCTTTGTGTATGTTTGGAATTTTCAAAAATAATAGACTGTTTAATTAAAAAAAAAAAGCAGGTGCCTCTGGGGGTATGGGATAGAGCTTGGGGAGCATTGGTGCTGATAAGATTGTTTTATATTTTTCGTTTTTTCAATGAATGTTTATTGAGTCCCTTGTGTGAGGCACACTTTAGGCCCTTTGGGGGATATAAACAGAACAGATGAAAATTTCTCTTTTAGCGGAGCTCACATTCCAGTCAGGGGAAAGAGACAGTTTATAGACACAAAAAATTAGTTTGATTTATGGTTGTTTAATTATACCTATGGATTACTTTGATAAAAATAATTGAAAATAGATCACTTTAAAAAATAAAATAAAATCTCCCTCCTTTTCATTCCTCTATCTTTTCCTGTCAGAATTCTCCTTTATTCTTCAGGTTAGCTTTAAGTGATCAGCTTTAACGAGGTCTTCTTTATCCACAGCTAGAATTAACTGCTGTTTTGCATTTTCTTGTACATCACTAGTAACTCTAACATGTATTTTATTCTCTCATATGACTCTTTATAGCTTTACTAAATGGTTTTATATTTCATTATTTCATTCATATAATAATCTTGAGTGGTTTTTATTTCAATATTATTATTTCCACTTACCAGATGAGAAAGTTAGAGCTCTGAGAGAACAATGACCTAATCAGATTAGTGAGACACAGAGATGGTGTCTGAAGCCTAAATCATAGTTTCCAAATGCAAATGTTACTCCACTACCTCTCCATAGTTAGTGGTTTCTAACAGTCTTTTTCTTGTTAAAATGGGATTTGAATCAAGTACTCTTAGCAAATTATATTAAATTAGGTAGTTCAGAAAATCTTGGGAGGAAAAGCAAGTCTCCCACCTCATCAATCCCCAGTCACTTTATAAGAGCAATATTTTTTCATCATTTTCATTTTTAGCTCCTTTGGTGGTCATCTGTGTAACTCTAGAGAATACATTTACATCTCCATGTATTGATCATTATCACCTTTAGATATTCTCAGCTGGCTGTCTCCTATAAAGGGGGAGGACTTAGCCATCTGAATGGCTTTCATGTCTTGGGTTAGGTTCCCCAGGACGCTGACTCTGAGACAGAGGCTCTGGGGACAACCCTGGAGGAGTGAAAGCAGCAGGACTGAGCTGCGAGAGGAGCTGACCTGATGAGCAGAAGCCTGAGCCTGTCCCAGGAGCTCTGTGGCTGGGAAAGCCCTTCATAGCTGTCATGAATTGAGACAAGGGGGCTGGGCCTCTGTATCCCATCACTGAGCATCAACCAGTCATCAGTTTAAAGTTGGAGAACATCACATTAGACAAGATACCTCTCCTCAGCTGAGACCCAATTCCAGGAAAAGGACTCGGAGGTAAGTTGGCAGCAGCCAATACTTCCATAACCAGTGGCGAATGAGCATCTCAGCCCTGGTGTGGGAATGTGAGTAGACACCCACTAAATGGCTTGGATCCACTTACTTCTTACAGCAAACTCACCCCATTTGCAATTCAGTTCAGTTCAGTCGCTGAGTCGTGTCCACCTCTTTGCGACCCCATGCACTGCAGCATGCCAGGCTTCCCTGTCCATCACCAAATCCCAGAGCTTACTCAAATTCATGTCCATCAAGTCAGTGATGCCATCCAACCATCTCATCCTCTGTCATCCCCTTCTTCTCCTGCCTTCAGTCTTTCCCAACATCAGGGTCTTTTCAAATGAGTTAGTTCTTCGCATCAGGTGGCCAAAGTATTGGAGTTTCAGCTTCAACATCAGTCCCTCCAATGAACACCCAGGACTGATTTCCTTTAGGATGGACTGGTTGGATCTCCTTGCAGTCCAAGGGACTCTCAAGAGTCTTCTCCAACACCACCATTCAAAAGCATCAATTCTTCAGTGCTCAGCTTTCTTTATAGTCCAACTCTCACATCCATACATGACTACTGGAAAAACCATAGCCTTGACCAGATGGATCTTTGTTGGCAAAGTAATGTCTCTGCTTTTTAATATGCTGTCTAAGTTGGTCATAACTTTTCCTTCAAGGAGCAAGTGTCCTTTAATTTCATGGCTACAGTCCCTCTGCAGTGATTTTGGAGCCCCTCAAAATAAAGTCTGACACTGTTTCCACCGTTTCCCCATCTATTTGCCATGAAGTTATAGGACCAGATGCCATGATCTTCATTTTCTGAATGTTGAGTTTTAAGCCAACTTTTTCACTCTCCTCTTTCACTTTCATTAAGAGGCTCTTTAGTTCTTCTTCACTTTCTGCCATAAGGGTGGTATCATCTGCATATCTGAGGTTATTGATATTTCTCCTGGCAATCTTGATTCCAGCTTGTGCTTTGCCAGTCCAGCATTTTTCATGATGTACTCTGCATATAAGTTAAATAAGCAGGGTGAATATACAGCCTTGACGTACATTTGGATTTAACCCACCCCAATTTCTGTTTGGTTCCTTTGTTTGGAGAACCTTACAAGAATGTTGGTGAGCCAAATTACAGCCCTTGCCTCTGCACATGCTCTCAAAACCACATCTGAGACTCACTACTTCCCTCCTCTAATACCAATTTCAGATTTCCTTCTCTCAGCTAGCACATCTGCTCAGCTAGGGTGGGGATGGGGAACCCTAACCTCCATTCCTGAGGAGTCTGTGTATGGTCAGCAAGCCTCCTCAGGTTAGGTTGGCTACATTGTCCACTTACCATCAAAACTGGGTGTGTGAGAAAGAAGAGAGGTTCTGCTGGATAAGCTGGCTGCCAAACATATTATTCCCCGCCCCACCATGAAGCTGAAATCTCATCCTCTTCTGATGATTGGCATCCATTATTCCTGCTGGGATGTGGTTCCTTTCCCTAGGCTTCTCTCCTTCACATCTCACATATCTGCACGTACCTCTAAGACAGCTCTAACTCACTATTCCTCAGCATAGCAAGTTCAACATCTTCACAACTAAACTGATTTTCTTCTTCATTCATAAACATGTTCTTTGTCCTTCTGTCCAGCTCCTATGTTGGAACCAGGTTCATTTTGGGTTCTCTGCCTCCTTCACCCTGTAAATATACCAAGTTCTGTAAATTCTCCCCCTAAATAGCTTCTAAATTCACTCATTCTCCGCACCTCCCCCCCACCGCAACTCCCCGCAATAGTCACTTTCCTTGCTCAGGGGCTCATCCTTTCTCACCTGGACTGTTACAAAATCCTCCAACTGTTCTTCCTTTCTCCAGTTTCCCCCATAGTCCTCCCACTCACATTATACCACATCTTTTAAAAAGTATGCCATTTCACTGATTAAAACTCTTCTAATGTTTAGGCTCTTCACAACTTGGCCCCTTCTTCACTTATCTCCCCTCCACTCCCTTCTGCACCTACTTGTTGCTTGTAGCTGCCCAAAGGTGACAGGCTCCCTTCATGTGTGTATGTCAAGCTGCTTCAGTCGTGTCCAGCTCTTTGCAGTTCTATGGACTGTAGCCAGCCAGGTTCCTCTGTCCATGGGATTCTCCAGGCAAGAACACTAGATGGGTTACCACACCCTTCTCCAGGGGATTGTCCCAACCCAGGGATCAAATCTGCATCTCCTGTGTCTCGTGCATTGGTAGGTAGGTTCTTTACCATGGTGCCACCTGGGAAGCCCGGCTCCCTTCATGTGCCTCATGCCTTTGCCTGTTCTTTCTCTTGGCCCACAGGCCTCCTGGTGGACTCTACTTCTCTTGGGAGATTCACTTCATTCCATCTCTGACCCTTCCTGATAGGTAGAAGGGGCTGCTTCTAGCCTCATGGTCACACTGCAGTTCTTCCATACCTTTATTAAGACTCTTATCACATGATGTTCACTTATTTGCCTTACACACGTAGTTGACTGAAATATATTTTTTTAATCGAAATGGTTTTGTACCATTCAGTTGTGAGTCCAGTGCACTGTATTACATTCACAGTTCCTAGAAACAGTAGATAATCAAAAGATGTCAAATGAGTGAATGAAATATACAAATGTTGTTCAGGGCATGATGCACTTGTCTCACCATCAGCAGTTGAGCAGGTACTTCGCATCATTTCCCAGTACTGTTAACTGGATGTGTGCTGACTGACTGTGGGGCCTGACCTCAAGAGGACTACCAAGATTTTCTGTTCATAGCCTAAGAATGCAAAATTCTAAGTTCTCCCTGGACAGTGACTCGATGGCTGTGAATCTGTTTTAGGGAAGAGATGCAAAAACGGAAACAAAGCAAAGCAGGCAGACTGAAGTAACACTGTAGAAAGAGTCACCAAGATGATGAGGGCTTACTCACCTAGCACTTACTTATCCAGAGTCTAGAACCAAGACTGAAATATGGTAGGCATTCAATAAATGTTTGTTGAACAACTAGAGAAAGACAAGAAAGGAATAACAAATGATGCCCTTGGAAGTGATGCAGAAGCTATAGAAAACTTTCAGGATGGAGAGAGATGAAGTCAGATTTTAAACCATTAAATTGTAAGCTGTTTACACTTAAGTTTTAATCTGGATATATCCTAAAGGTATTAAAAGAAAGACAAACTAAGAGATCCAGAATTGGAAATGTATCTATTTAAACCAAGGCCATGAAATGTGCACCCAGGGAGACTTAAATGAAAAAGATATTATACAGAAAGAGGCAACCATTTCCTGTACTTTTTAATCTCTTCTGTTATTTACCTTCATGATCCTAAATAATATATTTACAATGCTGTTCTGTTGACTTTTTTACATTTTAGAAATTATATATTGACTTCCCACTACCACAGAGACTAAAGATACCACTTTCTTTCTGTATCCCCTCACACTGAAATACACATTCTTTCCCCCATCCTCCAATACAGTTCTATTACAAATGTACTAAATCAATATTTGGTGTTTACTTTATTTGTTCATTCATCCAGTAAACATGATTTTGAATTACTTTGAAAATTGTAATCAGGGTATACGATAGCATTTGAATTTTCAGTAATTCCAGATAGCGTCTTCTGGGTGTTGCCTTTTGAAAAACATTAGTACAATTTGTCTGCCTATTTTAAAATATGAAATCAAATTTTAATCAATAAACAAACTATGTCAGTGCTCGTTATGTCCAAAGCAATATGAGGGAGATCAAGATATCTAAAACAGAATCTTTACTAAAATATGTGTCTTAAAATATATACAAGAGTGTTTTCTAAAGTCAGACTTTCCCATAGATTAATATCACTATTTTTAAATGCCTCATTTTCATTGAAGAATCACAGGGGCTCCCAGAACTCCTGGCCATTCCTTCCTGTACTTTACAAAATGTAATGTGTACAAACCCTGCTTTTGAGAGAATAGTTGTCTCTAGATTTTCATTTAATAGCAATAGAATTTCTTAGAAAATATTACTACTGTATGATTGTTTTAAATTGCTCTCCTAGTTGCATAATGGTGCCTATAGCATAATGTTCAATAAGTATCCTGATAAGTTTGGAAAATCTTATGCTAAAAAGTCTTTAATAAACTATTGTGCTTGAAGTTGAAAAAAAAACAATATAAGTGTTTCTAAACTTATTTGATCACAAAATCTTAAAAAAAAAAAAAGGATTATAGTTTAGGAAACAGTGATTTCGTCCACTCCTTTGACGCAGTCTCCACTTGATTCAAATGTCATGCAAATGTGCATGCAGTGTGTATGCGTCCTCCCCCAACACACACACACACTACCTGTCTCCCCTAGTAGAAACTGCTAGGATGGCACTTCCTGCTTTGGGGTGTAACAAGTGGCTCTTTGAAACCAGGATTATGTTCTTAGCCCAAAGTTATAATTAATGATGTGGCAAAATAGAAAAAAGGAAACTATATTAACTCCTAAACACCTTATGTCTTTAGATAATTCTTTGTGCTTAAAACCACCTCCCACATCCACCAGTGAGACAGGTGAGCCAATGGAACAGCCATCCCAGACTCTCCCTCTGCTATCTGAAGTCCTGTCCATAGCTGACTCTCTTGTTTCTTTTCTTTCCAGTTTTTAGAGGGGTAATGCCTGAACTAACGCCTAGATCACCAGATGCCTGGTGTAAAGGCCTTTATGAGTGTCAGTCTTCCATTTCTGAAGAATATATAGAAGTAGTGCAAAGAAACTTCTAGTCACCAGAGGTCAGGGATTACATGTTCTTTTTATAATTTTTTCACAACATTCACTTTGAAAATTTTCAACCTGTACAAAAAATTCAAAGAGTTATATATACAATTAATACCCATACAGTCTTCACTAAGATCAAATCATCGTTAACTTTTGCTGCATTTGCCTGTCTCTCCCATGCCCCTCACCTTTCTCTCTCTTTCTTTCCCCCCCACTCCATTCATGTTTTTTAAAAGTATGCTGCACATATCAAAATATTTCACCCCTAAATAGTCTACATGCCTCATCTAAGAATAAAAGCATTCACCTACATAATCATAATACTACTATCGCATCTAAGAAAACTGACATAGATTTAACAGCATCATTTGACATACAGTCTATATTTAAATTTACTCAATGAGGGATTCTCTAAATATTGCCCCTAAGGGTACATAGATGGCAGAAAGAGGGCAGTAAAAGGCAAGCAACTGACTGTGTAGCGAAGTTCCTGGCACCTGGAGCCCATTTTTGCTGACTCTTGTAGTATTGCTTTCCTAGGGAAATTTAATTAATATGATTAAATGGTTAGGAGTAATTAAACCTCTCACTTAAATGATTGTGAATGTTACTTGTACTTTCAGCAAATCCATAAGAAGAACATCAACTCTGCATGGTTTATAACATAAGAGCTAAACCAAATACTAAGATTTGGATCTAATCCTTGGATAGATAGTCCTAAAATGGATATATTCTCCAGGCTTTTAAGGATGCTGGCATATAAGCCATTCTTGTATTTTTTGCAGTAGGAGAATTTAATTCATCAGGTGCACCTTTCACCTAGATAGTGGAATTTGTTTTTTGTTTTTTAAGGGTATTTTTGCCCAGGATCTAGGAGGCTGTTTGAGCATATTCTGTCCAGACTGGGGTTCTACAATTACCCGCAGGATCCTGGAGCCTCATGCCAGCTTATTCACAGCAGGCCAGACTCTCTTAATATGCTTGTGTCGAATGTCATTTTCCATATGTGTCTGGTTCTTTTCACCCTCTAGATTCATTACACATTCTTTCCTACCACTCTGTTTACTACTGACCCTCTCCACCAGTGTCTGTTCTCTATAAACGTAGGACTTTGATTTCTTTCCAAAGGAACAACTCATTGGGACTTGTCTCCTCGAACACTTCAGGTTAACTGTGGGATTTAAAACCTTTACAGAAACAAATAAATGTAATTGAACAAAGAAAGACAGGTGTGCTGCCATAAGAGCTTCAGGTATAATGGGAAAGAAAGATAATGCGTCAGTCTGATAGGGGCTTCTTTTGCTGTGGTCTCTGTCTGGGAAGCTAGTGTATTTATTGATTAGTCCTCAAAAGAGACATCATTCCCAATCCTGAACATTCCTCCCACATCCGTGGTGGATTCATGTTGATGTTTGGCAAAACCAATACAATAAAGTAATTAGCCTCCAATTAAAATAAATAAATTTTTAAAAAACCACAATGAGATATCAACAACAACAACAAAAAAGACATCATTCACAAACTGACCCCTGGCTTGTGGCAGGAGACTAACATTTGTGGCAGGAGACTAACATTTGTGTTAGTTTCAATAACCGTATGAACAAATTCTGTTGCTGGGAAGTCACAAGCAATTGTTGCCTTGACAACACAGCATGCAAGTCTCTAGTTCCCTTCGTAATTTTCCTGAGAAGATGGTGATTACTTACTAGTCCTACCTATGAGGTTATTGCAGACTCTTTATCATCTGAGCCATCAGGGAAGCACTACATCTTGCCTACAAGATGAGAAGTGTTAACCTATAACTAATTTGCTGGAGCTTTGTCAATACCTGAGAACTTCATCAAGATTCAGGTTGCAAATTACACAAAGCAAGCTTAGACATGAAAGGCCATAATAATGTAGAACATTAAGTTTAAAACTTGATTATTGCCGGCAAAGCATCTTGTTTTATTAAGAAAGCATTTTTGCTATAAAAGAAGGATATATGTGTCATGGAGGCTAAACAATATGTTACTAAACAACTGAAGGCTTACTGGAGAAATCAAAAATGAAAATAAAAAATACCTAGAGACAAATGAAAATGAAGACAGGATGATCCAAAACCTGTGGGATACAGCTAAAGCAGTTCTAAGAGGCAAGTTTATAAGGAATCCCCGGGCAGTCCAGTGCTAAGGACTCCACACTTTCACTGCTGAGGACCCAGACCCAATACCTGGTCAAGGAACTAAGATCCCACAAGCCACACAAGGCCAAAAAAAAATTTTTTTAAGAGGGAAGTTTATAGTGATATGAGTTTACCTCAGGAAACAAGAAAAATCTCAAATAAACAACCTGACCTTACACCTAAAGAGAAAACAACAAAGCCCAAAGTTAATAGAAGGAAAGAAATGATAAAGATTGGAGCAGACATATATGAAACAGAGACTTAAAAACAAGCAGAGAAGATCAATGAAACTAATAGTTGCTTCTTTGAAAAAATAAACAAAATTGATAGTCCTCTAGCCAGACTCATGAAAAAAGGAGAGGGCCAAATTAATAAAATTAGAAATGAAAACAGAGACTTCCAACTGACACCACAAAAATACAAAGGATCATAAGAGACTACCATGAACCACCATATGCCGATAAAATGGACAACCAAGAAGAAATAGATATAGTTTCCTAAAACTGAATCAGGAATAAATAGAAAATATAAATAGACAAATTATCAGTAGTGAAACTGAATCAGTAATTTAAAAATTTCCAATAAACAAAAGTCCAGGACCAGATGACTTCAGAGATGAATTCTATCAAACATTCAGAGAAGAGTTAATATCTATTCTTCTCAAACTATTCCAAAAGTTTCAGAGGAAGGATCACTTCCAAACTTATTATATGGGGCCAGCATCACCCTGATACCAAAGCCAGACAAAGATATCACAAAAAAGAAAACTATAGCCAAATATCACTGATGAACATAGTTACAAAAATGCTCAACAAAATACTAGCAAATTGACTCCAAAAAATATACTAAAAGGGTCATATACCATGATCAAATGGGATTTATTCCAGGGATGCAAGGATTTTTCAGTATCTGCAAATCAATCAAGGTGATACACCACATGAAGAACAAAACCATATGGTCACCTCAATAAATGTAGAAAAAGCTTTTTATAAAAATTAAACATCCATTTATGATAAAAACTTTACAGAAAAAAATGGATATATAGAGAACATACCTCAACATAGAGGCATAGTAAAAATCAGAGACATTACTTTGCCTCTTGCCTACAAGATGAGAAGTGTTAACCTATAACTAATTTGCTGGAGCTTTGTCAATACCTGAGAACTTCATCAAGATTCAGGTTGCAAATTACACAAAGCAAGCTTAGACATGAAAGGCCATAATAATGTAGAACATTAAGTTTAAAACTTGATTATTGCCGGCAAAGCATCTTGTTTTATTAAGAAAGCATTTTTGCTATAAAAGAAGGATATATGTGTCATGGAGGCTAAACAATATGTTACTAAACAACTGAAGGCTTACTGGAGAAATCAAAAATGAAAATAAAAAATACCTAGAGACAAATGAAAATGAAGACAGGATGATCCAAAACCTGTGGGATACAGCTAAAGCAGTTCTAAGAGGCAAGTTTATAAGGAATCCCCGGGCAGTCCAGTGCTAAGGACTCCACACTTTCACTGCTGAGGACCCAGACCCAATACCTGGTCAAGGAACTAAGATCCCACAAGCCACACAAGGCCAAAAAAAAATTTTTTTAAGAGGGAAGTTTATAGTGATATGAGTTTACCTCAGGAAACAAGAAAAATCTCAAATAAACAACCTGACCTTACACCTAAAGAGAAAACAACAAAGCCCAAAGTTAATAGAAGGAAAGAAATGATAAAGATTGGAGCAGACATATATGAAACAGAGACTTAAAAACAAGCAGAGAAGATCAATGAAACTAATAGTTGCTTCTTTGAAAAAATAAACAAAATTGATAGTCCTCTAGCCAGACTCATGAAAAAAGGAGAGGGCCAAATTAATAAAATTAGAAATGAAAACAGAGACTTCCAACTGACACCACAAAAATACAAAGGATCATAAGAGACTACCATGAACCACCATATGCCGATAAAATGGACAACCAAGAAGAAATAGATATAGTTTCCTAAAACTGAATCAGGAATAAATAGAAAATATAAATAGACAAATTATCAGTAGTGAAACTGAATCAGTAATTTAAAAATTTCCAATAAACAAAAGTCCAGGACCAGATGACTTCAGAGATGAATTCTATCAAACATTCAGAGAAGAGTTAATATCTATTCTTCTCAAACTATTCCAAAAGTTTCAGAGGAAGGATCACTTCCAAACTTATTATATGGGGCCAGCATCACCCTGATACCAAAGCCAGACAAAGATATCACAAAAAAGAAAACTATAGCCAAATATCACTGATGAACATAGTTACAAAAATGCTCAACAAAATACTAGCAAATTGACTCCAAAAAATATACTAAAAGGGTCATATACCATGATCAAATGGGATTTATTCCAGGGATGCAAGGATTTTTCAGTATCTGCAAATCAATCAAGGTGATACACCACATGAAGAACAAAACCATATGGTCACCTCAATAAATGTAGAAAAAGCTTTTTATAAAAATTAAACATCCATTTATGATAAAAACTTTACAGAAAAAAATGGATATATAGAGAACATACCTCAACATAGAGGCATAGTAAAAATCAGAGACATTACTTTGCCGACAAAGGTCTGTCTAGTCAAAGCTATGGTTTTTCCAGTAGTCACGTATGGATGTGAGAGTTGGACCATAAAGAAAGCTGAGCGCTGAAGAATTGATGCTTTTGAAATGTGGCATTGGAGAAGACACTTAAAAGCCCCCTAGCCTGCAAGGAGATCAAACCAGTCAATCCTAAAGAATTCAGACCTGACTATTCATTGGAAGGACTGATGTTGAGGCTGAAATTTCAATTGTTTGGCCACCTGATGTAAAGAACTGACTCACTGGAAAAGACCCTGATGCTGGGAAAGACTGAAGGCAGGATGAGAAGGGGACGACAGAGGATGCTTGGATGACATCGCTGACTCAATGGACATGAGTTTGAGCAAGCTCCAGGATTTGGTGATGGACAGGGAAGCCTGGCGTGCTGCAGGTCACAGGGTCACAAAGAGTCGGACATGACTGAGCGACTGAACTGAACATCAACATAATAAAGCCCATTTATGACAAACCCACAGCTAACATCATATCTAACAGTGAAAAGCTGAAAGCATTTCCTCTAAGATCTGGAACAAGACGAGAATGCCCAGGCTCACCACTTTTATTCAACATATTTCTGGAAGTCCTCATCATGGCAATTAAAGAAGAGTAAATAAAAGGAATCCAAATTGGAAAAGAAGGAAAACTGTCATTGTTTGCAGATGACATGATGGTTTAGAACGCAGAAAACTCCTAAAGACACTACTAGAAAATTACTAGAGCTCATCAATGAATTCAGTAAAGCTGCTAGATACCAAATTAATGCACAGAAACCTCTTGCACTTCTATACACTAACAGCGAAAGATCAGAAAGAGAAATGAAAGAAACAGTTCCATTTACCATCACATCTAAAGAGTAAAATACCTAGGATTAAATGGACGTAGGAGCCTGGCAGGCTACAGCCCACAGGGTCACAAAGAGTCGAACACGGCTGAGCGACTTCACTTCACTTCAAGGAGGGAAAAGACCTATACTCCAAAAACTATAAGACACTGATGAAAGAAACTAAAGACAACATAAACAGATGGAAAGATGTACCATGTTCTTGGATTGGATGAATCAATATTGTTAAAGTGACCATACTACCCAAGGCAATCTACAAGTTCAATGCAATCTCTTATCAAATCACCAATGGCTTTCCCCACAGAACCAGAATGAAGTTTTTTTAATTTGTATAGAAACACAAAAGACCCAAAGTAGCCAAAACAATCTTGAGAAAGAAGGACAGAGCTGGAGGAATCACATGTCCTGACTTCACACTATACTACAAAGCTATAGTAACCAAAATGTACGCCACCAGCACAAAAACATACACATGAATTGGAGGCATAGGATAGAAAGCCTAGAAATAGACTCACGCACTAGTAGTCAATTCATCTATGACAAAGGAGGCAAGAATATACAACGGAGAAAAGACAGTCTTTCCAACAAATTACAAAGCTATCTGTAAAAGAATGCGATTAGAACATTCTCTAAGACAACACACAAAAAAAACTTGAAATGGATTAAAGAACTAAATGTAAGACCAGATATGACAAAACTCCTAGAGGAAAACATAGGCAGAACACTCACTGACATAAATTGTAATGGTATTTTTTTTGATGTCTCCTAAAGGAATGGAAATAAAAGCAAAAATAAACACATGGAACCTAATTAAACTTAAAAGCTTTTTATACAGCAAAGGAAACCATGAACAAGACAAAAAGATAACCTATGCAGTAGGAGAAAATATTTGCGAACGATGCTACCAACAAGAGATTAATTTCTAAAATATATAAACAGCTCATATAGCTCAACATAAAAAAAAACACAAAGAACTCAATCAAAAAATGGGCAGAAGATCTAAATAGATTTTTTTCCAAATAAGATATACAGATGGCCAACAAGCATATTAAAATATGTTCAATAAAACTAATTATTAGAGAAATTTAAATCAAAACTATAATGAGGTGTCACCTCACACCAGTCAAAATGGTCAGTATTAAAAAGTCTACAAATAATAAATGCTAGAGAGGGTGTGGAGGAAAAAGAACCCTCCTACATTGTTGGTGGGAATGTAAATAGGTAAGCCACTATTGAGAATAGTATGAAGGTTCCTTAAAAATTAAAAATAGAGTTATCATATGATCCTGCAATCTTACTCCTGAACTCCAGAGAAAACCTAATTTGAAAGGATACATGTATCCCAATGTTCACGGCAGCACTATTTACAATAGCCAAGACATGGAAGCAACCTAAATGCCATCAACACTGAATATTATGAATACTACCTAGCCACAAAAGAGAATAAAGTGATGCCATTTGTAGCAATATGGCTGGACTTAGAGAGTATCATACCAAGTGAAGTATGATATTACCTATATACGGAATCTAAAAAGCTTAGGCAAATCAACTTATTTACAAAACAGAAATAAGACTGCATGAGTAGAAAACAAGCTGATGGTTACCAAAGGGAATAGCAGGGGCAGGAAGATATATAAATAAGGAGTTTGGGATTAATACATGCATACCACTATATACAAATTTTCACTTTCAACTACTAGGGATTGTTATCAGTGATTACCTCCAAGCTAGGCAATAAATAGGAAGCAAGCACAATATGCACTTTGACCTGCTGTGTTACTCTCAGTACTCAGTTCTCTTGTCAAGATCATACTTCCCCAAGTCAGAGGTGAGACAGAAAACACAACAGACACCACTACCTGTCTCTTATACACATCTAGATGTGTATAAGAGACAGCTACTATACAGTATGGGGAACTATACTCAATATCTTGTAATAATTTATAATGAAAACGAATCTAAAAAAGAATATATTACATATATATGTATAACTGAATCATTTTGCTGTACACCTGAAACTAACACAACATTGTAAATGAACTATACTTCAATTTTTAAAAAGGTTTTTAAAAAAGAAGCATATATATGCAAATTACATATTCTAACTGAAAACTGATTTATATTTTCAAGTTTGTCTCCATCATTAGAGATCCTTTAACTTCATATGCCTCCACCTAGTTACTGTAATACACCTGCTGGGCTGGGGTTAGGGCTCTGGGAGAACAGCTTCAGACTGCAGCAGTGTAGAACTCAAGTATCCGAAGGGGTCTGTGAGGCCCGTGTGGTGCCAATCTGAGACGCAAGCAGACTTGAGAACTGCTTGTGCCTTAGAGCTTGCGCTCTCTTATGGCTCTTGGAAATGAGACTGCCCCATGAAGAAGAAGCCCAAGCCGCTTCCTGGAAGGTGAGAGATCCGTGTGCTAGTCATTCTGCTGTCTCTGCTGACAGCAGCACAGAGAGGTCATTCTACATTGTGCAGTGACCACTCAACCCAGCACTGATCAATGAACAGCTGAGCTGACTCACAAAAGAGGAACCATCTCGCCAACCAGACCATCAGAGGCATGAAAGCAGCGTAAGCAGATGGCTAGTCAAGACAGAAACTCCCTCTTGTCAGGTATATACTTGACAATGCAGCTTATATCATTTAAAAGGCACCAGGCTTTTTGGGGGTTTTGTTTTTGATGGGAATCATTTGAGATAGAATTTATCAGAATCCCTGTGCTTATAGCACATAAAGCAGAGAAGTACTATAAATAAGAGTGAGGGAAGCCACATATATTCAAGCCCCCCCAAGATTCTGGTATCAGTGAAGATAAGATAAAATTAATAATCTGCCACTACAAACAGAACACTGAAGACAATTGGAAATTACATGTGGTCAACTCAAAGTGCGCTAGGGTTACACTTTTGAAATTTACAATTTAAGAGCATTGTTGCTCAAGAAAACTTGAAATGTCCTGAAATCTTATAAATCATGTATGAAATGTTACAGAGTATTTCCCAAACTTGAAAAACATGTACTATTTGCATGTTACTAAAAATATGGTGCAGGGAGTTCCCTGGTGACCTAGTGGTTAGGATTCTGGGCTTTCACTGCCGTGGCCTGGATTCAGTCCCTGGTCAGGGAACTAAGATCCTGCAAGTTACACAGCATGGCCAAAGATAAGTGTGTGTGTGTGTGTGTGTGTGTGTGTGTGTGTGTGTGTGTGAATCCCTGTGCTTATAGCACATAAAGCAGAGAAGTACTATAAATAAGAGTGAGGGAAGCCACATATATGCAAGCCCCCCCAAGATTCTGGTATCAGTGAAGATAAGATAAAATTAATAATCTGCCACTACAAACAGGACACTGAAGACAACTGGAAATTACATGTGGTCAACTCAAAGTGCGCTAGGGTTACACTTTTGAGATTTACAATTTAAGAGCATTGTTGCTCAAGAAAACTTGAAATGTCCTGAAATCTTATAAATCATGTATGAAATGTTACAGAGTATTTCCCAAACTTGAAAAACATGTACTATTTGCATGTTATTAAAAATATGGTGCAGGGAGTTCCCTGGTGACCTAGTGGTTGGGATTCTGGGCTTTCACTGCCGTGGCCTGGATTCAGTCCCTGGTCAGGGAACTAAGATCCTGCAAGTTACACAGCATGGCCAAAGATAAGTGTGTGTGTGTGTGTGTGTGTGTGTATGTACTATTTGCATGTTACTAAAAATATGGTGCAGGGAGTTCCCTGGTGACCTAGTGGTTGGGATTCTGGGCTTTCACTGCCGTGGCCTGGATTCAGTCCCTGGTCAGGGAACTAAGATCCTGCAAGTTACACAGCATGGCCAAAGATAAGTGTGTGTGTGTGTGTGTGTGTGTGTGTGTGTGTGTGTGTGTGATATAAAACCGAAATAAACTCTTTTAAGTTACTGAAAGAAACAACATAAATTTTGATCAACACTGGGTTCTCTCTAAGATTACAAAATCTTTCTAATGCTATTATCTTATGAAGAGCACCTTGTCTTATGAAAAGGATATCAAAGAAAGTGGATCCCAAAAAGTAGGTAAAAAAAGTTCCATAGAGATGTATTAGGCAGATAATAAAAATATTGTTCTTTTAGGTTTGGGAATATTTGTGACATTTGTCAGCTTTTTAAAATTTGTGATTGGTGTGATTTCTTTTCTCATTCTAATCAAATATTTACATTTTCACCTAATTCTGCATTTATGATCTTATATTCTTTTTTCTTAAAGAGAACAAAACTGTATAAGCTTAAAGCCACTCCAAACTTAGACCTGGATCTGCATCTGGTCAGGATGTAAAGATAATTTGATGGGAATCACTTGACATAGACTCAACAATGTCATTAAGGATTTTCTTTCCTTCTATCCCTCTCCTTTGACATCTATGATGTCAATATCATCTCTATGCTTGCTTCCTTCATGGTGACAAAATGGCTGCAAGAGTGCCAACCTTCCATTTGTATTCTACTCTATTCAGGAGAGTGACAGCTGCCTTTCCATTGTGCTCTCAGAATGAGAAACTTGAAACAGAAACCCCTGTCTACCAGCAAAAGAGACACAGATGTGTAGAGCGGACTTTTGGACTCTGAGGGAGAAG
>SJYX01014152.1:58642-101817 GCA_006410675.1 Oreotragus oreotragus
ATGCCATGATCTTAGTTTTCTGAATGTTGAGCTTTAAGCCAACTTTTTCACTCTCCTCTTTCACTTTCATCAAAAGGCTCTTTAGTTCTTCTTCACTTTCTGCCATAAGAGTGGTGTCATCTGCATATCTGAGGTTATTGATATTTCTCCTGACAATCTTGATTCCAGCTTGAGCTTCATCCAGCCCAGCATTTCTCATGATGTACTCTGCATCTAAGTTAAATAAGCAGGGTGACAATATACAGCCTTAACATACTCCTTTTCCTATTTGGAACCAGTCTGTTGTTCCATGTATGCAGATATATATATATATATAGGTATATATATATATACACACACACACATATACATATATATATATTAAAGAAACTATTAATTCTGACTGAGAAAGTAGGTGGCAGTCATTGGCCTAAAGTAAGTATTTGAATTTCACTTTCAACTACTAGGGATTGTTATCAGTGATTACCTCCAAGCTAGGCAATAAATAGGAAGCAAGCACAATATGCACTTTGACCTGCTGTGTTACTCTCAGTACTCAGTTCTCTTGTCAAGATCATACTTCCCCAAGTCAGAGGTGAGACAGAAAACACAACAGACACCACTACAGTAGGCTAGGAGGGATTTGCATTGAACACGCTGAGTCTAGCACTTCATGACTTTGTTAGTCTCTAAAGAAGGCTGGTGGCTCAGAGGCTAAAGCATCTGCCCCCAGTGTGGGAGACTCAGGTTTGATCCCTGGGTTAGGAAGATCCCCTGGAGAAGGAAAAGGTAACCCACTCCAGTATTCTTGCCTGGAGAATCCCATGGACAGAGAAGCCTGGTAGGCTACAGTCAATGGGGGGCCAAAGAGTCAGACAGGACTGAGCGACTTCACTTTCATTTTCACTTTAAAGAAGGTGAAGTGATATAATGGAAAGAATGTTACTCCAGGGACTGGAAGAATTGATTTCTATTTCCAACTCTACTTATTCACCTGATACCTTGGGCAAGTCATAGTCTTTCTGAGCCTTAGAAAGCCTACTCAGAGCGTAGACCAATTTTCTATTCTGATCATCCCCTCTTCTGTACTATGTAGGCTCCTTAAAGGACTGCTTGTCTTGTAGGACCTTTTTGCTGGACACTCTGACATTCAATTCACCTTCACAGAAATTTCGCTGTGTCACTGCCACTTTTGCTACTCAGAAACCCTCTTCATTGTATTGGTTGATTTTGTGCTTGTTAGTAATTATTTGCCCACTTCCAGCAGCTATGCTCCATGTACTAAGAATCGCCTAATCTCCATCACCAACTTTGCATTTAACCTCTGTATTCATTCACTGCACAAATATTTATTGGTGGCAAAAAAAATAACTGAAATTTAGGATAGGTTATATTATTGAAAATTTACTTATATGTGTATGTGTGTGCTTAGTAAATTTAAATGCTGGTTTGTTTTGACTGAAGTCTAATTAACACACAACATTATATTAGTTTCTGGTATATAACATAATGAGATGATATTTGTATATACAGCAAAATGATCACTACAATAAATCCAGTTAACATCTGTCTTCATACATGGTTAAAATTATTTTTATTCTTTTGATGAGGACTTTTAAACATCTCCTCTGTTAGCAGCTTTCGAACATGCAATACAGTATTATTAACTACAGATATCATACTGCACATTAAATTACTATGACTTACTTATTTTATAACTGGAAGTTTGTACTCTCTGACCTTCTCCCATTCACCCATTTTACCCATCCTGCACTGCTTATTTCAGGCAACCACTAATCTATTCTGTGTACCTATGAGCTTGTTTCTTTCATATTTCGTGTATAAGTGAGATCATATAGTATTTGTCTTTTTCTGTCTGTCATTTCACTTAGCAAAACACCCTCTAGATCCACCCATGGATCTAGAATGTTGTCAGAACTGGCAAGATTTCCTTCTTTTTTTATGCCTGAATAGTATTCAGTTGTACATGTATGCAACATCTTCCTTATCCTTTCATCTAGTGATAGACACAGGTTGCTTCCACATCTTGGCTATTGTAAATACATCTTTTCAAATTAGTGGTTTTGTTTTCTTTGGATAAATACTTGGAAGTGAAATTGCTGGATCATGAAGAACCTCTATACTGTTTTCCATAGTAGCTGCACCAGTTCACGTTCCCATCAGTAGAGTACAAGTGTTCCCTTTTTTCCACGTTCTCACCAACATGTTATTTCTTTTATTTTTGATAATGGCTATTCTAACAGGTATGAGGTGATACCTCATTGTGGTTTTGCTTTGCATTTCTTTGATGACTAATGATACTGTGAGCATCTTTTCACATACTTGTTGGTATGTCTTCTTTGGAAAAATGTCTACTCAGATCCTCTGCCCAAGTGTTACTCATACTGCTATATGAGTTCTTTCTATATTTTGGATATTAACCCCTAACTCATGTGATATGCAAATATTTCCTCCCATTCTGTAGGTTGCCTTTTCATGTTATTAATAATTTTCTTTACTGTGCAGAAGTTTTTCAGTTTGATGTAGCCCAAACTTGTTTATTTTTGCTTTTGTTGCCTTTGGTTTTGGAGTCAGATCCAAATAATCATCACCAAAACTGATGTCAAGAAACTTACTGTCTATATTTTCTTTTAAGAATTTTATGGTTTTAGGTCTTACATCCAAGTCCATAAGTGTCAATTTTTGTGTATGGTGTCAGCAGTCTACTTTCATTCTTTTGCATGTGGCTGTCCAGTTTTCAGTGTACAGATCTTTCTTACCCCTGGTTAAAAGTATTCCTTTTTGAAACTATGGTAAATGAAACTGTTTTCTTAATTCCTCTTTAGAAAACACCCTGATGCTGGGAAAGATTGAAGGCAGGAGAAGGGGATGACAGAGGACAAGATGGTTGGATGGCATCACTGACTCGATGGACATGAACTTGAGTAAGCTCTGGGATTTGGTGATGGACAGGGAAGCCTGGCGTGCTGCAGTCCACGTGGTCACAAAGAGTCAAACACAACTGAGGGGCTGAACAACAAAAATAATAGTTCATTGTTAATGTATAGAAAGAAAACTCATTTTTATACTGGTTTTGTATCCTGCAATTTTACTGAATCCATTTATTTGTTCTCTCAGGTTTTTGGTGGCATCTCTAGAGTTTTTTTAATATATAATTTCANCACAAAGAGTCAAACACAACTGAGGGGCTGAACAACAAAAATAATAGTTCATTGTTAATGTATAGAAAGAAAACTCATTTTTATACTGGTTTTGTATCCTGCAATTTTACTGAATCCATTTATTTGTTCTCTCAGGTTTTTGGTGGCATCTCTAGAGTTTTTTTAATATATAATTTCAAATTACTTGCAAATAGTGACAGTTTTAGCTCTTCCTTTCCAATCTGAATGCTTTTTATTACTTCTTCTTCTTCATTGCTTTGGTTCAAACTTCCAATATTATGTTGAACTGAAAGTGGAAGAGTGAGCATCCTTGTTTTGTTCCTGAACTTAGAGGGAACTATCAGCTTTTCTCTGTTGAGTATGATGTTATCTGTGGTCTTATCATATGCAGTATGGCTTATAGTTTGTTGCCTCTATACCCAGTCTGTTGAGAGTTTTTAATCATACATTAAAGTTGAATTTTGTCAAATGTTTTTTCTGTATCTATTGAGATGATCATTTTTATCCTTCCTTTCATTAATGTGGTGTATCACATGACTGATTTAAGAAAACTAGACCATCCTTGCATCCTTGGAGTCAATTTTCCTTGATCATGGTGTATGATCCTTTTAATGTATTATTGAACTTGGTTTGCTAAAATTTTGTTGAGAATTTTCATGTCTATATTCATCAGGGATACTTGCCTGTACTTTCTTATCCTTGTTGTGTCATTGTCTGGTTTTGGTATCAAGACAATACTGATTTCATAAAATGAGTTTGGAAGAGTTCCCTCCTCTTTCATTTTTTGAAAGAGTTTGAGAAATGCTATGTTCTCAGTCATTCAGTCATGTCTGACTCTTTGTGGCCCTATGGACTGTAGCCTGCCAGGCTCCTCTGTCCATGGAATTCTCCAGGCAAGAATACTGGAGTGTGTTGCCATTTCCTACTCCAGGGGATCTTCCTGACTGACCCAAGGATAAAACCCATGGGTCTCCTGCACTGAGAGGCAGATTCTTTAAGACTAGCACTACCTGGGCAGCACGCAGTTTGAGAAGGATTGGTATTAATCCTTCTCTGAATGTTTGGCAGAATTCATCTGTTAAGCTGTCTGGTTCTGGACAGCTGTCTGGACTTTTGTTTTGTGCACAGTTTTTGATTACTGATTCAAAATCCTTCCTAGCAATCAAGCTATTCAGATTTTCTATTTCTTCATGATTCAGTCTTGGAAGGTTGTATGTTTCTAGAAATGCATCCATTTCTTCTAGGTTGTCCAATTTGTTGGTGTATAATTGTTCATAGTAGTCACTTATAATACTTTGGATTTCTGTGGTACCAGTTGTAATGTCTCATCTTTCATTTCTTATTTTATTTCTTTTGAGTGTTCTCTCTCTTTTTTCTTGGTGAATCTAGCTAAAGGCTTATCAATTTTGTTTATCTTTTCAAAGAACCAGCTCTTTTTAAATTAATCTATTGTTTTCCAGTCTCTATTTCATTTATTTCTGTTCTGCTTTTTGTTATTTCCTTCCTTCTACTAACTTTGGATTTCATTTGTTCTTCTTTCCTGGTTGTTCAGAGGTTAAAGCATCTGCCTGCAATGTGGGAGACATGGGTTCAATCCCTGGGTCAGGGAGATCCCCTGGAGAAGGAAATGGCAACCCACTCCAGTATTCTTGCCTGGAGAATCCCATGGATCAATCCCTGGTAGGCTACAGTCCATGGGATCACAAAGAGTCAAACTCGACTGAGCAACTTCACTTTCTTTTCTTTCTTTTTCTAGTTCCTTGGAATGTAAAATTAGGTTCTTTAGAAATCTTTCTTTTTCTTAATATAGATTTTATTGCTATGAACTTCCCTCTTAGAATTGCTTTTGCTGCATCCCATAAATTTTGATATAGTGTATTTCCATTTTCATTTGTTCCAAAGTATTTTTTAATTTTTCTTTTGATTTCTTTGTTAACCCATTGATTGTTCAGTAGCATACCATTTACTGCTGCTGCTAAGTCGCTTCAGTCGTGTCTGACTCTGTGCGACCCCACAGACGGCAGCCCACCAGGCTCCTCTGTCCACAGGATCCTCTAGGCNAGTATTTTTTAATTTTTCTTTTGATTTCTTTGTTAACCCATTGATTGTTCAGTAGCATACCATTTACTGCTGCTGCTAAGTCGCTTCAGTCGTGTCTGACTCTGTGCGACCCCACAGACGGCAGCCCACCAGGCTCCTCTGTCCACAGGATCCTCTAGGCAAGAATACTGGAGTGGGTTGCCATTTACTTCTCCAAGCATACCATTTAATCCCCACATATTTGTGAATTTTTCAGTTTTCTTCTTGTTATTGGCTTCCAGTTTCATACCACAGTGATCAAAAAAGATGCTTAATATGATTTCAATCTTTGTAAATTTGCTAAAACTTGCTTTGAGGTCTAATATATGATCTCCTAGAGGACATGGGCTACCATCTATGCGGTCGCACAGAGTCAGACACGACTGAAGTGACTTAGCAGCAGCAGTAGAGGACGTTCCATGTAGAAATGAGAAGAATGTTTATTCTGTTGCTTTTGGATGGAATGCTCTGTACAAATCTGTTAAGCTCATATGATCTAATGAGTCATTTAAGGCTGATGTTTCCTTATTAGTATTCTTTCTAGGTGATCTGGACTTCCCTGGTGGCTCAGATGGTAAAGTGTCTGTCTACAATGTGGAAGACCTGGGTTCGATCCCTGGGTTGGGAAGATCCCCTGGAGAAGGAAATGGCAATCCACTCCAGGACTATTGCCTGGAAAATCCCATGGACAGAGGAGCCTGGTAGGCTACAGTCCATGGAGGCACAAAGAGTCAGACACGACTGAGCAACTTCACTTCACTAGGTGATCTATCTGTTGATGTATGTGGAGTATTGAAGTCCTTTACTATTAAATATTATTGTATTGCTATCTATGTCTCACTTTAGGTCTGTTAATATTTGCTTTATATATTTTGTGCTTACATATGGGTGCAAAAATATTTTAAAATGTAATACCCTCTTATTGAATTGATCCCTTCATGATTATGTAATGCTCTTTTATTACAGTCAGTGTTTTAAAGTCTATTTTGTCTGATATAAATATAACTATTCTGCTTTTGGGGGGGTTCCATTTGCATGGAACATTTCTTTCAATAGCTTTACTTTCAGTCAGTGTGTGTCCTCAAACAGTGTTTTATTTCCAAATAACACTTAATTTAAAGACCCTGAAAACCAGGTCCAGACTTAAGAGTTAAACAGAAATAGTTAAATCTTCATGCTCACAGAGGTAAAATTGCTGAGACAAATTTCAAGACTTAGTACAGGCAACTGCTAAGTGCTATCTCACTTAGCCTCTGTCTACTCATACTCCATGAAAGCGTGTTTGATTACCTGCAAGGGATCCTTGTCTGTGCACTGCCTCCACTCCAGGCATAGCCAAATGTCTGCTGTACCCTCCCTGTTTCTCTCTCTCCCTGACCCATCTCTAGGCCCACCTTCCTTCAGAGACCCTTCTCCAAGGCAATCTGGTCTTCTTTCTGCTGACTCTGAAAAGAATAAAATTAAATGTTTTTGAAATCTACATATTGATATTCTCCGAAATACAAGGTGTCAAAACTGTATCACATTAATATCATCCTGAAAAAAAGATACTTGAATACATATTTCAGTTTTTCCCTATAATACAAATTAACATGAAAAACTAAAAAACTGGGAAACTGCTTTACAAAAGACAAGTGTGGAGTGCTGATACTAGGGTGTTGTCATAAATTATAAAAAAAAAAATTGCAAGTTTGTTTATAAAATAACACAATCAAAATTATTGAAATACTATATAATTTAGAAATACAATATATTATTTAAAATGTTAAATAATAAACTTACTTAAAAATAAGGAAATCAGGACAGATACATTATTTTTTCATTGCTAAATATATAAGTAGTAAGTGTATACATTCTTCACATCAGTTTTAAATATAATTTAAATCAGTTTAAAGCCCCCTTTGTACTTTCCACATTTTCTCAGTCGTAGTTCTTTTTTCATCTCCCCATTATTATCACTTTGCTATATCTTCTTCCAGAACTCTTTCCTTGCATTTACATAATCTTTCTACAAGGTTTAATATTTTACATGTAAAAAACTAAACAGCTTTTGCACAAAGAAATAAGAGCTGAACTTCTGTTCTAAGGTATAATTTTCCAGACAGGAACATTTTCATTTCTGGGCTCTAGTGAATGTTGAAGAAGCAATGTTAAATCTAAAATCAAAACACTTTAAAAAATGCAACATTCAACTATCTGCTACAAGGAACTCACAAGATGTAAACATTAGTAAAAAGAAATGTCAACATGAATGACATTTTAAAACCTTTAGTTGTGCAAAAAGTTTAGGAAAAAGAAAACTTTAAAGGTAGATATTACGCCAGTTTATTCAGTTCAGTTCAGTTCAGTCGTTCAGTCGTGTCCGACTCTTTATGACCCCATGAATCGCAGCACGCCAGGCCTCCCTGTCCATCACCATCTCTCGGAGTTCACTCAGACTCACGTCCATCGAGTCCGTGATGCCATCCAGCCATCTCATTCTCNAGAGAGAGAGAATATTCTAAACAAAGTCTCAGTAAATTTAAGAAAACTGAAGTCATATCAAGCATCTTTTCCAACCACAATGCTATGAGACTAGAAATCAATTATAGGGAAAAACACAAACACATAGAGACTAAACTATATGCTAGTAAACAACCAATGGATTACTGAAGAAATCCAAGAAGAAATAAAAAAGACTTGGGGACAAACAAAAATGAAAACACAATGATCCACAATTTATGGGACATAGCAAAATCACTTCTAATTCTAAAAAGAAAGTTTATAGTGATATAAGAAAGACTACCTCAGGAAGCAAGAAAAATCTCAATTAAATGACCTAACCTTACACTTAAAGTAACTGGAAAAAAAAAAAAGAACAAACAAAACCCAAAGGTAGTAAAAGGAAATAAATCATAAAGATCCAAACAGAAATAAATGAAATGGACTTAAAAATATAGAAAATACCAATGAAACTAAATACTTACTTCTTTGAAAAGATAAGCAAAGTTGTTAAAGTGTTAGCCAAACTTATCAGAAAAAAAAAGACAGGGTCCAAATCAATAAAATAAGAAATGAAAGAGAAGTTACTATTAACACCACAGAAATACAAAGAATCATAAGAGATTACTAAGAACAACTATATGTCAATAAAATGGACAATCTAGAAGAAATGGAAAAATCCCTAGAAATGTATTATGTCCCAATATTCATCCAGGAATAAATTAAAAATACAAACAAATCAATTACCAATATAAAACTTAATCCATAATTTTAAGAAACTCCCATCAAAGAAAAGTCTAGGACTAGATGGCTTTATAGGTGAATTCTGCCAAATATTTAGAGAAGAAACAACACCTATTCTGCTCAAATTATTCCAAAAATTTGCAGGGAAAGTCACCATAACCCTGAAACCAAAAGCAGACAAAGATACCACACAAAAAGAAAACTATGGGCCAATATCACTGATGAAGATAGATGCAAAAACCCTCAACAAAATATTATCAAACCAAACCCAAGAATACATTAAAAGCATCAGAGACCATGATCAAGTGGATTTATTTCAGGGATGCAAGGATGGTCCAGTGTCCACAAATTGATCAATGTGATATAGCACATTAATAAACTGAAAGATAAAAATCATATAATCATCTCAGCAGACACAGAAAAAGCCTCTGACAGAATTCAGTATCAATTTGTGATAAAAATTATCCACAAAATGGGTATAGAGGGAATATACCTCAATATAAAAAGATCATATATGATAAGCCCAGAACTAACATCATACTCAGGAGTAAAAAGTTGAAAGCATTTCCTCTGAGATCTCAAACAAGACAAGAATGCCCACACACTGCTTTTATTCAACACAGTATTGGAAGTCTTAAACATCGAAATAAGACAAGAACAAAAAATAAAAGGAATTTAAATTGAAAAGGAAGAAGTAAAACTGTCAAAAACTGTTTGAAGCTGGCCTAATACTATACATGAACATATGTGTTAGTTACTCGGTCCAACTCTTTGCAACCCCACAGACTATAGACCACCAGGCTCCTCCATCCATGGGATTTTCCAAGCAAGAATACTTGCTAAATGGAGTGAGCTGCCATTTTCTGGGCTGCCATCTATGGGGTCGCACAGAGTCGGACACAAATGAAGCAACTTAGCAGCAGCAGCAGCAGCTCCAGGGAATCTTCCAGACCCAGGGATCAAACCCAGGTCTCCTGCATTGCAGGCCACCAGGGAAGATAACACTATACATAGAAAATCCTAAAGATGCCACCCCAAAACCACTAGAGCTCATCATGAACTCAGTGAAGTTGAAGGATACAAAATTAAGATACAGAAATATCTGTTGCATTCCTGTACACTAAAAAAACCTATATCACAAAGAGAAATTAAGGAAACAATCCCATTTACCATCACATCAAAAGAATACCAAGAAATAAACTTAACCAAGGAGGCAAAAGACCTGTACTCAGAAAACTTTTGAGACACTGATCTGATAAAATAAACCAAAGGTGACACAAACAGGGGGAAAATTACTACGTTCATGGATTGAAAGAAGTAACATCGTTAAAATGACCATACTACCCAAGAACAGATTCAGAGCAGTCCCTATCAAAATACCAATGGCATTTTCCACAGAACTAGAATAAATAACATTTAAATTTGTATGGGAACACTAAAGACTCCAAATAGCCAAAAATAAAAATTTGAGAAAGAGCTGGAAGTATCACACTCCCTGACTTCAGAGTATACTACAGTGTTATAGTAATCAAAACAGTATAGTACTGGCACAAAACAGACAATGGAACAGAATAGAGAACCCAGAAATAAAACATATACTTATGGTCAGTTAATCCACGACACAGAAGGCAAGAATTCACAAGGGTAAAGACAATCTCTTCAATAACAGTGCTGGAAAAACTGGACAACTACACATAAAAGAAAAAATTAGAACATTTGTTCACATCATATACAAAAATAAACTCAAAATGGATTAAAATGTAATACTGGAAATCATCAAATTCCTGGAAAAAATATAGGTAAAACACTCTTTGATGTCCAATGTAGCAATGTTTTTGGATCTGTCTTCTAAAGCATAGGAAATGGAAGCAAAAATAAACAAATTGGACCTAATTAAACTTAGCTTATGCACAGCAAAGGAAATCATCAACAAAATGAGAAGACTGAATGGGAGAAAATATTTGCTAGTGTTATGCCTGATGAAGGATTAACGTTAAAATATATAAACAACCTATACAACTCAATCTCAAAAAAACAGAAACCGATAAAAAATGTCCCCAATTAAAAAAGAAATACCTGGAGTAACAGGCAAATTAGGTATTGGAGTACAAAATGAAGCAGGTCAAAGGCTAATAGAGTTTTGCCAACAGAACGCACTGGTTATAGCAAACACCCCCTTCTAACAACACAAGAGACGACTCTACACATGGACATCACCAGATGGTCAATACTGAAATCAGATTGATTATATTCTTTACAGCATTGGATCTTGCTTCTATCACCAGTCACATGCACAACTGGGTATTGTTTTTGCTTTGCCAGTTTATTACTAGGAATTATTTTTGTCATCCCATTGTTAACTCTATTAATAACCTAATTAGTCTGTTAGGCACAACTATCCATTGTACTTTTATTATGAACAGTAAGCTATACTTAGAGCTGCTTTAAGGCAAATTAACAATGCTGTGGTTCAGTCACTCAGTTGTGTCTGATTCTTTGTGACCCCATGAACTTCAATTCATCCCATTGTTAACTCTATTAATAACCTAATTAGTCTGTTAGGCACAACTATCCATTGTACTTTTATTATGAACAGTAAGCTATACTTAGAGCTGCTTTAAGGCAAATTAACAATGCTGTGGTTCAGTCACTCAGTTGTGTCTGATTCTTTGTGACCCCATGAACTTCAACACACCAGGCTTCCCTGTCCTTCACTATCTCCCAGAGTTTGCTCAAACTCATGTCCATTGAGTTGGTGATGCCATTCAACCATCTCATCCTCTGTCACCCACTTCTCCTTTTACCTTCAATATTTCTCAGCATCATGTTTTTTTCCAATGAGTCAGCTCTTCACATCAGGTGACCAAAGTATTGGAGTTTCAGATTCAGCATCAGTCCTTCCAAAGAATATTCAGGGTTGATTTCCTTTAAGTTGACTGATTTGATCTCTCTGTTGTCCAAGAGACTCTCAAGAGTCTTCTCCAACACCACAGTTCAAAAGCATCAATTCTTTGGTGTGCAGACTTCTTTATAGTCCAACTCTCACATTCATACATGACTACTGGAAAAACCATAGCTTTGACTATACAGACTTCTGTTGGCAAGTGATGTGCTTTTTAATATGCTGTCTAGGTTGGTCATAGCTTTCCTTCCAAGGAGCAAGCATATTTTATTTTCATGGTTGCAGTCACTATCCACAGTGATTTTGGAGCCCAAGAAAATAAAGTCTGTCACTGTTTTCATTCTTTCCCCATCTATTTGCATAAAGTGATGGGACCAAAATCACTGCAGACAGTGATTGCAGTCATGAAGTTAAAAGACACTTACTCCTTGGAAGAAAACTTATGACCAACCTAGATAGCATATTTAAAAGCAGAGAGATTACTTTGCCAACTAAGGTCCGTCTAGTCAAGGCTATGGTTTTTCCTGTGGTCATGTATGGATATGAGAGTTGGACTGTGAAGAAGGCTGAGCGCTGAAGAATTGATGCTTTTGAACTGTGGTGCTGGAGAAGACTCTTGAGAGTCCCTTGGACTGCAAGGAGATCCAACCAATCCATTCTGAAGGAGATCAACCCTGAGATTTCTTTGGAAGGAATGATGCTAAAGCTGAAGCTCCAGTACTTTGGCCACCTCATGCGAAGAGTTGACTCATTGGAAAAGAGTCTGCTGCTGGGAGGGATTGGGGGCAGGAGGAGAAGGGGACGACAGAGGATGAGATGGGTGAATGGCATCACGGACTCGATGGACGCGAGTCTGAGTGAACTCCGGGAGTTGGTGATGGACAGGGAGGCCTGGCGTGCTGCGATTCATGGGGTTGCAAAGAGTCAGACACGACTGAAAGACTGAACTGAACTGAATTGCACTGAACTGATGGGACCAGATGTCACGATCTTCGTTTTTTGAACACTGCGTTTTAAGTCAGCTTTTTCACTCTCCTCTTTAACACTCATTAAGAAGTTTTAGTTCCTCTTTGCTTTCTGCCATTAGGGTGATATCATCTGCATATGTGAAGTTATTGATATTTCTCCTGGCAATCTCGATTCCAGCTTGTGATTCACCCAGCCTGGCATTTCACATGAAGTATTCTGCATATAAGTTAAATAAGCAGGATGACAATATACAGCCTTGTCATACTCCCTTCCTAATTTGGAACCAGTCTATTGTTCCATGTCCGGTTCTAACTGTTGCTTCTTGACCTGCATACAGCTTTCTCAGAAGACAGGTAAGGTGGTTGGGTAAGACAAAACAGATAGAGAGACACACACACAAAAATAAAGGAATCCAAACTGATGACAATATACAGCCTTGTCATACTCCCTTCCTAATTTGGAACCAGTCTATTGTTCCATGTCCGGTTCTAACTGTTGCTTCTTGACCTGCATACAGCTTTCTCAGAAGACAGGTAAGGTGGTTGGGTAAGACAAAACAGATAGAGAGACACACACACACAAATAAAGGAATCCAAACACTAAAGATAGTCATCAAGTCACACTCAGTTCAGTTCAGTCGCTCAGTCGTGTCCGACTCTTTGTGACCCCATGAATTGCAGCATGCCAGGCCTCCCTGTCCATCACCAATTCTAGGAGTTCACTCAGATTCACGTCCATCGAGTCAGTGATGCCATCCAGCCATCTCGTCCTCTGTTGTCCCCTTCTCCTCCTACCCCCAATCCCTCCCAGTATCAAAGTCTTTTCCAATGAGTCACACTGGAAGAAAGCAAAAGAAGAAAGGAACAAAAAAGAACTCTAGAAACCTCCAAACAAATAACAAAATGGCAATAAGTACAAATCTATCAACAATTATGTTTTGAAGTAGAATTGAGTTACAATGTTGGGTCAGTTCAATAAGTACTTTAAATGTAATAAACTAAATGCTCCAATTAAATGACATAGAATCACTGCTGCTGCTGCTGCTGCTAAGTCGCTTCAGTCATGTCCGACTCTGTGCGACCCCATAGACAACAGCCCACCAGGCTTCCCCATCCCTGGGATTCTCCAGGCAAGAACACTGGAGTGGGTTGCCATTTCCTTCTCCAATAGAATCGCTAAGTGGATACAAAACAAAACCAAAATATAAGCTGCCTACAAGAGATTCACTTCAGATCTAAAGATTCACATGGATTGAAAGTGCAGAGATGAAAAAAAGTATTCGATGCAAACGGAAATCAAAAGACAGTCATTGTGGTAATACTTAGGCAAAAACTGTAAAAAATTACAAAGAAGAATATTACATAATCACCAAGGGATAAATCTAAGAATATGCATCCAACATAGGAGCACCTAAATACATAAAACAAACATTGACATAATGGGAGAAACTGACAGTAACACAGTAATAGTAGGTGACTTTAAAACCTCACTTATATCATCCAGACCAAAACTCAATTAGGAAACACTGGCCTTAAATGATACATTAAACCTGATGAATATATATATATGTGTGTGTGTATATATGTATACACATATACATATAGATATATATATACATATACATATATATGCACACACATATACATATATATATATACATATACACACACACACACATATATATATATAGAGAGAGAGAATATTCTAAACAAAGTCTCAGTAAATTTAAGAAAACTGAAGTCATATCAAGCATCTTTTCCAACCACAATGCTATGAGACTAGAAATCAACTATAAGGAAAAACACAAATACATAGAGACTAAACTATATGCTAGTAAACAACCCATGGATTACTGAAGAAATCCAAGAAGAAATAAAAAAAAAGACTTGGGGACAAACAAAAATGAAAACACAATGATCCACAATTTATGGGACATAGCAAAATCACTTCTAATTCTAAAAAGAAAGTTTATAGTGATATAAGACTACCTCAGGAAGCAAGAAAAATCTCAATTAAATGACCTAACCTTACACTTAAAGTAACTGGAAAAAAAAAAAAGAACAAACAAAACCCAAAGGTAGTAAAAGGAAATAAATCATAAAGATCCAAACAGAAATAAATGAAATGGACTTAAAAATATAGAAAATACCAATGAAACTAAATACTTACTTCTTTGAAAAGATAAGCAAAGTTGTTAAAGTGTTAGCCAAACTTATCAGAAAAAAAAAGACAGGGTCCAAATCAATAAAATAAGAAATGAAAGAGAAGTTACTATTAACACCACAGAAATACAAAGAATCATAAGAGATTACTAAGAACAACTATATGTCAATAAAATGGNAGAGAGAGAATATTCTAAACAAAGTCTCAGTAAATTTAAGAAAACTGAAGTCATATCAAGCATCTTTTCCAACCACAATGCTATGAGACTAGAAATCAACTATAAGGAAAAACACAAATACATAGAGACTAAACTATATGCTAGTAAACAACCCATGGATTACTGAAGAAATCCAAGAAGAAATAAAAAAAAAGACTTGGGGACAAACAAAAATGAAAACACAATGATCCACAATTTATGGGACATAGCAAAATCACTTCTAATTCTAAAAAGAAAGTTTATAGTGATATAAGAAAGACTACCTCAGGAAGCAAGAAAAATCTCAATTAAATGACCTAACCTTACACTTAAAGTAACTGGAAAAAAAAAAAAGAACAAACAAAACCCAAAGGTAGTAAAAGGAAATAAATCATAAAGATCCAAACAGAAATAAATGAAATGGACTTAAAAATATAGAAAATACCAATGAAACTAAATACTTACTTCTTTGAAAAGATAAGCAAAGTTGTTAAAGTGTTAGCCAAACTTATCAGAAAAAAAAAGACAGGGTCCAAATCAATAAAATAAGAAATGAAAGAGAAGTTACTATTAACACCACAGAAATACAAAGAATCATAAGAGATTACTAAGAACAACTATATGTCAATAAAATGGACAATCTAGAAGAAATGGAAAAATCCCTAGAAATGTATTATGTCCCAATATTCATCCAGGAATAAATTAAAAATACAAACAAATCAATTACCAATATAAAACTTAATCCATAATTTTAAGAAACTCCCATCAAAGAAAAGTCTAGGACTAGATGGCTTTATAGGTGAATTCTGCCAAATATTTAGAGAAGAAACAACACCTATTCTGCTCAAATTATTCCAAAAATTTGCAGGGAAAGTCACCATAACCCTGAAACCAAAAGCAGACAAAGATACCACACAAAAAGAAAACTATGGGCCAATATCACTGATGAAGATAGATGCAAAAATCCTCAACAAAATATTATCAAACCAAACCCAAGAATACATTAAAAGCATCAGAGACCATGATCAAGTGGATTTATTTCAGGGATGCAAGGATGGTCCAGTGTCCACAAATTGATCAATGTGATATAGCACATTAATAAACTGAAAGATAAAAATCATATAATCATCTCAGCAGACACAGAAAAAGCCTCTGACAGAATTCAGTATCAATTTGTGATAAAAATTATCCACAAAATGGGTATAGAGGGAATATACCTCAATATAAAAAGATCATATATGATAAGCCCAGAACTAACATCATACTCAGGAGTAAAAAGTTGAAAGCATTTCCTCTGAGATCTCAAACAAGACAAGAATGCCCACACACTGCTTTTATTCAACACAGTATTGGAAGTCTTAAACATCGAAATAAGACAAGAACAAAAAATAAAAGGAATTTAAATTGAAAAGGAAGAAGTAAAACTGTCAAAAACTGTTTGAAGCTGGCCTAATACTATACATGAACATATGTGTTAGTTACTCGGTCCAACTCTTTGCAACCCCACAGACTATAGACCACCAGGCTCCTCCATCCATGGGATTTTCCAAGCAAGAATACTTGCTAAATGGAGTGAGCTGCCATTTTCTGGGCTGCCATCTATGGGGTCGCACAGAGTCGGACACAAATGAAGCAACTTAGCAGCAGCAGCAGCAGCTCCAGGGAATCTTCCAGACCCAGGGATCAAACCCAGGTCTCCTGCATTGCAGGCCACCAGGGAAGATAACACTATACATAGAAAATCCTAAAGATGCCACCCCAAAACCACTAGAGCTCATCATGAACTCAGTGAAGTTGAAGGATACAAAATTAAGATACAGAAATATCTGTTGCATTCCTGTACACTAAAAAAACCTATATCACAAAGAGAAATTAAGGAAACAATCCCATTTACCATCACATCAAAAGAATACCAAGAAATAAACTTAACCAAGGAGGCAAAAGACCTGTACTCAGAAAACTTTTGAGACACTGATCTGATAAAATAAACCAAAGGTGACACAAACAGGGGGAAAATTACTACGTTCATGGATTGAAAGAAGTAACATCGTTAAAATGACCATACTACCCAAGAACAGATTCAGAGCAGTCCCTATCAAAATACCAATGGCATTTTCCACAGAACTAGAATAAATAACATTTAAATTTGTATGGGAACACTAAAGACTCCAAATAGCCAAAAATAAAAATTTGAGAAAGAGCTGGAAGTATCACACTCCCTGACTTCAGAGTATACTACAGTGTTATAGTAATCAAAACAGTATAGTACTGGCACAAAACAGACAATGGAACAGAATAGAGAACCCAGAAATAAAACATATACTTACGGTCAGTTAATCCATGACACAGAAGGCAAGAATTCACAAGGGTAAAGACAATCTCTTCAATAACAGTGCTGGAAAAACTGGACAACTACACATAAAAGAAAAAATTAGAACATTTGTTCACATCATATACAAAAATAAACTCAAAATGGATTAAAATGTAATACTGGAAATCATCAAATTCCTGGAAAAAATATAGGTAAAACACTCTTTGATGTCCAATGTAGCAATGTTTTTGGATCTGTCTTCTAAAGCATAGGAAATGGAAGCAAAAATAAACAAATTGGACCTAATTAAACTTAGCTTATGCACAGCAAAGGAAATCATCAACAAAATGAGAAGACTGAATGGGAGAAAATATTTGCTAGTGTTATGCCTGATGAAGGATTAACGTTAAAATATATAAACAACCTATACAACTCAATCTCAAAAAAACAGAAACCGATAAAAAATGTCCCCAATTAAAAAAGAAATACCTGGAGTAACAGGCAAATTAGGCATTGGAGTACAAAATGAAGCAGGTCAAAGGCTAATAGAGTTTTGCCAACAGAACGCACTGGTTATAGCAAACACCCTCTTCTAACAACACAAGAGACGACTCTACACATGGACATCACCAGATGGTCAATACTGAAATCAGATTGATTATATTCTTTGCACCCAAAGATGGAGCAGCTCTATACAGGCAGCAAAAACAAGACTGGGATTTAACTGTGGCTCAGATCATGAACTCCTTATTGCCAAATGCAGACTTAAATTGAAGAAAGTAGGAAAACCACTAAGCCATTCTGGTATGACCTAAATAAAATCCCTTACATTTATACAGTGGAAGTGACAAATAAACTCAAGGGATTAGATCTGATAGACAGAGTGCATGAAGAACTATGGATGCAGGTTGTACAGGAGGCAGGGATCAAGACCAGCCCCAAGGAAAAGAAAAAGGCAAAATGGTTGTCTGAGGAGGCCTTACAAATAGCTGTGAATAGAAGAGAAGCAACAGGCAAAGGAGAAAAGGAAAGATACATCCATTTGAATGCAGAGTTCCAAAGAATAGTAAGGAGAGATAAGAAAGCCTTCTCCAGTGGTCAGTGCACAGAAATAGAGGAAAGCAATAGAATGGGAAAGTCTAGAGAGTTCTTCAAGAAAAGTAGAGATACCAAGGGAACATTTCATGCAAAGATGGGCACAATAAAGGACAAAAGGTATAGACCTAACAGAAGCAGAAGATATTAAGAAGAGGTGGCAAGAATACACAGAAGAGCTATACAAAAAAAGAACTTCATGACCCAGATAATCACGGTGGTGTGCTCACTCACCTAGAGCCAGACATCCTGGAATGCGAAGCCAAATGGGCCTTGGAAGTATCAATACAAACAAAGCTATTGGAGGTGATGGAATTCCAGTTGAGTTATTTCAGATCCTAAAAGAGGATGCTGTGGAAGTGCTGCACTCAATATGGCATCAAATTTGGAAAACTAACCAATGGCCACAGGACTGGAAAAGGTCAGTTTTCATTGCAACCTTGAAGAAAGGCAATGCCAAAGAATACTCAAACTACCACACAATTGCACTCATCTCACATGCTAGCAAAGTAATGCTCAAAATTCCAAGCCAGGCTTCAACAGTATGTGAACCGTGAATTTCCAGATATTCAAGCTAGATTTAGAAAAGGCAGAGGAACCAGAGATCAAATTGCCAACATCTGTTGGATCATCAAAAAAGTGAGAAAGTTCCAGAAAAACATCTACTTCTGCTTTATTGTCTATGCCAAAGCCTTTGATTGTGTGGATCACAATAAACTGTGGAAAATTCTTCAAGAGATGGGAATACCAGAACACCTGACCTGTCTCCTGAGAAATCTGAGAAGAAACAGTTAGAACTGAACATGGAACAGTATACTGGTTCCAAATTGGGAAACGAGTACATCAAGGCTGTATATTGTCACCCTGTTTATTTAACTTATATTCAGAGTACATCATGAGAAATGCTGGACTGGTTGAAGCACAATTAGAATCAAGATTTCCAGCAGAAATATTAATAACCTCAGATATGCAGAGGACACCAGCCTTGTGGCAGAAAGCAAAGAACTAAAAAGTCTCTTGATGAAAGTGAAAGAGGAGAGTAAAAAAGTTGGCTTAAAACTCAACATTCAGAAAACTAAGACCATGGCATCCAGTCCCATCACGTCATGGCAAATAGATGGGGAAACAATGGAAACAATGAGAGACTTTATTATTTGGGGCTCCAAAATCACTGCAGAAGGACTGTAGCCATGAAATTAAAAGACATTTGCTCCTTGGAAGAAAAGTTATGACCAGCTTAGACAGCGCATTGAAAAGCAGAGACATTACTTTGCCAACAAAGGTTTGTCTAGTCAAAGCTATGGTTTTTCCAGTCACTATGGATGTGAGGGTTGGACTATAAAGAAAGCTGAGCACTGAAGAATTGATGCTTTTGAATTGTGGTGTTGGAGAAGACTCTTGAGAGTTGCAAGGAGTCCCTTGGGTTGCAAGGAGATCCAACCAGTCCATCCTAAAGGAAATCAGTCCTGAATATTTGTTGGAAGGACTGATGCTGAAGCTGAAACTCCAATACTTTGGCCACCCGAAGTGAAGAACTAACTCATTGGAAAAGACCCTGAAGCTAGGAAAGATGAAGGCAGGAGGGAAAGGGGACAACAGAGGATGAGATGGTTGGATAGCATCACCAGCTTGATAGACATGAGTTTGAGTAGGCTCCGGGAATTGGTGATGGACATGGAAGCCTGGTGTGCATCAATCCACGGGGTCACAAAGAGTCTGACATGACTGAGAGACTGGATCATCATGTGATCCAGCAATAGCTTTCCTGTGTGTGGAAGACAATGAAAACATTAATTTATAAAGACACATGTACCCAAAATGTTCATAGCCGCATTATTTACAAAGCCAGGAGATGGAAGCAACATAGTATGCATCAACAGATGAATGGATAAAGAAGATGTTTATATGCTTGCTGCTGCTGTAAGTCACTTGTTGTATCTGACTCTGTGCAACCCCATAGACGGCAGCCCACCAGGCTCCTCCATCCATGGGATTTTCCAGGCAAGAGTATTGGAGTAGGGTGCCATTGCCTTCTCTGGTTTATATGTATAAAACTATATAAAATATATGGTTACACATAGAGTATATATGAAACTGAGTAAAATTAAAGAAGAAAAATGAAATTTTGCCATTTGCAACAACACAGACAGAGCTCGAGGGTATTATCTTTAGTGAAATAAGCCAGACAGAAAGATGAACATTACATTTTTATGTGGAGTCTCAAAAATAAAACAAACGTTTATAACAAAACAGAGAGAGGAAAGAAGGTGAGACAGGATAGGAATAGGGGATTAAGAAGTACAAACTATGATGCATAAAATAAATAAGGTATAAGGATATTATACAACACAGGGAATATAGCCAATATTTTATAATAACTTTATATGGACTATAATTTATAAAACCTCAATAACCTCAGATACACAGATGATACCAACCTTATGGCGGAAAGTGATGAGTAACTAAAAAGCCTCTTGATGAGAGTGAAAGAGGAGACAGAAAACACTGGCTTAAAACTTGACATTCAAAAAACTAAGAACATGGAATCCAGTCCCATCACATCATGGCAAATAGATGGGAAAACAATAGAAACCATGACAGATTTTATTTTGGGNCAATAACCTCAGATACACAGATGATACCAACCTTATGGCGGAAAGTGATGAGTAACTAAAAAGCCTCTTGATGAGAGTGAAAGAGGAGACAGAAAACACTGGCTTAAAACTTGACATTCAAAAAACTAAGAACATGGAATCCAGTCCCATCACATCATGGCAAATAGATGGGAAAACAATAGAAACCATGACAGATTTTATTTTGGGGGGCTCCAAAATCAGTGCAGATGGTGATTGCAGCCATGAAATTAAAAGACACTTTCTCCTTGGAAGAAAAGTTATGACCAACTTAGACAGCATATTAAAAAGCAGAGACATTACTGTGCTAACAAAGGTCCATCTAATCAAACCTATGGTTTTTCCAGTAGTTATGTATGAATGTGAAAGTTAGACTATAAAGAAAGCTGAGTGTCGAAAGATTGATGCTTTTGAACTGTGGTGTTGTAGAAGACCCTTGAGAGTCCCTTGGACAGCAAGGAGATCCAACCAGTCCATCCTAAAGCAAATCAGCCCTGAATATTCATTGGAAGGACTGATGCTGAAGCTGAAACTCCAATACTTTGGCCACCTGATGTAAAGAACTGACTCATTAGAAAAGACCCTGATGCTGGGAAAGATTGAAGGCAGGAGGGGAAGGGCACAACAGAGGATGAGATGGTTGGATGGCATTACCGACTTGATGGACATGAGTTTGAAGCTCCAGGAGTTGGTGATGGACACGGAAGCCTGGCATGTTGCAGTCCATGTGGTCACAAAGAATTAGACACGACTGAGCAAATGAACTGAACTGAACTGCATCTATAAAATTTTTGATTCATTATGTTCAGTATACCTGAAACAATAGAATATTGTAAATCAACTATATCTCAGAAAAAACTCTTATTGTTCCACTTGCATATCATCACTGGTCATGTTTATTGTGCCTCTAAATATGATTCAGTTCAGTTCAGTCGCTCAGTCGTGTACGACTCTCGGTGACCCCAAGAATCGCAGCACGCCAGGCCTCCCTGTCCATCACCAACTCCCGGAGTTCACTCAGACTCGCGTCCATCGAGTCCGTGATGCCATCCAGCCATCTCATCCTCTGTCGTCCCCTTCTCCTCCTGCCCCCATCCCCTCCCAGCATCAGAGTCTTTTCCAATGAGTCAACCCTTCACATGAGTTGGCCAAAGTACTGGAGTTTCAGCTTTAGCATCATTCCTTCCAAAGAAATCTCAGGGTTGATCTCCTTCAGAATGGACTGGTTGGATCTCCTTGCAGTCCAAGGGACTCTCAAGAGTCTTCTCCAACACCAGAGTTCAAAAGCATCAATTCTTCTGCGCTCTGCCTTCTTTACAGTCCAACTCTCACATCCATACATGACCACAGGAAAACCAAATATGGTGGCAACACATTCATCTTTCCATTCATTCTATTTTTTTTTTTTTTTTGCTTCATTTGGGCAATGGGAGATGTTTAAGCAAGTTGGGAAAATGGAAATGGAGGATATCAAGCAAATTATCCCCATATATGAAAAAGTCAAATCACATTGTCTTCTGGTTTGGTAATACAAATACTTCACCCCTTTGTTTACTGGCATTGGGCACATTTTGAAGCTGACCATTTACTATCTATAGGCTGGCAATGGCAAATACAGTTCAGTGGAATTCCAAGTCAGAATTTAACTGATTTACAATTTCTGAATCTCCATGTGACTCTCGAGTAGGAACTATATCTTCATGATCCCTATATTCCCTAGATGAATATAATTCATGTTAATGAATGAAGAGACAAATATCACCTATTTGCTCATAACATAAAATAAACCATATTACTGACAATAAGCATTGCCATTTTATATAATTCTGTAGCTAATAAGAAAACATATGATTAAATACCACATTTATTTTCTTATTTTCTTAAGTATTTCACAGATATTCCTGACAAGGTTGGACAGATTACTCCTGATCCCACAGTATGTGCCATCTATCAATATTTGGTTAATTGTTCTAACTCAAACTGTTTTCTTCCACAAAACAAATAATAACAAAAGTCTCTTTAGTTAAAATATATTCCTATACTCTAAAACCAGTCAGATTTCCTTTAAAATGCCCCATTTGAAAAATAAATGAATAAAATGCTCCACTCCCATGGCTATATTTCATACTCTCTTTACATAAAAATATTTCATAAATTAACCTAAACAAGGATATTTAAAATAAAATTTCATTATACCACCTAAAACTGGCTGTACCAATAGATACATGTAGAACCTCTTTCTCAAACAGCCTGTATAAGATTATTTATTCTATTAGCCACAACTAAATAACATATTTATTAAAATACTTTAAGTACGTGTAACAGAAAACAACTAGCGCGGCCGCTGCTGCGAAGTCACTTCAGTCGTGTCCGACTCTGTGCGACCCCATAGACTACCTTTAGCAATAACCAAAAGTGAGTTTTGTAATTATAAGGATACAGGCATCTCCTAGAACCCAATGTCAGGAATTCAACCAGGTCCCAGAAAAGAACTGAAAGAAAAAACTAAAAAGCCATCAGAAGTCAGGCAATTCTCCCCTTTGGACCTAGCTTATCCTCCTTTTTCTGCAGGATAGCTTTTGCACTTTTGCTTCTCAATCCACAAGGTGTTAACCTAAAACAAAACAGCCAGTCGCTTTACCATCAAAATAATTTTAGTTGGGAACAGCAAAGAATTGCAATTTGAGATACAGTGAACCACATGCAAGTCTAGTAAAACAAAAGAGAAGAGAAACTTGGGGGTGGGACTATTATAAACAAAAAGTCCATTTGATGAAACAGCGAGTTTGAAGTATAGTGGCTTTTTACTGGCGAGTTGCAACAGTCTCTCAGTAGCTGAGCTGTTGCCAGGCAAGGAGAATTCTTTCTTCCTCAAGCTGGCAGTAGGGCCACTTTTTGTTGGAGATGCCAAGTACATCCCTGCCTGTTGCAATAGGTATTGATGGAGTGGTGTGGAAGAGAGAGCTCTCCCTTCTGGCCTCCTGACTCCATTGTAATGAGGTTTCCCGTTATTAATTTTCACACAGGAAAGTAATGGCCATATCATCGCCAGACTGACTATCTTTATTCAAATCCCTGGAAAGGAACTCTCATTAGCCCAAATTCACTCACCTCCACCAGTAGCTGGAGGTGAGCATCCTGCTGTGTGCAGTCCCTCCTTGGAAGCAGGGAAGTATTAAGAAGGTTTTTTGTAAGCTAGGAACACATATCACAAAGTGTATACAATTGTATAGTATGCTGCACTGCAAAAGGATAGGACTATACAAACACTGTTCCTCTCTCAAATTCAACAAAATGGTGTCATCCCTCCTCTCCTGGAATGAAGTGATTAAAGGAGTAGAGAAAAGCCCAAGATTATTAAAGAAATCAGTGTCCATCTACATAGAAATACTAGCTACAGGTGAGAAGAATCTAAGCCAGCTTGTCAGTGAAGCATTCAAGCAGATAATTTCCATGTCAAAAAGGCTCTATAAAATGAAACGTCACACTGAACAATGTGCATTCACTCTCCTTTCCTCAATGTTTTACTTAAATCTTATGTGTTACATGAACAGAGCTAAAAATACTTCATGCTTAAGATAACCAAAGAACTCAGGCTAATAATAAAACAATTGCTGCTTAGAGCTTCTATTTAGAAAAGGCAAACAACTTAGATGTTCACTGTAAAGAGTCACTGAGCTGATAATTATCTATTGTTTTGTTAAGTTTTACCTTCTCCTGAAGGTTTGCTAGTCCACTACGTGGACATATCAGAAAAGATGAGACATCTTGCATAGGAAATAATAAAGCATTTTCAGATATAAATTCAAAATTGAGATGCTTTAAAAAGAATTATAGGTATAGTTATCATAGATTTTTCCCTGTAAATGATGAATAATTTTGCTAGACAGAGCTCTAGGAATACCTGAAACACACTTTTTCCCCAGCAGATAAGAATTCATATTAAGTAGACTCCTTCTCTAAATATACTCTCTTAGTCTCATCTTTTCAACAGTATCTGCTAAATTTAATCACAGATGCTTAAGATACATATTTTTTCCATAAATGGTACTAAGCAAAAGTATTCTCAAAGGGGGAAATACAGTATAAGGTAGAATTAAATCCTAATTTTATTTCTTATTTTCTCTCTGACACTGGAGGTCTTCACTTTTCGGCTTCTTATTCTATAAATTTTATAACGCTGCAATGGCTCACAGCACTGTGCCACTTCCCTCTCCAGGGGATCTTTCCAACCCAGGGATCGAACCCAGGTCTCCAGCATTCCAGGCAGATGCTTTAACCTCTGAGTCACCAGGGAAGCCACAAGAAGGACATAAAATGTAAAAATTGAGCAAATATAAGCATTGTCATGATGGTTGGTACTATTACTAATAATGCTGCCCTGCTTATAAGAACATGGACATCATTTCTTATAGGAACACATCATTTGTACTAGACCTCATTTTCAGAGATTTAACCTGTAAGGCCTCAAGTAGGTTAAAAATTAATACTGCATTTGTATAATGCTTTATGGTTTATAAATAATTTCATGAATAAGGAACATTTAATTCTCACATGTGTAACAGGGGTATTATCATCCAAGGAGTCAGTGGCTCTTAAATGTCAACTGATTTACCCAGATTTGAATTCAAAGCTGGGATTCAAACCCTGTCTTTGACTTCAGGTCTCATATTTTCCTTTTATTGTAGAGAAACTTGTCTGATTTTTTTTTTAAGTCTTCTATTTTTCACCTTAACTTATAACATAGGTATATGGAGGAATCCACTGAAAAGTGTTCCACTAATTTTCCAGGACGGATCAAAGATCCCGATGATTTAACTACTTAAAATATTCAGTTATTTTTTTTTTTTTTTTGCTTCATTTGGGCAATGGGAGATGTTTAAGCAAGTTGGGAAAATGGAAATGGAGGATATCAAGCAAATTATCCCCATATTTGAAAAAGTCAAATCACATTGTCTTCTGGTTTGGTAATACAAATACTTCACCCCTTTGTTTACTGGCATTGGGCACATTTTGAAGCTGACCATTTACTATCTATAGGCTGGCAATGGCAAATACAGTTCAGTGGAATTCCAAGTCAGAATTTAACTGATTTACAATTTCTGAATCTTCATGTGACTCTCGAGTAGGAACTATATCTTCATGATCCCTATATTCCCTAGATGAATATAATTCATGTTAATGAATGAAGAGACAAATATCACCTATTTGCTCATAACATAAAATAAACCATATTACTGACAATAAGCATTGCCATTTTATATAATTCTGTAGCTAATAAGAAAACATATGATTAAATACCACATTTATTTTCTTATTTTCTTAAGTATTTCACAGATATTCCTGACAAGGTTGGACAGATTATTCCTGATCCCACAGTATGTGCCATCTATCAATATTTGGTTAATTGTTCTAACTCAAACTGTTTTCTTCCACAAAACAAATAATAACAAAAGTCTCTTTAGTTAAAATATATTCCTATACTCTAAAACCAGTCAGATTTCCTTTAAAATGCCCCATTTGAAAAATAAATGAATAAAATGCTCCACTCCCATGGCTATATTTCATACTCTCTTTACATAAAAATATTTCATAAATTAACCTAAACAAGAATATTTAAAATAAAATTTCATTATACCACCTAAAACTGGCTGTACCAATAGATACATGTAGAACCTCTTTCTCAAACAGCCTGTATAAGATTATTTATTCTATTAGCCACAACTAAATAACATATTTATTAAAATACTTTAAGTACGTGTAACAGAAAACAACTAGCGCGGCCGCTGCTGCGAAGTCACTTCAGTCGTGTCCGACTCTGTGCGACCCCATAGACTACCTTAAGCAATAACCAAAAGTGAATTTTGTAATTATAAGGATACAGGCATCTCCTAGAACCCAATGTCAGGAATTCAACCAGGTCCCAGAAAAGAACTGAAAGAAAAAACTAAAAAGCCATCAGAAGTCAGGCAGTTCTCCCCTTTGGACCTAGCTTATCCTCCTTTTTCTGCAGGATAGCTTTTGCACTTTTGCTTCTCAATCCACAAGGTGTTAACCTAAAACAAAACAGCCAGTTGCTTTACCATCAAAATAATTTTAGTTGGGAACAGCAAAGAATTGCAATTTGAGATACAGTGAACCACATGCAAGTCTAGTAAAACAAAAGAGAAGAGAAACTTGGGGGTGGGACTATTATAAACAAAAAGTCCATTTGATGAAACAGCGAGTTTGAAGTATAGTGGCTTTTTACTGGCGAGTTGCAACAGTCTCTCAGTAGCTGAGCTGTTGCCAGGCAAGGAGAATTCTTTCTTCCTCAAGCTGGCAGTAGGGCCACTTTTTGTTGGAGATGCCAAGTACATCCCTGCCTGTTGCAATAGGTATTGATGGAGTGGTGTGGAAGAGAGAGCTCTCCCTTCTGGCCTCCTGACTCCATTGTAATGAGGTTTCCCGTTATTAATTTTCACACAGGAAAGTAATGGCCATATCATCGCCAGACTGACTATCTTTATTCAAATCCCTGGAAAGGAACTCTCATTAGCCCAAATTCACTCACCTCCACCAGTAGCTGGAGGTGAGCATCCTGCTGTGTGCAGTCCCTCCTTGGAAGCAGGGAAGTATTAAGAAGGTTTTTTGTAAGCTAGGAACACATATCACAAAGTGTATACAATTGTATAGTATGCTGTACTGCAAAAGGATAGGACTATACAAACACTGTTCCTCTCTCAAATTCAACAAAATGGTGTCATCCCTCCTCTCCTGGAATGAAGTGATTAAAGGAGTAGAGAAAAGCCCAAGATTATTAAAGAAATCAGTGTCCATCTACATAGAAATACTAGCTACAGGTGAGAAGAATCTAAGCCAGCTTGTCAGTGAAGCATTCAAGCAGATAATTTCCATGTCAAAAAGGCTCTATAAAATGAAACGTCACACTGAACAATGTGCATTCACTCTCCTTTCCTCAATGTTTTACTTAAATCTTATGTGTTACATGAACAGAGCTAAAAATACTTCATGCTTAAGATAACCAAAGAACTCAGGCTAATAATAAAACAATTGCTGCTTAGAGCTTCTATTTAGAAAAGGCAAACAACTTAGATGTTCACTGTAAAGAGTCACTGAGCTGATAATTATCTATTGTTTTGTTAAGTTTTACCTTCTCCTGAAGGTTTGCTAGTCCACTACGTGGACATATCAGAAAAGATGAGACATCTTGCATAGGAAATAATAAAGCATTTTCAGATATAAATTCAAAATTGAGATGCTTTAAAAAGAATTATAGGTATAGTTATCATAGATTTTTCCCTGTAAATGATGAATAATTTTGCTAGACAGAGCTCTAGGAATACCTGAAACACACTTTTTCCCCAGCAGATAAGAATTCATATTAAGTAGACTCCTTCTCTAAATATACTCTCTTAGTCTCATCTTTTCAACAGTATCTGCTAAATTTAATCACAGATGCTTAAGATACATTTTTTTTCCATAAATGGTACTAAGCAAAAGTATTCTCAAAGGGGGAAATACAGTATAAGGTAGAATTAAATCCTAATTTTATTTCTTATTTTCTCTCTGACACTGGAGGTCTTCACTTTTCGGCTTCTTATTCTATAAATTTTATAACGCTGCAATGGCTCACAGCACTGTGCCACTTCCCTCTCCAGGGGATCTTTCCAACCCAGGGATCGAACCCAGGTCTCCAGCATTCCAGGCAGATGCTTTAACCTCTGAGTCACCAGGGAAGCCACAAGAAGGACATAAAATGTAAAAATTGAGCAAATATAAGCATTGTCATGATGGTTGGTACTATTACTAATAATGCTGCCCTGCTTATAAGAACATGGACATCATTTCTTATAGGAACACATCATTTGTACTAGACCTCATTTTCAGAGATTTAACCTGTAAGGCCTCAAGTAGGTTAAAAATTAATACTGCATTTGTATAATGCTTTATGGTTTATAAATAATTTCATGAATAAGGAACATTTAATTCTCACATGTGTAACAGGGGTATTATCATCCAAGGAGTCAGTGGCTCTTAAATGTCAACTGATTTACCCAGGTTTGAATTCAAAGCTGGGATTCAAACCCTGTCTTTGACTTCAGGTCTCATATTTTCCTTTTATTGTAGAGAAACTTGTCTGATTTTTTTTTTAAGTCTTCTATTTTTCACCTTAACTTATAACATAGGTATATGGAGGAATCCACTGAAAAGTGTTCCACTAATTTTCCAGGACGGATCAAAGATCCCGATGATTTAACTACTTAAAATATTCAGTTCCTTTAACTACTTTTTTTAACTTTTCACCCTACTTTCTTTTTTCCTTTTTCCAGTTTTACTGAGATACAATTGACATGCAACACTGTGTAAGGTTAAGGTGTACAGGATGATGATTTGACATACATACATCATGAAATGGTCACAACAACAAGGTTAGTGACCATCCATCATCTCGTATAAGATTAAAGAAACAGAAAAAATGTTTTTCCCTTGTGATGAGAACTCTTAGGATTTACTTTCCTAAAAACTCTCATATATCATGTACAGCAGTGTTAATTATACCTATCTTGTTGTATTACGTCCCTTCAGTTCAGTTCAGTCGCTCAGTCGTGTCCGACTCTTTGTGACCCCATGAATCGCAGCACGCCAGGCCTCCCTGTCCATCACCATCTCCCGGAGTTCACTCAGACTCACATCCATCGAGTCCGTGATGCCATCCACCCATCTCATCCTCGGTCGTCCCCTTCTCCTCCTGCCCCCAATCCCTCCCAGCATCAGAGTCTTTTCCAATGAGTCAACTCTTCGCATGAGGTGACCAAAGTACTGGAGTTTCACCTTTAGCATCATTCCTTCCAAAGAAATCCCAGGGTTGATCTCCTTCAGAATGGACTGCTTGGATCTCCTTGCAGTCCAAGGGACTCTCAAGAGTCTTCTCCAACACCACAGTTCAAAAGCATCAATTCTTCGGCGCTCAGCTTTCTTCACAGTCCAACTTTCACATCCATACATGACCACAGGAAAAACCATAGCCTTGACCAGACGGACCTTAGTCGGCAAAGTAATGTCTCTGCTTTTCAATATACTATCCAGGTTGGTCATAACGTTTCTTCCAAGGAGTAAGCGTCTTTTAATTACGTCCCTAGTATTTATTTATCTTATAATCGGAAGTTTGTACCTTTTGATTACTTTCATCCAGTTCCCCTTCCTGCCTGTGATAATCACAAATCTGATCTCTTTTTCTGAGTTTGTTTTTGAAGTATAATTGACCTATGCACCTGTATTGTATACAACTAACACTGTGTTAGTATACAATACAGTGACTAACTTTTTATTTAATACTTTTCAAAATGATCACTGTGATAGGTCTAGTTACCAGCCATCCCCATACAAAAATATTACATATTTATTATATTCCCCACACTGTACATCATACCCATGACTCATTTATTTAACTTAAATAAAATAGTTAAATTTTTATTTTAGTAGACTGTATACCTCATAATCTCCCTCATCTATTTCTTTGCTCTCTCCCCAGCCTTCTCCCTTCTAGCAAAACCTCTTGTTTGTTCTCTGTATCTATGACTCAATTTAGTTATATTTGTTAATTTTTTTTTAGATTCCACATATAAATGAAATCATATGGCATTTGTCTTTGTCTGACTTATTTCACTTATTTACTCATTTATTTTATTTACTAACTTATTTGACTTATTTCACCTAGAGCATAGTACCCTCTAGGTCCATTGACATTGTTGCAAATGGCAAATTTCATGCTTTTTATGGCTGAGTAATATTTCATAACCATATATTCCATATATTTATATACATACACATACCACATCTTCTACATCCACTCATCTATTGATGAGTACTTAGGTTGTTGCCATACTTGATTATTTTAAATAATGCTGCAATGAACACTGGGGTGCATGTATCTTCTCACCCTACTTCTCCACTAACTATTTGTTTTTGCTTTTATTCTCTATTAGAATGCATTACGTAAAGTTTTCAGTTTCAAAATGATATAATACATTTGGGAATGATACCACTGAGGGAACACAGCGTAAAGGAGAGGAACATACAATAAGTAAGATGATTTTGTGGCCCAGTGATTTGCATGGGCCCAGTAATACATATCTGGGTTCAAATCAGGGTTTCAAAATGTGGACCTCGACTCCCTTATTTGTAAAATATGGTCAGTAATACCTATTTCACATGGTTATAGTGAGAACTAAATAAAAACACGGTGTATGGAGGGTGTGTAAATATACATTTATTAGTGGCTGACAATGACTGGTACAAAATAAGTGTACAATAAATGGAAATTTTATGCCTTTGGTTGGGAAAGTTGTAAATAAGTCAAGTTTGAAAGAGGTATTAAACATGGCTTGACCCATGTTGAGGAGGCTGTGGCTACCAATAAGCAACAAATAGCTCTCACAACTTCCGGTTGTTACGTCTTAGTGTATATGCTGATGATAGTGAACTTTAGGCAATAATTCACTCAACTAAGAATGCATAAACAAGCCCAGAAGGACTTTTAAACAATGTCCTTGAACAGAAAACAAAATTCAGAGTTTTATCATGAATGGAGATGCTGCATATCCCTTTCCAAATAGGTACCGCCTGTTAAATGTTGGTTTCAAAATGTGGACCTCGACTCCCTTATTTGTAAAATATGGTCAGTAATACCTATTTCACATGGTTATAGTGAGAACTAAATAAAAACACGGTGTATGGAGGGTGTGTAAATATACATTTATTAGTGGCTGACAATGACTGGTACAAAATAAGTGTACAATAAATGGAAATTTTATGCCTTTGGTTGGGAAAGTTGTAAATAAGTCAAGTTTGAAAGAGGTATTAAACATGGCTTGACCCATGTTGAGGAGGCTGTGGCTACCAATAAGCAACAAATAGCTCTCACAACTTCCGGTTGTTACGTCTTAGTGTATATGCTGATGATAGTGAACTTTAGGCAATAATTCACTCAACTAAGAATGCATAAACAAGCCCAGAAGGACTTTTAAACAATGTCCTTGAACAGAAAACAAAATTCAGAGTTTTATCATGAATGGAGATGCTGCATATCCCTTTCCAAATAGGTACCGCCTGTTAAATGTTTTATTCCCCAGTCATGCACCAGAAGCAAAGCCCAAACACAACAGATGGCAGCCCAATTCTGGCTTCTAAAATGGTTTGCCTCCTACTCATAAGAGCCCAAGAACATGTTGACTTAAGGGTTGCAGATGAATCTTCAGTACAAAATGCAATTTCTCAGTGTGACTCAGACTGACTGTGTTTCTCATTGGTGATAGCCAAGCTTAGAAACGGTCTGAATTCAGAGTCTGAATCAGAAAACAATTTAGGTGGAAATTGGCATCCAATTCCAACAAGTTTATGCATGCATATAAAGCATAAAAGGATGGAAAAATCATCTTGATCAGCCATTAAGTCTGAGTAGCAATCATGAATTTAAACAAAGTAGTTGAATTCATCTAGGCAGACAATACAAGTTCAGGAAGCAGAAAATGGAGCATAACCTCGAAGCCTCACTTTTCCTTAACCTTCCCACATCCTGTCATAGAAAGCTCACTTGCGATATTGCCCTTACATCCCTGGACTTCTGTCTCCACTGCGACGCTTCTTTGTCTAGGCCAACAGCACCATTTCTTGGTCTCCCTACATTTAATCTAGATCTTCTTGAACGCAGTCCTACAGATTTCTCCACAAGCTTGATCCTGTCACTGCCAAGACTCCATTCCTACTGCTTAAATACCTTCAATAGCTTTCTTTTGTTTCTATGACAAAGGTCAAAACACTTAGAATGGTAATTAAAGCATACTGTTCTTAGTTACCACAGTGTACCTCGGTTATCAGTGTTCTTACTTACCAACAAGAGAAATTGACTCTGGCTGATTTAAAGAGCAAAGGAGCTTATTAAAAACATATTGTCACTAGGAGGAAACTGACTCAGAGGAGAGAAACTTATGAAAGAATGTGAGCCACCCATAAGGCTAGGGACCAAGCTAAGGAAATGGATGCCACAGCTGGCACTGCCAACATTCTGGAAACAATTACTGGAGCCACGGCCTCACCTACCAAAAGGAAAAGGGAATTCTTCACTGTTTTCATCTGGCTCCTGATCCATGATTTGGCCATGTCTCCACCTCCAGCATCATATCACACACACACCCCACACCCTCCCGCCCACCCCCAGGCTCCAGCTACTTTGTCTTTCCTTCTAACATTTTTTCCTTATTGCTCCCACCTCACTCTGCTTCAGGCTAGTGTAAAGGTTCGGGGACTGTTAGAAAAATGAAGGCACACTCACAGGTGAGTTCAATGAGAACACGTGGGCCCTGTTAAGGGAAGGCAGCCAGACCAACTCTAGAAAGCAGCCTTAGCTAGTAACAGTGGGAAGCCCTAATCACCTCTCAGTTACAGCAGTAAAGGATGAGAGGTAGGGTTCCTGGAACCTAGAGAGAATAGCTGTGTTCTCCAGCAAAGAAATGAAGTCAGTTTATACTGGCAGGGTGGGGAAGTTAATGGCCTGGTTTCACTCTGCTCGCACCCTCTAACCTCCTGCTTATGCCTCTTATTGGCCAAACTCAAACTGAGACCAGAGGGATGACACCAAGGGAACCTCCCAGAACACAGGGCAGGTATCAAGAAAGATGGATGTTGGATACAGAAAGGCTACTGGAAAAAAAAAAAAATTCAGGGTAGTCAGTGTCCTTTATTTTAGGTTATTTTTCTTAACAGTACTTTAAAACATTGTTAAATTGTGGTATAATTGACGTATAATATTTTATTGGTTTCAGGTGTATGACATAATAATTGGATATTTGTATCAGTGTATGTTGCAAAGTCCTTAACAGTACTTACTTCTATGGGTAAATATATAATCATCAGTTCAGTCACTCAGTCATGTCCGACTCTTTGTGACCCCATGAATTGCAGCACGCCAGGCTTCCCTGTCCATCACCAACTCCCACAGTTCACTCAGACTCACGTCCATCAAGTCCGTGATGCCATCCAGCCATCTCATCCTCTGTCGTCCCCTTCTCCTCCTGCCCCCAATCTCTGCCAGCAGCAGAGTCTTTTCCAATGAGTCAACTCTTCACATGAGGTGGCCAAAGTATTGGAGGTTCAGCTTTAGCATCATTCCTTCCAAAGAACACCCAGGGCTGATTTCCTTCAGAATGGACTGGTTGGATCTCCTTGCAATCCAAGGGACCCTCAAGAGCCTTCTCCAACACCACAGTTCAAAAGCATCAAAAGCATCAATTCTTCGGTGCTCAACTTTCTTCACAGTCCAACTCTCACATCCATACTTGATCACAGGAAAAACCATAGCCTTGACTAGATGGACCTGTGTTGGCAAAGTAATGTCTCTGCTTTTCAATATGCTGTCTAGGTTGGTCATAACTTTTCTCCAAGGAGTAAGCGTCTTTTAATTTCATGGCTGCAAGTCACCATCTGCAGTGATTTTGGAGCCCAAAAAAATAAAGTCTGACACTGTTTCCACTGTTTCCCCATCTATTTCCCATGGAGTGATGGGACCAGATGCCACGATCTTCGTTTTCTGAATGTTGAGTTTTAAGCCAACTTTTTTACTCTCCTCTTTCACTTTCATCAAGAGGCTTTTTAGTTCCTCTTCACTTTCTGCCATAAGGGTGGTGTCATCTGCATATCTGAGGTTATTGATATTTCTCCCAGCAATCTTGATTCCAGCTTGTTTCTTCCAATCCAGCGTTTCTCATGATGTACTCTGCATAGAAGTTAAATAAACAGGGTGACAATATACAGCCTTGACGTACTCCTTTTCCTATTTGGAACCAGTCTGTTGTTCCATGTCCAGTTCTAACTGTTGCTTCCTGACCTGCATATAGGTTTCTCAAGAGGCAGATTAGGTGGTCTGGTATTCCCATCTCTTTCAGAATTTTCCACAGTTTATTGTGATCCACACAGTCAAAGGCTTTGGCATAGTCAATCAAGCAGAAATAGATGTTTTTCCGGAACTCTCTTGCTTTTTCAGTGATCCAGTGGATGTTGGCAATTTGATCTCTGTTTCCTCTGCCTTTTCTAAAACCATCTTGAACATCAGGGAGTTCACGGTTCATGTATTGCTGAAGCCTGGCTTGGAGAATTTTGAGCATTACTTTACTAGCATGTGAGATGAATGCAATTGTGCAGTAGTTTGAGCATTCTTTGGCATTTCTTTTCTTTGGGATTGGAATAAAAACTGACCTTTTCCAGTCCTGTGGCCACTGCTGAGTTTTCCAAATTTGCTGGCATATTGAGTGGAGCACTTTCACAGCATCATCTTTTAGGATTTGAAATAGCTCAACTGGAATTCCATCACCTCCACTAGCTTTGTTTGTAGTAATGCTTTCTAAGGCCCACTTGACTTCACATTCCAGGATATCTGATCATAAGTGGTTTTAAAATTACTAATTTTAAATTCCTTGTGGTGAGGGATTGTGCCTGCATTTGTTCACCACTGTTTCCTCAGAAACTAGCATAGTACTGTCAGGGGAGTGTGTAATTTCCTTGGTTCTGTCTCGCTGCAGGAAAGATTAGAAACGGTGGACCGGTGTTACAGCTCAGAGTTTTATTCAGCAAGCAAAGCAAAGTACAACCTTGAGGCGTAAGGTTGGGCTGACCCCAAAGGAGAAGCTCTATCCATCTTGGCTTCCTCCTTTTATATATTTGTCTCCCTCCCTCCCCTTGAGCCTGTGGAAACTGGGCTGGCCAAGAAGGGGGCATGTTTCTTTCACCTGAAGCTCTCACTCCAGTCCGTGGATTTTCTTTTGTTGCATTTTCATGGGTTTTTCCCTTTCTTTGTCTTTTAGCCACCGCCATTTTGAACTCCTTTTTCCTGTTCTAATAGATGGGGAAACAGTGGAAACAGTGTCACACTTTATTTTTTGGGGCTCCAAAATCACTGCAGATGGTGACTGCAGCCATGAAATTAAAAGACGCTTACTCCTTGGAAGAAAAGTTATGACCAACCTGGATAGTATATTCAAAAGCAGAGACATTACTTTGCCAACTAAGGTCCATCTAGTCAAGGCTATGGTTTTTCCTGTGGTCATGTATGGATGTGAGAGTTGGACTGTGAAGAAGGCTGAGAACTGAAGAATTGATGCTTTTGAACTGAGGTGTCGGAGAAGACTCTTGAGAGTCCCTTGGACTGCAAGGAAATCCAACCAGTCCATTCTGAAGGAGATCAACCCTGGGATTTCTTTGGAGGGAATGATGCTAAAGCTGAAACTCCAGTACTTTGGCCACCTCATGCGAAGAGTTGACTCATTGGAAAAGACTCTGCTGCTGGGAGGGATTGGGGGCAATAGAAGAAGGGGCGACCGAGGATGAGATGGCTGGATGGCATCACAGCCTCAGTGGACGTGAGTCTGAGTGAACTCCAGGGNAAGAAGGCTGAGCGTCGAAGAATCGATGCTTTTGAACTGTGGTGTTGGAGAAGACTCTTGAGAGTCCCTTGGACTGCAAGGAGATCCAACCAGTCCATTCTGAAGGAAATCAACCCTGGGATTTCTTTGGAAGGAATGATGCTAAAGCTGAAACTCCAGTACTTTGGACACGTAATGAGAAGAGTTGACTCATTGGTAAAAACTCTGATGCTGGGAGGGATTGGGGGCAGGAGGAGAAGGGGACGACCAAGGATGAGATGGCTGGATGGAATCACGGACTCAATGGACATGAGTCTGAGTGAACTCTGGGAGATGGTGATGAACAGGGAGGCCTGGTGTGCTGCGATTCATGGGGTTACAGAGTCGGACACGACTGAGCGACTGAACTGAACTTACTAAAAGTACTTTTTGATTGCTAAATAATTTAGCTTTTCAATATGCTGGGTAACATGTTATCTGTCATCAAACTTTTATTAAATGATTCTACACAGTGAACCAAACTGTTAATCCTAGAAGGAAGCAGTGACTTGAATTTTTTAGGGATAGTTGTAAAATGTTTCTGATCATTAATTTTATATAGTATTTATCATTAAAAAAGTAAAACAGTCTTAAAACATATCACTTCATGAATATTGTTTCATCACCATTATTGTTAACATGATCCCTGATCTACAAGGTGGGATCTTGGATCTCAGCAGCGTTATAATTTACTGTGATGCTTTGATGAGAATGTGGGCTTCAAATTCAGTGTTCTCTAAAAATATGGTTAAATGCAGTGGAAATATTGTTTTCTAGAGTATTGTCTAGGTCTAAAATGTTTTAAGTCTATTAGATGAACACTAACGAGCTGACTCGGAGAAGGCAATGACACTCCACTCCAGTACTCTTGCTTGGAAAATCCCATGGACGGAGGAGCCTGGTGGGCTGCTGTCCATGGGATCGCGAAGTCTGACACGACTGAGCAACTTCACTTTCACTTTTCACTCTCATACATTGGAAAAGGAAATGGCAACTCACTCCAGTGTTCTTGCCTGGAGAATCCCAGGGACAGAAGAGCCTGGTGGGCTGCCGTCTCTGGGGTCGCACAGAGTCGGACACGATGAAGCAACTTAGCAGNGTCTGACACGACTGAGCAACTTCACTTTCACTTTTCACTCTCATACATTGGAAAAGGAAATGGCAACTCACTCCAGTGTTCTTGCCTGGAGAATCCCAGGGACAGAAGAGCCTGGTGGGCTGCCGTCTCTGGGGTCGCACAGAGTCGGACACGATGAAGCAACTTAGCAGCAGCAGCAACGAGCTGACTTTCGTGGGACAAATCCCGTCAAAATATTTGTGATTCTAGGAGTATTTGAATAATGAAGATACCGGGGATAATAAATCTTATTGCTTTCCTGATTCTATACTGGCTTTGGTTTTCATTACTTCTGACTATACAATGTAGAAATCATGATACTAGTAATAAAAATTTTATATTTATAAATATATACAAGTGTATATATTTATTCATGCTTCTTCCATCAATTCTATATTTCTCACTCCCCAGGTAGAAATATGCTTTATTTCTGGACAGTATATGTGTTATAATTTTCTAAATTTTAAAATAAATATTACCTTGACATTGTAAATACCCTAAGTGTCCTATGATAGCTGTTTCATGATGTTAGGAAACGAATGTGAATAAAATACTTAATTTACATATAACCAGTAAACTTAGGTAATAGATATTTTCAGTAAATTGACATTTTATAATGAAATAATCATAGGTTTGTCATTTTGCAGAAAAAAAAAATGCCACCTGATCTTTCTCTCTGGGTAAACATGTTTTTGAGAAATCTGACCTGTGACAATATTTTGACTATTTTNAGTGTCCTATGATGGCTGTTTCATGATGTTAGGAAACGAATGTGAATAAAATACTTAATTTACATATAACCAGTAAACTTAGGTAATAGATATTTTCAGTAAATTGACATTTTATAATGAAATAATCATAGGTTTGTCATTTTGCAGAAAAAAAAAAATGCCACCTGATCTTTTTCTCTGGGTAAACGTGTTTTTGAGAAATCTGACCTGTGACAATATTTTGACTATTTTGTAAACTACCCTCCTTTAAGGATTTCATATATTCCAGTTACTTGAACTTCTATGTAAATAATTCCACACTGCATTTTAGACCCTCTGAAAATGAGAGTTGCATTCTGACTCTTTCCTTGACATCTCCATCTGGAATCCCTGAAATCAGCTTAAATTCAGCACACCAAGAATTCAATAAACACTTCCTTCTCAGATAAATTTGTCCTGGGATAATACCCTATTGTTTGATGTCGCCTTCTTTCTCACACCCTACATATACTTGGCTGCCAAGTTATATATATGTATTCAATTTTTGCAATATTTGGTTTAAATATTTCTTTATTTCTAACTTCTTAAAACATTGACTAACTTGCCCATTTCTGTGTATGTGTATCCCCCTCCATTTATACATTCTGTAGAGCACTTTGTACATTTTTTTCTTAATGTTGCATTTATTTGTTAATATATTTATTTATGGTTGTGCTGGGTCTCTGTTGCTGCACGTGGGCTTTATCTAGTTGCAGCCAGGGGAGTGCATTTTTCACTGCCCTACAGGGGGTTCTCATTGTGACGGCTTCTCATATTATAAACCAGGAGTCCTAGAAAAGTAAGGCTTCAGTAGTTGTGACCTATGGTCTCAATAGTTGTGAGCGGGGGGCTCAGTAATTGTGGCACATGGCTTAGCTGCACTATAGCACGTGGGATCTTCCCAGACCAGGGATCAAACTCATGTTCCCTTCATTCTCTGGTGGATCAGACAGTAAAGAATCCATCTGCAATGAGAGAGACCTGGAATGGGTCCCTGGGTCAGGAAGATCCCCTGAAGAAGGGAATGGTAACCCACTCCAGTATTCTTGTCTGGAGACTCCCCATGGACAAAGGAGCCTGGTGGGCTACAGTCCATGGGGTTGCAAAGAGTCAGACACGATTGAGTGATTAACACACACGCCCACATCATTCGAGGTGAATTATTAACCACTGAACCACCAGGGAAGTCCCTGGGGGTACTTTTTTTTTTTTTTTACATTCTTTGTACTCTTGTTTTGGTTTTTTTTTTTCCTTTTTTGTGTGAGTCTCAATTGAATTCTCTTTTTTACAAATTCAGTGGCAATCTTTATGTACAAATCTGACAAGATACTTTTTATATTTTAAGAATTACTTAAATTACATTATTTTAACATACACACTTGCAAAAGTGAGTGAAATGTGTTTAAGTAATAAATTCCATTATTATAAAATGAGAAGTGTCAGTCACATCTTTATTTTCTATTGTAGTTTTGTAGCATATTTTGTCACTAGTTAAACTTTAGTTGACTACTTTATAGAAAGTGTTTGTTTGTTTTTTTTTCTTCAGGTCTTATTGACACTTTCTTCACCTGGTGCTTTAGTCACTTTGGTTTGTACATCAAATATGCATCAAATACTGCATATTTAATGACAGTAAATGCTTCTTATCATCCTTGTCATCAAAAATAACTAAATCAGTTCTGGGCATGTCATTGTATCAGTTTTGGATGCATGGGATGCCCTTGAAAACTGTTTTATGGAATGAGTGAATGAATGATATTTTTTTTGACACTTTCTTCACCTGGTGCTTTAGTCACTTTGGTTTGTACATCAAATATGCATCAAATACTGCATATTTAATGACAGTAAATGCTTCTTATCATCCTTGTCATCAAAAATAACTAAATCAGTTCTGGGCATGTCATTGTATCAGTTTTGGATGCATGGGATGCCCTTGAAAACTGTTTTATGGAATGAGTGAATGAATGATATTTTTTTTCCTTCATAGAAAGTCTCTTGAGGACAAGGATAATAATTTTACATGTCACAATACCAGCTATATTCTATAGTAATAGCCTTACAGTTTTTCATTAAGCATGTATAGAATTTAAATAATCCTCTATAGAAAATCTTGTTCAATAAAAATATATTACTGAACCCAGTCTCAGAAATAAAAGGTAAAATTTATGAAATCTAAACAAAGTTTCTTAAAAATTTTCTACCTGATATTGTGAATTAAGGGCTTCCCAGGTGGCACAGTGATAAAGAATTTACCTGCCAATGCAGGAGATGCAGGAGATATGGGTTCTATCCCTGTGTCAGGAAGATCCCCTAAAGGAGGAAATGTCAACTCACTCCAGTATTCTTGCCTGGGAAATCCCATGGCCAGATGTACAGAGGAGCCTAGCAGACTACAATCTACAAGGTCAAAAAAGAGTCAGACATAATTAAACAACAACAACAATTGTGAATGAATGAATGAAATTAATTTAAGTTTTCATTTTATGGAATATAAGTTCTCATTTCATTTTAAATAATGCCAAAATATTATTAATCCTATGCAAAATATTAATCAGTTTTGTTAATTTTCATAATATAAAAGGTATTGCATAGTCTTTAATTATCTATCTATCTATCTATCTATATATAAATCTCAAACTAGGTATCTTGGAAAACATCTGAGAGAAAATTGCTAAAAGTCAAGAATGCTATTAGTTTTCTATTTCAGGCCTATACATCAGGACAACACTAAAACTTTGTAAGTGACAAGTGAGTTTTGTAGATGACTGTTATGGGTTCTGTATGGAAACAGCATTCCACATGTGAAATACAGAATCAGATTCGTAATGACCACATTCCTGCTTGTGAGAAATATTTCATAACCTTTCACAACATTATGATAAAATATGGTATACTGAGAACTGAGGTTTATTGCAGAAAGTTAAAAATATATGGCTACCAAATTGTTGTGATTCACGCTTTTCAATTGAAAGCTAGAGTAAAGCAGGCTGGCAATCAGTCCTCCAAAAGTGACAGCTGTAATAACCTGGTAGGGAATTCTCAGAGTAGTTCAGGATTTTGACCTTTGGAAGATATAGATTTAAGGCGAAATTTAATTTGGAACCACATATGGAAGAAACATTTACTTTCCTTTACTAATATTAGACAGTCGTTTAAAAAATTCAGTGGCGCCAACAGTAAGTTTTGCACAGAAGAGAGGAACCATTGCCTACATATTGTGGGTTCTTAATAAATGCTGTTGCCATAGCCGTAGCTTTTATACAGCCAAAGTGCGCACCACAGACCCAGTGGCACCCACACTTTTACTTTGTGGCTTCTGGCTGTCCACATCTTTAATGTAAATAGATGTACATTTTAGCCAGTGCTATTTTTGTGTGAGACAATTTCATTTTCATCCAAGTGTGTTTCCCTTTTGCTTTTATTCACTTCTATTACTATTCTATATTATAAAAGAATGAATTCCATCTACCTTAGCTTAAATATATATACATATGTTGATATATATTAATATAAAAATGGATTTTGAAATATGAGATTACAACCTTTCAAGTTATTTCCATGCTCAGTACCTATGCATGTCAATAAAATTAAGCTGTAAGTTTTAGCTAATTTTCTTGGGATTTAATTTTCTGAAAAAATTATGAATTTGCAAATGAGTAGAAAAAAATGACTGTGTAAAATGATTACTATGCCATCTCCTAACTAAACTCCATTACCAAACTGAAATTGTTTCCTGACCTAGTGTTAAGAATTTTAAAAAGGAGAGAAATAATGCCTTTTTCCCAAACAACAAAAGGTAGTTTGACAAAGCAAGTAAAATACAACTACAGGTTTATCTGCCTAACAATTTAAATAAGGCATAGGGAATTCAGAATCATAAAACTTATACCTGGAAGAAACATTAGAAATTATACCTGGCAATCTCTCTCAGCCAATAGAAATCTGAGGTCAAAGAGTCTTAGTGACTTTTTTCAGGTTCACAGAACTAGTTAGTGTCAAATATGACAATTGCTTAACTTCCTTTAAGGAAGTTCTTTGTATTGTATTGTATTATCCTAAGCTGCTTCTTTTATGATGATTATATAAATAATATTAATTACTTCATTAGCAGCAACATTTCATATTTTTATGATTTTGTCCATAAGTAGCCTGAGTATTCTAAAGATCTCTGACTTTATATCTTCTTTGCAACAAACCATTCACTGGCTCCCTATCTTATTCTGATAGTCAGTTTATCCAGCGCCTACATGGTCTGAAGCAAAAATTTTACTCCCTCTCCTACCAATTTGCTCCAACTACATTGGCTTTCTTAGTTCATTGCAAACACCTCTGTCATTTTTCCACTCCTATGGTTTGCATTTACTCTTTGTTTTCTAGAATGCTCTACCCCTACATATAAGTATGATTTGCTCCCTTATTTCCAAGTCTGTTTAAATCTTATATGCTAAATGAGTATTTTCCTGACCAGCCTATTTAAAGTTTTTTTTTTTTAATGTTTTTTCATTTTTTAAAAAATTCACTGCTATACCCTTACCTCCAGAAATGATGACTCAATCATATTAGGTCATCAAACATTTGGTTGCTGAATTCATAAACAAAAGAATAAAAAACTATTAATCTTTTTTGAACAATAAACCATAAATCATATAAAGCTCATAGGGAGTGTGGATCAAATACTTCTTTGTAGACATGCTAAAGACTACACAATTATTTATTAGCAAAACACAAATGAAATCTTAGAATATCTGAAACTTTACCAATATTTGAATAAACTGTTTTCTGGTTCATTCCATTTCACAGCATTCCTCCTTCCTTCAGTCATTCATTTCAGTAGTTAAGAGATAATCAAATATCTGTGTCATAACCAGTATAATCAACTAGTGGCTTGGATGAGAACAGTGAATACTTATATCTTTATTCTTAAGAGGATACTAGTTGTACATCCATATTTATAAACTAGATGTACTTGGTAGAATTAAATATTTGGAGGTTAAAAATAATTTCAAATTTAATTCATATCTACCATCTACAGAATATATCCCTGGAAGAAGAGTAAATATATAAAATGTAGTACTACACTTCATTGAGTATTAAGTGCCCTCAATCCCTCCCAGAATCAG
>SJYX01014152.1:118888-177171 GCA_006410675.1 Oreotragus oreotragus
CAAAAGAGACACAGATGTGTAGAGCAGACTTTTGGACTCTGAGGGAGAGGGAGAGGGTGGGATGATTTGGGAGAATGGCATTGAAACATGTATACTATCATGTAAGAAATGAATCGCCAGTCTATGTTCGATGCAGGATGCTTGGGGCTGGTGCATGGGGATGATCCGGAGAGATGATGTGGGGTGGGAGGTGGGAGGGGGGTTCATGTTTGGGAGCTCATGTACACCCGTGGCAGATTCATGTCAATGTATGCCAAAACCAGTACAGTATTGTAAAGTAAAATATATAAAAAAAAAAAAAATAAAGACGAGACTGCATATCTTGATTAGTGCATGTAAAAAGACAGTTAATCTGTGCTTAAATTTCCACCCAAGAAATTGCGAGCTAGGAAATGTCTATTTTTAATCCTAAGTTTTGCAACAACTTTTATGCAGCAACATGTAATAAATATATATTTTCCTGTGCTATTTTCTACATTTTTTTCTTTTTAAAAGATAAACAGTCCGTCAGAGACATATTTTAAAATCTGTTCAATAGAGGCAAAGAGAGGAAGTTCATGCCCTGTCATGTTTGAGTTTTAAGTTTTTCTTTTTGAACTCACCATTGGCTTGAACATCAGTCAACGTTTTTACCCATAAAAATGCAGTAGGCCTGTATATGTCCCCTCACATGTATATCTGTAGCTGAGTTGTGTTGCTGTGTGGCAGAGGATAACACAATATTATAGAACAGTTGTCCTCCAATACCTGTATTTTGTTCTATACTTCTCAATATTGTACAATTATGATCTTTGAAAATTAAAAAAAAATAATGAATAAGCTAGAAAAAGTGCAGTCAATAACTCAGTTTATATATTCAAGCACTTCTTAAAGTAACAACAACTTTTATTTTGAATGGCAGAATATATACAATAATATTAAGTATATTTACCACGATCAATTGAATATTTACATTTTTCTTTGGTACCATGTTCGAATGAAATATTTAACTCTTACTGGAGTTAATGATTTTATTTATTTATTATTCTAAAGTACATAACAAGCAGGGCTGATATTGTGAGATAAATGAGGTGCTTAAGGGACCTTTGTTAAAGCTGAAACTCCAATACTTTGGCCTCCTGATGTGAAGAGCTGACTCATTGGAAAAGACCCTGATGCTGGGAAAGATCGGGGAAGGCAACGGCACCCCACCCCAGTACTCTTGCCTGGAAAATCCAATGGATGGAGTGGCCTGGTGGGCTGCAGTCCATGGGGTCACTAACAGTCGGACAGACTGAGCGACTTCACTTTCACTTTTCTCTTTCATGCATTGGAGAAGGAAATGACAACCCACTCCAGTATTCTTGCCTGGAGAATCCCAGGGATGGGGGAGCCTGGTGGGCTGCCATCTATGGGGTCACACAGAGTCGGACACGACTGAAGTGACTTAGCAGCAGCAGCAGCAGCACCAGCTGGGAAAGACTGAGGGCAGGAGGAGAAGGGGACGACAGAGGATAAGATGGTTGGATTGCATCACTGACTTGATGGACATGGATTTGAGTGAACTCCGGGAGTTGGTGATGGACAGGGTGGCCTGGCATGCTGTGGTTCATGGGGTCACAAAGAGTTGGACATGACTGAGCGACTGAAATGAACTGAACTGAACTGAACTTAAAGCATAACATCTAAGGAGACACTCTAAATGTCATGCAGATATTGACTCGGCATTTGCACAATTAACTGAGATAGCCTTTTCTACTAGAGTTGATAATTAACGACTATTGCTTCAGCATTTGTACATGTATCAGAAGTCATGAAATTAAGGGAAAAAAAGAGAACATTTAATTTAGAAGAAGCATTTAGTAAAAATAAAGACTTGCTCACAAAGCAATACATAAAGACATCTTTTTTGAATGCACATTTTAAATGTCGTCTCAGAACATAATCTTCTTAAAAATAACTGGTAAGTTTTAAGTAGAGGTTAATTTCTCTTCCACAAATGCTTATCTTCCATTTTATATTTTACATTATTATCAAACCCATGGCAGATATTGGATGTATATTTTGTGCAAGTTCAATACTCATCACCATCTTTCTTAATAAACAGACAGTTAATTTTTCACTGGACATGCACATACTTAACTTATTAATGGCAAAGTGTTTATTGAAAATTTTAAAATGTGGAACCAAGCAGTAAAATGCATAGATTTCAAACTATCTCCACTGACTCCTCCAATGAGCACCCCAGCTGCTGCTTCATTTGTCTGGAAGTTGCTGCATAGTTGTAGGATCACTGTCTGCAGGAATGTCAGGTATCTGCCCACCATCACAGGAGACAGAGAGAGTGCCTAACCCAGTGTATTTTATTTTATAAGCATGTGTTCTCCATGCTATCCTTTAAAGCACAGAATGTTTAGAATGGTCAGGAAAAGGAAATGTGGGTTAGCATGGATCAACATTCACCTTCAGCCATGAGTTACCATGAGAACTGTTCCTGGTATGTTTGTCTCACAGGCCACTAGACAAGCCCATGAAGAACCTGGAAGCATGAAGTTCATTGATTCACAGGAAATGCAAATCATTCTAGATTGCTTTATTGCAAGTATCACAAATAATTCTTCATTTAAAAACCTAGCTCAAATATGTTTACCCAGACAGGACACCATGACAACAGGCAGAAACGAAGATAGACCCAGTCACACAAAATGCAGTTGTGATGTTCATGAAAGTGAATCCTATTATGCCTATTTCATGAATAAATAATCTTAGAGAAGCTGCACATCTGTTAGATAATTAGAAGAGGCAGGAATTGAATTTAGGTTATCTAGGTCCAGAATCCACATTTTTAACATTATTGTGGTCCATAAGAAATTGAAAACTCTACTGGATGAAAGTTTATCATTTAATTGTTTTCTTTAGCTGTCACTTTACTATCTATACTATGATGTTTTCATAACTTTTCATTGATATAAATTTAAAATTATGAAATACAGCATATGTAGCAAGGTGTATTTTGTATCCTTTTTTCATGATAAAATGTATAATAATCAAAATAATATCCTTTAGGAATGAATGAGACGTAATCATATTTTTCCTTTTTCTTTTAGGTTTAAAGGAATTATAAACACTAAATTAATATTTCTAGAAAGTGTAGCAAATACCATAACTCAACATAATAGAATAAATTATAGTATTTTACCATCCAAATTAAGTTGACTCATCATTTGTTCATAGGAACTGAAAGATAACTAAATAGAAAGAAAAGCTAAAACTATTAAAAACGAGGTTCTAGGTAAAATGTTATAGCATCAGAGATTACTGCACAGTTTCATCAAGTCATAACTTCTATTGATTTTGCACCTAAAGCCTGTTGAAGACAATATGTGAAGCTAACATATCATAAGTCATAAAACCTAAAACATCCACTGATATTTCTTAGTTTATATTACTTTTCTGGTATTTCCAGTTCTTAGTTGGAATGCTAGAATTTCCATGGATGGTGAAAATATATGAATTTTAAGTATAGTTAAATATTTAGACATATTATAAATGTGAATATTTGTCTGTAAGTATGACTCAATGGACATGAGTTTGGGTAAACTCCAGGAATTGGTAATGGACAGGGAGGCCTGGCGTGCTACAGTCCATGGGGTCGCAAAGAGTTAGACACAACTGAACGACTGAACTGAACTGAAATGAATGGATATAATATATATCACATTCATACATATGATTACTTTAGAGAGAGAGAGAGAGAGAGAGAGAGAGAGAACTTTCCCCTGAAAACCCCTAAACTATGGCACTGCCCGCCAGCTCACAGAACAAAGGACTGAGTGAATACCAGAGGAAAGCTAGCCAGCAGCGGATCGGCCCATTCTCCACTGAAGGCAGGGAGGCAGGCGGGCAACAGCCAGAGCCGGAAAGGGGCAAACTCAGCCCCAGAGATGGCATCCTCCACCAAACTGCGAGCAGGCTCCCAGTTGCCAATCAAGCCTTCCTGGGATCCTGGACAGATGACATCTGCCGGGAGAGTTGCAGCCAGAGATTAGCTCCGCAGAAGAGACACATGGCACACCTGAGACGGCACACCAGGGAAACCGAGCAGCTGGGATTGGGGAGGTAATAAGACGCATTGCACTTAAGGAGAGTGTGCTCGCCAAGCACCTGGTCGCCTGAGCTGCTCGGACCTGGGAAGGGCACAAAACGCAGGCCCAACCAAATCTGCACCTTTGTGGAGTACTGAAGAACCTGAACCTGAGCTGCTTAGACCTGGGAAGTACACGCAACCCAGGACCTCCTTTAGACAGATCCCTTGCAGGGCAACCGGGAGCCTAAGCAGTGTAAACCGGGAAAGCACACATGCTGTGAGCAGGGGCAAACCCAGTGTGGCCAAGACACTGTGAGCACTCCCCACACACACCAGTGATATTTGTTTGCAGTGTTCCTCCCTCCCCACAGCATGACTGAACAAGTGAGCTTAAATAAGTGACCACCTTCACCCGCTTGTGTCAGGGTGGAAATTAGAAACTGAAGAAACTTCCAGACAGAAGAAGCTAAAACAGAGGGAACTGCTTTGGAAGTGACAGGTGCAACAGATTAAAACCCTATAGTTAGCATCGAATACATTGGAAGGGGTCTATAGATCTTGAGAAGTATAAGCTGGAACAAGGAACTATCTGAAACTGAACTGACCCCAGACAGCCTGCAACAGCTCCAGAGAAATTCCTAGATATATTTTTAGTATTATCATTTTTTAATTTTTTATTTTTAAGTCCTCTATTACTCCTTTAGTTTTCATTTTTATAACCTACTATTACATTGCAAACAAAAGACCCTATTTTTAAAGCAAACTTCATATTTTTAAAATAATCTTTGTGATTTTGTTTTGTTTTTTTCAATATTGTATTTTTGAGTCTAACTTCTACTCTAGATTTTTAATCTTTGCTTTTTGGTATTTGTTATCAATTTTGTACCTTTAAGAATCCAATCTTCAGGACCCATTTTTACCTAGGAGTGTGATTACTGGCTTGATTGCCCTTTCCCCCTTTTACTCTCCTTTTTCTCCCCTAGGTCACCTCTATCTCCTCCCTCTCCCTTCTCTTCTCTACCCAAATCTGTGAATCTCTTTGGGTATTCCAGGCTGTGGAGAACACTTAGGGAACTGATTACTGGCTAGATCTGTCTCTCTCCTTTTGCTCCCCCACCCCCACCCTCATCTCCTCCTGGTTAGATCTATCTCCTTCCTCCCTCTTCTCATCTCTGTGTAACTCCATGAACCTCTCTGGGTGTTCCAGGCTGTGGAGAGCACATAGGGATTTGATTACTGGCTAGATTGCTCTCTCCCCTTTTGATTCCCCCTCTTCTCCTCTTGGTCACCTCTATCTCCCTCCTCCCTCTTCTCTTCTCCATGTAACTCAGCGAACCTTTCTGGGTGTCCCTCATTGTGGAGAATATTTTCTCCATTACCCTATATGTTTTATCATCGGTGCTATATGGATGGAGAAGTCTTGAGGCTACTGTAAGAATAAGACTGAAAACCAGAGTCAGGAGGCTTAAGTTCAAAACCTGAGAACACCAGAGAACTCCTGACTCCAGTGAACATTAATTGATAAGAGCTCACCCAAAAGCCTCCATAACTACACTGAAAACAAGTTCCACCCAAGAGCCATCAAGTTTCACAGCAAGATATACCATGCAAATTCTCCAGCAACACAGGAACATAGCCCTGAGCTTTAATATACAGGCTGCCCAAAGTCACACCAAATCCATAAACATCTCAAAACTCAACACTGGACATTTTATTGCACCCCAGAGAGAAGAAATCCAGCTCCACCCACCAGAAAACCAACATAAGCTTCCCTAACCAGGAAACCTTGACAAGCCACTCATCCAACCCCATGCACAGGGAGGAACCTCCACAATAAAAAGGAACCACAAACTGCCAGAATACAGAAAGGCCACCCCAAACACAGCAATCTAAACAAGATGAAACAGCAGAGAAATACTCAGCAGGTAAAGCAAAATGATAAATGCCCACCAAAACAAACAAAAGGGGAGGAGATAGGGAGTCTACTTGAAAAATAATTCAGAATAATGATAGTAAAAATGATCCAAAATCTTGAAAACAAAATGGAGTTACAGATAAATAGTCTGGAGACAAGGACTAAGAAGATGCTAGAAATATTTAACAGGACCTAGAAGAAATAAAAAAGAGTCAATCAATAACGAATAATATAATAAATGAGATCAAAAACACTCTGGAGGGAACCAACAGTAGAATAACTGACGCAGAAGATAGGATAAGTGAGGTAGAAGATAGGACGGTGGGAATAAAAAAAGCAGAGAGGAAAAAAGAATTAGAAGAAATGAGGACAACCTCAGGGACATCTGGGACAATGTCAAATGTCCCAACACTCGAATCATAGGAGTCCCAGAAAAAGAAGACAAAAAGAAAGGCAATGAGAAAATACTCAAGGAGATAATAGTTGAAAACTTCCCTAAAATGGGAAAGGAAATAGTCACTTAAGTCCAAGAAATCCAGAGAGTCCCAAACATGATAATCTAAGGCACAACACCCAAAGACACATGCTAATCAAATTAACAAAGATCAAACACAAAGAACAAATATTAAAAGCAGCAAGGGAAATACAACAAATAACACACAAGGGGATTCCCATAACCGCTGATCTTTCAATAGAAACTCTTCAGGCCAGAAGGGACTGGCAGGACATACATAAAGTGATGAAAGAGAAAACCCTACAACCCAGATTATTGTACCCAACAAGGATCCCATTCAAATATGAAGGAGAAATCAAAAGCTTTACAGACAAGCAAAAGCTAAGAGAATTCAGCAGCAGCACCAAACCAGCTCACCAACAAATGCTAAATGATCTTCTCTAGATAGGAAACACAGAAAAGGTTTATAAACTTGAACCCAAAACAACAAAGAAAATGGCAACAGGATCATATTTATCAATAATTACCTTAAATGTAAATGGGTTGAATGCCCCAACCAGAAGACAAAGACTGGATAAATAGATACAAAAACAAAACCCTTATATTTGTTGCCTATAAGAGACCCACCTCAAAACAAGGGACACATACTGACTGAAAGTGAAGGGCCGGAAAAAGATATTTCACCTAAATGGAGACCAAAAGAAAGCAGAAGTAGCAATACTCATATCAGATAAAATAGACTTTGAAATAAAGGCTGTGAAAACAGACAAAGAAGGACACTACATAATGACCAAAGGATCACTCCAAGAAGATATAACAATTATAAATATATATGCACTCAACATAGGAGCACCACAATATATAAGGCAAATACTAACAAGTATTAAAGGGGAAATTAACAATAACACAATAATAGTTGGATTCTTTAATATCCCACTCACTCCTATGGATAGATCAACTAAACAGAAAATTAACAAGGAAACACAAACTTTAAAAGATACAATGGACCAGTTAGACGTAATTGATATCTATAGGACTAAGGTCCGTCTAGTCAAGGCTATAGTTTTTCCTGTGGTCGTGTATGGATGTGAGAGTTGGACTGTGAAGAAGGCTGAGCACCGAAGAATTGATGCTTTTGAACTGTGGTGTTGGAGAAGACTCTTGAGAGTCCCTTGGACTGCAAGGAGATCCAACCAGTCCATTCTGAAGGAGATCAGCCCTGGGTGTTCTTTGGAAGGAATGATGCTAAAGCTGAAACTCCAGTACTTTGGCCACCTGATGTGAAGAGTTGACTCATTGGAAAAGACTGTGATGCTGGGAGGGATTGAGGGCAGAAGGAGAAGGGGACAACCGAGGATGAGATGGCTGGATGGCATCACTGACTCGATGGACATGAGTCTGAGTGAACTCCGGAAGATGGTGATGAACAGGGAGGCCTGGCGTGCCACGATTCATGGGGTCGCAAAGAGTCGGACACGACTGAGTGACTGAACTGAACTGAACTGAATAGGACATTTCACCCCAAAACAATGAATTTCACCTTTTTCTCAAGTGTACACGGAACCTTCTCCAGGATAGATCACATCCTGGGCCATATATCNCCTATGGACAGATCAACTAACCAGAAAATTAACAAAGAAACGCAAACTTTAAATGATACAATAGACCAGTTAGACCTAATTGATATCTATAGGACATTTCACCCCAAAACAATGAATTTCACCTTTTTCTCAAGTGTACACGGAACCTTCTCCAGGATAGATCACATCCTGGGCCATATATCTAGCCTTGGTAAATTCAAAATAATTGAAATCACTCGAAGCATCTTTTCTGATCACGATGCAGTACGATTAGATCTCAATTACAGGGAAAAACTATTAAAAAATCCAACATATGGAGGCTAAACAACACGATTCTGAATAACCAACAAATCACAGAAGAAATCAAAATATGCACAGAAACCAATGAAAATGAAAACACAACATCCCAAAACCTGTGGGACACTGTAAAAACAGTGCTAAGGGGAAGGTTCATAGCAATACAGGCTTACCTCAAGAAACAAGAAAACGTCAAATAAATAACCTAACTCTACACCTAAAGCAACTAGAAAAGGAAGAAATGAAGAACCCCAGGGTTAGTAGAATGAAAGAAATCTTAAAAATTAGGACAGAAATAAATGCAAAAGAAACAAAAGAGACCATAGCAGAAATCAACAAAGCTAAAAGCTGGTTTTTTGAGAAGATAAATAAAATTGACAAACCATTAGCCAGAATCATCAAGAAAAAAAATGGAGAAGAATCAAATCATCAAAATTAGAAATGAAAATGAAGAAATCACAACAGATAACAGAAATACAAAGGGCCATAAGAGACTCGGGGAAGGCAATGGCACCCCACCCCAGTACTTCTTGTCATTTGTGTAACTCAGCATTTTGCAAGGAGGAAGAGTTAGATACTCATTTGAACACTGTCTACATTGTCTCATTTATTTGATTCATTTTCCCATCCTTCTGGCTGACACAGGTTCAGTAGCTAAGCCAGGTGGTAGAGGCAACAAATCTTCAATAGAATGTAAAGTGTTGGTAAAACCAACAAACTCAAATCTTAAGTGTCATACCTGTACTTTCGTTGACCCGATTTGCTTTATTCAATTAAATGAGAAGTCACTTGGCTTGTGCATTGCTGGTTTCTGTGATCATCCCTTACTTCTAGTTATAATATATAAAATACCTCTGCTCTTAGAAAGGACCATTGTTCTGTTCTATCATTTGCTATTTGGCAATTAATTCAATAAACAGTCTTTCTTCTCACCTGTTTGTAAGTGAAACACCTTATTTTCCTGATTTTAATCTTTAAATCTGCATACTAGAAGTGAAGTCTCTATTTCTGTGAGACAGTTCTGTAAATTGTTGTTCAGTCACTAAGTCACGTCTGACTCTTTGTGACCCCGTGGACAACAGGACGCCAGGCTTCCCTGAAATATGCAACTAAACTGATTTGCTGTCACTAGTGTTCACAATAAGGGAGATAATTCCCATATTGTTTCAACCTTAATTCAGGCATTAGTGTGTCTGTCTATTATAAAAGTCACTGGACAAGGCAGAATAGCACCACATGTCTCTCAGAGAATCTCTGGGAAGGAGTGTCAAGCCACTCCTGTCCTATGCCACCTTCCCAGGATATGTTCAGTGATGCAAGCTTTCTACCAAACTAGCCAGGCCTTTCATGGCCCAGGACTTCTTTAGTAGAATGAGTTGAAGAAGACCCTGGGATCTGCCGTCTGAGAGATCAGAGACACAAGTTCAGCCGGAGCCAGTAGGGCTGCCAGTGAGTGCGTTCTTGGTAGAGAAATACAGGTTACTGTTGTAGGAAAGCAGAACCAGATTTCTGCCATGCAGAGCTGTCTGGCAAGGTTTGTTGGCTGTGGTTGAAATATCATGCTTCAAAGTCTATTTTCCAAGTAAGGGTGAAAATTGAAATCAATCTGTTACTTTAGCAGACAGGGCAAGGATTCAGGTTAGGGGAGTATAGAGTCCTGGTAAGATTATAAATATTTAAAATGGATTTCCTGGTGTGAAATTCTGGCTGTATAAGTCAGTTGACTTAACCTGGCAAAGTGATTTTATCTCTGTTTGCCTCCTTTTTCTTATCTATAAGTGAGCATACTGTTTATAGCTCACAGGATTATTGTGAGACAGATAAATTATTGACATAGAGTGTTTCAGTTCAGTTCAGTCACTCAGTTTTGTCCAACTCTTTTTGATCCAACGAACTGCAGCACACCAGGTCTCCCATCACCAATTCCCGGAGTTTACCCAAACTCATGTCCATTGAGTCCATGATGCCATCCAAGCATCTCATCCTCTGTCATCCTCTTCTCCTGTCCTCAATCTTTCACAGTTTAGGGTCTTTTCAAATGAGTCAGCTCCTCGCATCAGGAGGCCAAAGTATTGGAGTTTCAGCTTCAGCATCAGCCCTTCCAATGAACACCCAGGACTGATCTCCTTTAGNCTCTGTCATCCTCTTCTCCTGTCCTCAATCTTTCACAGTTTAGGGTCTTTTCAAATGAGTCAGCTCCTCGCATCAGGAGGCCAAAGTATTGGAGTTTCAGCTTCAGCATCAGCCCTTCCAATGAACACCCAGGACTGATCTCCTTTAGGATGGATTGGTTGAATGTCCTTGCAGTCCAAGGGACTCTCAAGAGTGTTCTCTAAAACCACAGTTCAAAATCATAAATTCTTCCATGCTCAGCTTTCTTTACAGTCCAACTCTCACATCCATACATGACTACTGAAAAAAAAAATAGAGTATTTACAACAGTATAATTACTAATATGATTATTATTTGTTCAGATGCAGCACTTCTAGGGTTAATAGTCATTTGCAGAATAACGATTATTTCTGCTGTAAGTGAATCATCAGAGTGAATCATATCACCTTCAAGATGCATTCCAGATTATAATTATTTCCTCACGAGCATCGATTGTAACAAGATGTACTATTGCTTATTTTGACACCAATATGTGTATATGCCAAAAAGATACCCCATTCTATACATTAATTCAAGACATTTTGCGTTGATAAGCATAATCTTACGGCCTTGTGTTTTTTACTGTTTCTATTCTCCTGAACTTTAAACATGTATTCATATTTAAATTTAAGACATATTATGAGATTTCTCTTATCAACTATCCCCAGAATTTTCCTTCAATACTCGATTATCTGAAGATTCTGCATACACTTTATAGGATAAAGAGTATCATTCAAATGGTAGTCAGAAAGTGCAATGCTGCTTATTGAAATAATTCAGTCTTGGAACACTGAAAGCTTAATATAACCTCAGTCTAAATGACTTAGATAATAATTAAAAGAAACGGATGTGGTCCAAACTCTCTATTCAATTCCAAGAATAGTTGTCGTATTGAAGATGTGGGATACAATATGATCCTTTTATACTTCTCCATATTTCATTATGGCACAAGTTAATTTTAGGTATCAAATACATTTGCTATGTAGAATTTTTTTTTTATCATAGTGAAAAGAGCCAAGTGGGCAAAAAATTTTTTAAAATAATTAAAAAAATAACTAGAGGTAGGGATTTCTATTCATCTAAACTGGCCTCTCTATGCCTTCAAAGAACTTCTGTTATCATACCTTTTTCACCAGCCTCACACTGTTATATGTATAGCTTAATGGCTCAAATGGTAAAGAATCTTCCTGCAATGCAGGAGACCTGGGTTTGATCCTTAGGTTGGGAAGATTCCCTGGAGAGGGAAATGGCAACTCACTCCAGTATTCTTGCCTGAAGAATTCCGAAGACAGAAGAGCCTGGCCAGCTGTAGACCATAGAGTCTCAAAAAGTCACACGTGCCTGAGTGACTGTGAACACACACACAGACATAATTAAGTGGTCTCAACGCGGCTTTTCTGTTACTCAACAATGTAAATGAGTGTAAACTAATTTTTAATTATTGAAATGAAGGGATTTAAAAAAAGTGATCTAAGTTGCTTAAGTTAAAAATATTTTTCAGGCCCTGATTTCGAATCTTCTGATGCTGATTTAAAAATTTTCATTTTAGATCTCAATACTCAACTTCTGAGATTAAAAACTAACTGTACATTTTGCTCTTCTCATGGCTAAAGTACCTTTGTACTTTTTCCATTTCCATAACATGATTGAGTTTACTGAAAAGCCTATGAGTATATTCTTAATTTTAGTGTTCTTAAAATGTAAATGCTATTCAAGGAAGGGTTTTTTCATGAGATATTATAGCATTTTAGGACTCCAAAGATGGTGCACATTTCATAATGTCTAATTATACTCCTTTGCTGAATTGAAGCAAGAAATAATTCTTAAGAGATTCATTTATATTGAATCACACACAATGCACTATAAAATCTAAGTTTGGCTTTTTGTCTTTATTAAGTCATTTTCACAAAGGCCCTGAAATTTAGCTCAAGAAGAGAATAGCATAGATGCATATAACTTTAAAGTCTCACTTCTGAATATTATTGTAATTTATCAGGTAAACACACTTCCGGTAGTGAGATGATAAAATCAACTTCCAGACAAAAGATTCTTATAAGAGTATCCATGTTAATTGATCTTACAGATCTACATAGACTTTTGTTTGTATATTGCATTAATGGATGTGCAATACATAACAGGAAATGTAGATGAATTAGGATGTGTGTGCCTGAGTTACTGAAAATGAGAACACAAAAAACAGTACAAAAAATGCAAGCTTATATTTATGTTTTATATATTTGTTTTGTAAAACTCTATTAAAAATTGTATTCAAAATCTAAAGATGAAAAGAGAATTGTGCCAAGATTTCAGTCATAATTTGTTGTCCAATAAACTTTATAAGTTAATTTTAGGAATTGCTCTAAACAGTAAAAAGTTAAAACAATATATGGCAAATCCTTTTTTAATTAAGTAAGAAGTTCAATGAAATTGAATTACAAAAAAAATGTTATGATCTATGTGGTTAAAATTATCTTGGAAATATTCAAATAGATTTTTCTTTGCTCCTTTTCATGTAGAATCAAACAGCTTTTCTTTTACTCTTTTCATGTAATTATCTTACAATACATACTTTAATATAAAATATATGACATATAATTAGCACAATACTTGATCGTGCTGTGTTCAATGACGTCCAATCTTTGCCACTCCATGGACTGTAGCCTACCAGGCTCTTCTGTCCATGAGACTTACCAGGCAAGAATACTGGAGTGGATTGCCATTTCCTACTCCAGGGGGTCTTCTCCACACAAGTATTAAACATATGTCTCTTGCATCTCCTGCATTGGCAGACAAATTCTTTACCACTACACAGCCTGGAGAGCCCAGCACAATACTTGGTTCATTATAATAACTAAATAATTACTCACAATTTTTGTTTAATTGCTATTATAATTAGGAATACTTAAAATAAGCCATCAGTTCAGTCGCTCAGTCTTATCTGACTCTTTGCGACTCCATGAATCGCACCATGCCAAGCCTCCCTGTCCATCACCAACTCCCAGAGTTCACTTAGACTCGCTTCCATCGAGTCAGTGATGCCATCCAGTCATCTCATCCTCTGTCGTCCCCTTCTCCTCCTGCCCCCAATCCCTCCCAGCATCAGAGTCTCTTCCAATGAGTCAACTCTTCGCATGAGGTGGCCAAAGTACTGGAGTTTCAGCTTTAGCATCATTCCTTCCAAAGAAATCCCAGGGTTGATCTCCTTCAGAATGGATTGGTTGGACCTCCTTGCAGTCCAAGGGACTCTCAAGAGTCTTCTCCAACACCACAGTTCAAAAGCATCAATTCTTTGGTGCTCAACTTTCTTCACAGTCCAACTCTCGCATCCATACATGACCACAGGAAAAACCATAGCCTTGACTAGATGGACCTTAGTCAGCAAAGTAATGTCTCTGCTTTTGAATATGCTATCTAGGTTGGTCATACTGTATATGGCATGACAAATTCTCAATAAATATTACCTATGATTATATTTTTGAGGTCCCTTGTATTTATAACTGTGGCTATTAATTCACAAAGAGTTTACATAGACTCTAAAAATCCTGTTAGTTTTTTTTGTGAATATCTCCTATTATACCACTTTAGAAATCAAGAATGATTGAATGTTTTACTGCAATATACTTCTATTTCCTCATCTTTAAGGATCAGAGACATTAAGTTCTGATTTTGAGTGGAAGGAAGATTTATGCAGTATGTACAACAAGGATGAGGAGACAAGCTAATCAATCTTCCCATTTTGCTCATAAAAGACAAAGACTTTCCTGGCACAACCTGGGAAGTGGAGGTAAAAATTGAATTCTTCTTTGGTCATTAAATGCAGAGGGAAGGTGCTAAAAACCTCCACTGATCAGATGGAAATATACAGTATAGAAATTTTCATGGTTATGATGGTATTGGAGAGGAGATGGTTTTGAGAGTCTCTTGGATTGCAAGGAGATCTAACCAGTCCACCCTAAAGGAGATCAGCCCTGAATATTCATTGAAAGGACTGATGCTGAAGCTGAAGCTCCAATACTTTGGCCACCTGATGTGAAAAACTGACTCATTTGAAAAGACCCTGATGCTGGGAAAGATCAGAGGCAGCAGGAGAAGGGTCTGACAGAGGGTGAAATGGTTGGATGGCATCACCGCCTCAATGTACATGAGTTTGAGCAAGCTCTGGGAGATCTGGCATACTGCAGTCCATGAGGTTGCAAAGAGTCAGACATGATTGAGCAACTGGACTGAACTGAGACATAATTTCATTATGAAAGCTTTCTCAAAATTCATTTAGATAATTATGTTAGTTTCCTAGAGCTTCCAAAATAAAATGCCATAGACTGATTGGCTTAAACAATAGAAATGTTTACTGTTCTGGAGATTAGAAGTCTCCAGAATATCAAGGTGTGAGTATATTTTGCTTCTTCTGAAACTTTCTCTCCTTTGTTTTGCTGTGTGTTTTTAAGGCATTTTCCATGTATGTGGGTTCCTGTGTCTCTGAGCACACCCAAATTTCCTCTCCATAGAGACCCCAACCAGATTGAATTAGGACCTTCTTTTGGGTCCTCATTTTAGCTTAATTACTTCTTTAAAGACCATATCTCTCAATACAGTCATATTCAGGAACATTGAGTTTCAGGATTATTGGGTTTCAGCATATGAATGTGGGTGAAAGGGTTACAATTCAATCTGTAACAGTAATATAAAATAATTCAGAACATCGAAGTATATTTTATTTCAACATTTAAGATAAATAGTGAAAAGATATCAAATACAAATGAGATAATCATCCAAATAAGATTTAAAGCAATCATATTTCAGTCCACTTGAATCAAGTAAAACTAGTACAAATTCAACTTGTTGACCTTAAAAGGAGGGCTTCCCAGATGGCACTAGAGGTAAAAAACCTACCTGTCATTGCAGGAGACATAAGAGATGCAAGTTCTATTCCTGTGTCAGGAGACCCCTGAAGAAGGACATGGCAACCACTTCAGTATTCTTACCTGGAGAATCCCATGGACAGAGGACACTGGTGGACTGTAGTCCATAGGGTCACAAAGAGTTAGACGTGACTGAAGCAACTTCACACATGTACACAGGACCTTAACAACAACAACAAAAAGCCAGTTATCTCACTAACAAAATTAGTTTATTTGAGATCAGCAGAGGAATTAAAATTAGCAACATGCAAACCCTGATGAACCATAGGTGGATCTGAGAAGACAACGGGAAGGTCAGCTTTTTTCAGGTTTTTGGAGGAAATCAGGAGGGCTGTGGTGGGTCTTGTTGGCTGCAGGCAGTGGGTGGGTGGGCGGAGGGACTCTTTTTGATGAATCAAAGGAAATATTTCTTTCTGCTGGGGTCAGTAGGCTGTGGTGAGTGATAGAAGTGTGAGAGCTTCCTGACTCCATTTAAATGGCTTCCTTTATTTTCGCAACTGTCATAGTACTACCACTGGTTGTGGGGGCAATAGGAAGTACATCAGATCCACCAGCTTGCTGCTGATTTCTTATCAAATGAAAGCCCAGTGTTACAGTCCATGCATGAGTGTTGGAACTGTGTGCTATTCTTAGAGAATCCACATTTTCTGAAGGCACCATGTGTTGACAGTGCTCTCTCTCTTCCTTTCTACCACCAGGGCACTTTACTGTTTTTTGTATTTGGCTATATATTTAATATTGTATGTTATATTTTATCTTCTTAGACAGTTCACGAGATCCTCACAGCAAGTATACTGGAGTGCTTTGTCATTCCCTCCTCCTGTGGATCACATTTTGTCCGAACTCTCCACTATAATCCATTGGGTGGCCCTACACGACATGACTCATAGCTTCACTGAATTCTGTAGGCCCCTTTGCCATACATAACAAGGCAGTGACCCTTGAAGGGGATCACAGGAGATGGTAGAGGACAGGGAGGCCTAGCATGCTGGAGTCCAGGAGGGTTACAAAGAGTTGGATACTACTGCGCCACTGAACAACAACAATGTTATATTTTGGACTTCCCTGGTGGTTCAGATGGTAAAGAATCTGCCTACAATGCAGAAGATCCCGATTCGATCCCTGGGTCAGGAATATCCCCTGGAGAAGAGCATGGCAATCCACTCCAGTATTCTTGCCTGAAGAATTCCATGGACAGAGGAGCCTAGCAGACTACAGTTCATGGGGTCACAAAGAGTTGGACATGACTGAGTGACTACTCTCACTCATGTTATATTTTAGCTATTATATTCCATATGCTTTTAGCAAGATATAGATTATATGTCTCAGTTCAATCTTCCATGATGCCTTAAATCTGATTTCTCTTTCTCCCATAAGTTGTTTGATGTTTGTCATCTATATTCTATGGTCAGTTTGCATAGTACTGGGGAGCAAAAACATACATCTGTTATCAAAATTTTCTCCTTTTATTTTTCCAATTACTTTTTGTATGTTATTCAATATACAAGATGCTTTTAAATGAAAGAAAGTATTGGCAGAGGTCACAACAGCAATATCTAATTAATTAAAAATATGAGATCTTTCTGCAAACTGTAAACCTGGTATTGAATCCAAAAGTAAATGCCACTTATTAAAGAAAAATATGATGAAAAAATGTTTGCTCCTGGTACAATGAGTGTTCCATTCATACAACAGGGAGGAAATGAAGTAAAAAGGAAATTAGAATATTTATCCAACTCATGTTGTCAGACATGAAATATGCTTGAAGCCAATTTATAGCATTTCTTTAAATTATAGTAAACAGAAAGGAAAGATATGGATTCAATGGAAAGAGGACTGCTCATTCTACTCTATTCTACCATAGTCCCAACCAGAAAATGTCAGCTTGTAAATGAGTAAAGGAGATAGAGGAAAAGCCAAATAAGAAGATGTTAAAACAATCAGCAGAATTCCAAATTTCTAGGCCTTCCCACAGATGGCCTTAATTTAAAAGATACCTTTATGTAAATGATAAGTCAGATGACATAGAGTAAAAAAAGCTTCTTTAAAATATATGAATATGTATGCAATTATCCATATTGAAATAAGTAGAACCAATCATGATTTTATCATTTTGAAGTATCCTTCCAGGAAATGCTTATGTCCTGATGATGGCGATTGGTTGTTTTTTTTTTTAATGAAAATTAAAATTGGTCCCAAACTTGTGCTAGACATTTATGTGGTGCAAGCCTCAGTGTTCTAAAGTTATTTCTATTGAATATATTTGAAACATTTTCACTTTTAGCTTAATACAAAATATAAATTATTCATGCCCTTCAGAGATGTGTAATTGATCTCATAAGATTCTGTAAGCAGAGTGTCATTTCAAATAAAGGGTGGAAACTTTGGACTTTCACATGTCATCAGCTAACTGCCTGCCTTGCTCCAATCTAAAACTAATGTATTGAATTCCAATTTGTTCTTTGTAGCTGGTTTTACGTTAGCTTGAACATGAAGTAAATTGATCTAATATGGATAATATTATATATATATATATATATAATTAAACTTAAAAACCACATGTTCATTTGAGATAGTTACTGCATGTTTTGGGAAAAACGCTACTCAGGGTGCAAACAATCAGGTTAAATAGGTTTAAAAATACAAGAATGAAACTATTTTAAAATGAGAACAAAGAGCCTAAGAAAATGGGGAAAGGGTCGATAGAGGTCACAATGTCAAAAATATAGTTGTGTTAGGTATTTTAAAAAATGGAAGAAATCAAATTAAAAAAAAGAAAACAGTTGTGTTTGTGTCTTATGTTGTCCTAAAACACTTTTATTTTTAACCACGTAGTAATAGTAATATCAATTGAGATAAAAGCTAAAATAATAGGATTATTGATCTCTTGTTCTCTGCCAAGATGTATCTAAGTGCATTTTAACCACCCCACTTTTGAACTGTGGTGTTGGAGAAGACTCTTGAGAGTCCCTTGGACTGCAAGGAGATTCAACCAGTCCTTCCTAAAGGAAATCAGTCCTGAATAGTCATTGGAAGGACTAATGCTGAAGCTGAAACTCCAATACTTTAGTCACATGATGCAAAGAAGTGACTCATTGGAAAAGACCCTGATGCTGGGAAAGATTGAAGCCGGAGGAGAAGGGGATGACAGAGAATGATATGGTTGGATGGCATCACTAACCTGATGGACATGAGTTTGAGTAGGCTCCAGGTGTTGGTGATGGACAGGGAGGCCTGGAGTGCTGTAGTCCTGGAGTCACAAAGAGTCAGACACTACTGAGTGACTGAACTGAACTGAATTCTCTCTAAGCTTGCATGGGAGACACAATTACTACTTCCATTTCATGGATGAGAATACAGAAACAATGGCAGGTTAATGAACTTGTCCAAGATCACAGAGCATCTAAGTGGGAGGGCAGGATAAAGTTCAGCCAAGATGTGTGGTGTTGGAGAAGACTCTTGAGAGTCCCTTGGACTGCAAGGAGATTCAACCAGTCCTTCCTAAAGGAAATCAGTCCTGAATAGTCATTGGAAGGACTAATGCTGAAGCTGAAACTCCAATACTTTAGTCACATGATGCAAAGAAGTGACTCATTGGAAAAGACCCTGATGCTGGGAAAGATTGAAGCCGGAGGAGAAGGGGATGACAGAGAATGATATGGTTGGATGGCATCACTAACCTGATGGACATGAGTTTGAGTAGGCTCCAGGGGTTGGTGATGGACAGGGAGGCCTGGAGTGCTGTAGTCCTGGAGTCACAAAGAGTCAGACACTACTGAGTGACTGAACTGAACTGAATTCTCTCTAAGCTTGCATGGGAGACACAATTACTACTTCCATTTCATGGATGAGAATACAGAAACAATGGCAGGTTAATGAACTTGTCCAAGATCACAGAGCATCTAAGTGGGAGGGCAGGATAAAGTTCAGCCAAGATGTTCCAGTGATGATGCTCTCAGCCACTATACTAGCCAGTTTCTCTAGTATATATGTGTGCACCCACTGACGCTCTCATAAAACAGTTATAAAAAGATCACACCTAATGCAATGTAAAGTGTGATATACAAGACATACTCAATAAGAAACACATAAGATATTACATGCGATGCTCAATAAGTAAAAGGTATCATTTTCCTGAAAATGAAAGTTACTTTTTAAAGACTAGATAATCCCCCTTACCAAATAATACTGTCACATATGCTCTGCAGATACTATAAGTTAAATAATTATAAAAATAAATGCAGCATACAAGGTACAGCTTGAATAATTAAAATTGGTTATTACCTCTACCTTAATGTCCTATGACAAGCAACAGGTGTTTTTTTTTTTTNAGAGTCCCTTGGACTGCAAGGAGATTCTACCAGTCCTTCCTAAAGGAAATCAGTCCTGAATAGTCATTGGAAGGACTAATGCTGAAGCTGAAACTCCAATACTTTAGTCACATGATGCAAAGAAGTGACTCATTGGAAAAGACCCTGATGCTGGGAAAGATTGAAGCCGGAGGAGAAGGGGATGACAGAGAATGATATGGTTGGATGGCATCACTAACCTGATGGACATGAGTTTGAGTAGGCTCCAGGTGTTGGTGATGGACAGGGAGGCCTGGAGTGCTGTAGTCCTGGAGTCACAAAGAGTCAGACACTACTGAGTGACTGAACTGAACTGAATTCTCTCTAAGCTTGCATGGGAGACACAATTACTACTTCCATTTCATGGATGAGAATACAGAAACAATGGCAGGTTAATGAACTTGTCCAAGATCACAGAGCATCTAAGTGGGAGGGCAGGATAAAGTTCAGCCAAGATGTTCCAGTGATGATGCTCTCAGCCACTATACTAGCCAGTTTCTCTAGTATATATGTGTGCACCCACTGACGCTCTCATAAAACAGTTATAAAAAGATCACACCTAATGCAATGTAAAGTGTGATATACAAGACATACTCAATAAGAAACACATAAGATATTACATGCGATGCTCAATAAGTAAAAGGTATCATTTTCCTGAAAATGAAAGTTACTTTTTAAAGACTAGATAATCCCCCTTACCAAATAATACTGTCACATATGCTCTGCAGATACTATAAGTTAAATAATTATAAAAATAAATGCAGCATACAAGGTACAGCTTGAATAATTAAAATTGGTTATTACCTCTACCTTAATGTCCTATGACAAGCAACAGGTGTTTTTTTTTTTTTTCCCCCTAATGTTAAATCAGAAGTATATGTCAAGTTTCATCCTCTTTAATTTAGGTACAATAGGTCTTTTTATTTACAGTAGAATTTGGACTAAATTTAATGTTTTCCAACTGTACAGGCAATGTTTCTATTTTCATTGGAATTTGATATTCTTTTTCCTTTGATTTACTAAGAGAATTAAAACTGATTTTTTTTCTGTATCATGCAGTTCTAACAAAGAATATTGCAAAACTATTCTGAGAAATGCTTATCCTGTAAAATATAATTTTTGAAGGGAGATATTTAAGTTCATATATATATACACATATATGTATACAAATGTGTGTGTATGTGAGAGAGAGAGGTAAATAGAGAAAAAGTGAGATAGGAGTGGGGAGGTTGCTTTGAAACATCCATTGAAAGCAAAAATTGGGTTCATTCTGAATAGCCATTGGTGGGTTTAAGGCAATGTTTATGCTTCTAACAGACTTTCCCTCATTTCCTCCTCATCCCCCTTACACACTCCCAACCTGGAACATTTATGTTTATCACACCTAAGGAGTGACTGTGAATGGATTATTCCACCTCCTTAGATGGTTCTAGAAAGTGTTAAATTGATTTTAAATAAGCATAAAGTTTATGTGTAATACTTAGGAAGCTTACAACTGTAAAACACAATATAAATGCAACTTAAAAATAGAGAATTTTGTTTTTTCAATCCACTCCAGGCTCCAGCTCTATTTTGTGTGTTTTGGTTTCTGTTTTCTTTCTCTTTTCTGCCTCCATGTTTTGGTGTTTTCATCAAGGTGGACTTGGAAATACCCAGAAAATAAAAAGGTCTCTCTTGCAGCCTTCTTTTAAAGAGCAAGGGAACCTTATACAAAAATCCCCATCTGTCTTTTGGATATTCATTGATTAGAGCTGTGAATGGGGGCCTTTTAGACTGACTGAATCGGAATTTCCCCTGGAGCTTGATATGAGGACATTCTACCCTGAATCCTTTGATGGACCTTCCAGAACTATGTACTTTGGGAATATAGCTGAGGTCCCTCAGGGGAAAAAAAATGAGGATGTCTATTGGCAAGCAGCATAAAGTATATGAAGAAATGTTATTCAGTGGTATTAAGGGATTTGAAATAAGACTGTTTATATTAGTCTGAAGCAAAGCAGTCCCATTTCATAATCGTGTAACCCAAACAACCAGTGCATGAATCAATTTCACCTGGTCATGTTGGAGGCCAGGCCATGTCAGGGCCAACTGACCAACATTTGGCATAGACTTTGGAGTCTGAGAAATTAAAAGAGATTATTTATAACCAGACAATCAATAGAATAGACTTGTTCAACTAGTTTCTCCCAGAATAATGGATTTTCCTCCTTTGTTGCTTTTTCAACCTCTCCTTCCTTTCTCTATCAACTCAAATACAATAATCATGTCTTAGTAGTAATAAGACATCGCAAAACAGAGAAGCTTTAGATTTACTGGAGGAAGTGGTGGGAAGAGAGTTAAATTGACTAAAATTTCATAACTATAAGCATCTCATTTTCAGTTGAGAAATTGCAGAAATGTACATAATTGCTGAAGTTTTTTCTTTTTTTTTTTTTCAAAATTGTGTAGCTGCGAAAAGAAAAAGCATAACAATGATAGATGTGGTTTACTCTGCCTGTATCCGAAGCAGTCTGAAAAATGATTCACAGAAATCCAAATTATGTTTGACAAAAGAAAAAATGTAGTGGTTCTTTCAGATAACGAAATCCTTTCTTCCCCAGAGTAAATGGAAATGCAGTGGGTTGAAACAATTCAATATGTAAAAGAAGCTTGTAATTTTATCTAACTTGAATATAAGTGCTTTACTATCCATTGATCACTAGAATACATAAAATATATTCTATGCACAGATTAAATTGTACCCCATAATTCAAATGTTCACTTCATTTTTAAAATAAAATGGATATATATCTTAAAAGTCCAGAGACCAAGTGAATCTCTGGGACTTTTATATATTTCCTCACTCTAAAGATGGATGCATGGAGTAGTGATGTGCAGGAAAAGATAGTAGTTTTGTGCATATTGAAGTGAGTTTAATTTTATAGTAAAATGTTTCCAAAATCTTGACACCTTTAATTGAATGTACTAAATCTTCCCAGAAAAATACCCTCTTCCACACAAAAACACTAGTCCATTCAAATCATCACTAGCTGTATTGTCATATATAACTACTCTCGAAACATTGTGTTCGTTACTTTAACCTGTCTATCCCCACTATTAGAGATGAGCTCCTTCAATCAGGTGTTCTATGACAACCTGGAGAGGTTGGATGGGGTGGGAGATGGGAGGGAGGTTCAATATGGGGGCAACATAGGNATTGTGTTCATTACTTTAACCTGTCTATCCCCACTATTAGAGATGAGCTCCTTCAATCAGGTGTTCTATGACAACCTGGAGAGGTTGGATGGGGTGGGAGATGGGAGGGAGGTTCAATATGGGGGCAACATAGGAATGTCTATGGTTGACATGTTGATCTATGGCAAAATTCAACATAATATTGTAAAGGAATCATCCTTCAATTAAAAATATATTTTATTGGACAAAAAAGAAGATAAGCTCCTCGACAATACTAACTGTCTATCATTTATCATTGTTTCCACAGCACTCATTGGACATATGCTATGTATGTAAAATAAATGCTTGCGTATGGTATGAAAGATAGAAGAAAGAAAAAAGGGACAAATTCAATTAAGAATGACTCATTTTTCATAACTAACACCATGAGACTTGTTAAATGTAAAATTATCTTAGAAGGAAACAATCTGACTCAAATATATTTCTCCAGTAGTTTTTAAAGCCTAAAATGAATTTTAATTTATGAGAAAAGTAAATTTGGACCATATTTGGGAAATATAAATTCCTTGCACATATTCAAACCCAACTACTGAGAAAATTTTGCAGATAAATAGCAGCTTACAGCTACACTCATTTTTTTAAGATGTATATGGACCAAACTGAATTTTATAGCTAACAGTATTCGCAGCTGAAATCAGTAAGTGACTTGATTTTTAGATAGTAACAATTCTTGCTTTGAAATTGTCAACAATCCCCTGATTGCCTACAGGCTCCAGAGTTTGGCAATTTTGCTGGACTACACATTCCTCTACAACGTGATGTGCCGTGCTTGGGGCTTTGTCCATGAAAGGCCCTGCCTGCTGTCCACAGGCACTTCTGTGGAATCTTAGACATCTCAAAGTCTGGGTTAAAGGCCAGAGCATGACCATGCCAGTCCTCAGTGTCCTCAACTGGGTCTCATCCACTGGGCATTGCAGGCAGAGGCTTGATGACTTTGCAAGTGGCAGCACCATTTAAGTCCTGGAAGAACAAAATGAAACTGCAAGGCTGAGATTAATGTTTGAAAGGAAAGAAAGCATAGATAGCATTATGTCATTTAGGTAGCACACACATTATATTTAACATGAGATGTAATAATGCAGCGGGGAAGGCAATGACTTAGCAGCAGCAGCAGCAGCAGCAGCAGCAGCAGAGTATTAACATAATTGATGTATGACATTGTATTGGTTTCAGGTGTATAGAATAATGATTTGATATTTACAGATATTGCAAATAATCACAATAAGTCTATTTAATATTCATCATATGCATTATAGGGGAAGGGAATGGCACCCCACCCCAGTACTCTTGCCTGGAAAATCCAATGGATGGAGTGGCCTGGTGGGCTGCAGTCCATGGGGTCGCTAACAGTCGGACAGACTGAGCGACTTCACTTTCACTTTTCTCTTTCATGCATTGGAGAAGAAAATGGCAACCCACTCCAGTATTCTTGCCTGGAGAATCCCAGGGATGGGGGAGCCTGGTAGGCTGCCATCTATGGGGTCGCACAGAGTCGGACACGACTGAAGTGACTTAGAAGCAGCAGCAGTAATAATGCAGTAATACGTTTAACATTTCACTGATTTGATCTCCAAACTTGACCAAATCCAGTGAATAAAGGCGTGTTTGTGTGGCCCTATTTTTAAGTTCTTTGAGCTTCAGTTGCATTAATTGTGCTTATGTGCATTTTATTTTGCTTTATGAATGTTTATATGGTTCTATGCATATTTATTTCTTACCTTCTATACCAAAAATTCTTTGAGAATAGGAAATACCTCTTTTGAGTGAAGGTTGTTGTCCAGAATAAGGGTAACATCAATTGAAGTAATTTCCGTTTTAGTGCATTTTCTTTCAACTTGTATTATACATATTTTTCTCATATTACTCTTTTCCTTGAACAAGTTCCTGGAAAAGAGAAACCATGTCTTCTTATCAGCAACTAGTATCCTTTAAAATGAATAGATTTCAGTGAATTTATTGTTGTCAAAATGATATAGCCAGTTAGAATATTTTTATGTTCTTGAATAGAATATTCTATTCTATTTCTAAATAAGAAAACCAAAAAAAAGAGAGAAAAGAACTTTTCTCTTTAAAGAGAAAGTTGAATTTTAATTACAACAAGGCCAGTATAGTAGTTATGTATTTCCGAAGTTGAGGAAATTATAACTAGATTGTTAAAATATAACAAAATTGCATTTTAACTAATTATTTCAGATTTTTCAAAGGTCCTAATTTCTGCACTAATTAGCAAAAAAAGTATTTGTGTTAGAATCAGTCATATTTTTATTGAAAAACCAATGTTTCACTTATTTCTAATTTTCCTTTCCTCACATATTTCTCTAAAGTATTTTAAACTTCTGCTGATAGATGCCATACAGAATGGATTCCCTATTCAAATTTTGTGTGGTACATTTTGTCAGAGGTCTATTCTCACATCTCTGCTGTTTCTGGCCAGAACTCTTGTCAGATTTAATTTGTTGTCCTTGAAGTTGTTGGCTAGTTTTTCAGGTAGCTAAGAAAACTTGAGACTAACAGAAGCTATTCAGAGAAAAGTTATTGTGGAAAGATTGTTTTCAGTTCCCAAAGTGAGGGTCATTTACAGCAACCTGACCTTGACAAATGTCCACAAGTCAAAAAATGTCTCACCATAAACGATTTGGGGAGACAGGCCTATAACACATTGCAGATACAGATTGGATTCCCTGCAGGTCCCATGTCAGCACACACTTCTTGCCTCCAACAAGCAATCTTAGAAACATTGAAGTTGAGGAAGGAGAAATTTCTTTGTGATATCCATAAAACAAAATCTTATATTGCAACCAAATAAGTGAAACGTGACTTCATAGTCAAATTTCTATCAAATTTCAGGTCAAAATCTACTGTCATTACCATAGATGCATTTACTTGTAGCCATGAAATCATGAGTGATTAGTGTCTTTGTATAAATGAATTTCTGGGAAAAAAAAAAAAAAACGAAACACTCCTTTGGGAACTAGACATGAAATAGGATTGGGTCTAGTCTTTTGCAATTAATTAAGACCTCAAATGCCTATTCTGACTTCACTGAACTGACTGGTTATAGAATGAGAGTGTCTGTGTCTCCATCAAAATGTGTGTTTCCACTGAAATCCAACTTCTAGACACTTACAACCTGGTCAGGCCCTCGTTGTCTGAATTTAATTTAAATCACATATTTTCTCAGGGTCTTTAACATTTCAGGGAACCTCTTTTCAAAATAAAGTTTTTAATTCAACAAACAAAATAGTTTTTTAATGTAGATTTACATGAACTAAATTTATCAATATTTGAAACATGTGGCATAGTAATATATGCATGTCAATATGAATATATATTTTTATAAACAAATACTACTGGTGAGTCTAATGATTACTATAATTAAATATAAACAATATTTTGAGATATTTGCAACAACTGTAGGTCAAATCAAAATAACTGAAATTGTTTTAGGGATGAAGTCACAGATACTGACATTATTGCTGTGGTTTGTATCCTTAATATTTAACTAAAAAAAGCTCTAAATTTCAGTTGAAAGTTGATAAGAACAAAGATATGTTTTTCACTAAAATTTGTGAACTGCCTATTATGGTCTGTAGACACATGAAGAGGGAGACAAATCCCTTCCATTTCTTTCTTTCTTTCTTTTTTTTTCCCTTGGCCATGGCACTTGGTATGTGGGATTCTAGTTCTTCCATGTGGGACTGAACCCATGTCTCTTGCATTGGAAGCATGGAGTTTTAACCAATGGACCGCTAGGAAAGTCCTAAATTCCTTCCATTTATATTTTCATCTAGGACCAACTCTCTTCCTTGACATAGCCAGATTCATTACTGAAGACCTGAGCTGTGATTGTGTCTATAATAAGCTCAGTTCAGTTCAGTTTAGTCACTCTTTGTCTAACTCTTTGCAATTCCATCACCAACTCCTGGAGCTTGCTCAAACTTATGTCCATTGAGTCAGTGATGTCATCCTCTGTCATCCGCTGTCATCCCCTTCTCCTCCTGCCTTCAGTCTTTCCCAGCATCAGGATCTTTTCCAGTGAGTCAGCTTTTTGCATCAGGTAGCCAAAATATTGGAGTTTCAGCCTCCATATCAGTACTTCCAATGGATTGTCAAGACTGATTTCCTTTAGGATGGACTGGTTGGATCTTCTTTCAGTCAAGGGACTCTCAAGAGTCTTCTCGAACATCACAGTTCAAAAGCATCAATTCTTCGGCGCTCAGCTTTCTTTATAGTCCAGCTCTCACATCCATACATGACCACTGGAAAAAACCATAGTTTGACTAGATGGACCTTTATTGACAAAGTGATGTCTTTGCTTTTTAATAAGCTGTCTAAGTTGGTCATAACTTTCCTTCTAAGAAGTAAGCGTCTTTTAATTTCATGGCTGCATTCACCATCTGCAGTGATTTTGGAGCCCAGAAAAATAAAGTCTGACACTGTTTCCATTGTTTCCCCATCTATTTCCCATGAAGTGATGGACCGGATGCCATGATCTTCGTTTTCTGAATGTTGAGCTTTAAGCCAACTTTTTCACTCTCCACTTTCACTTTCATCAAGAGGCTTTTTAGTTCCTCTTCACTTTCTGCCATAAGGGTGGTGTCATCTGCATATCTGAGGTTATTGATATTTCTCCCAGCAATCTTGATACNAAAAAAAAAAAAAAACGAAACACTCCTTTGGGAACTAGACATGAAATAGGATTGGGTCTAGTCTTTTGCAATTAATTAAGACCTCAAATGCCTATTCTGACTTCACTGAACTGACTGGTTATAGAATGAGAGTGTCTGTGTCTCCATCAAAATGTGTGTTTCCACTGAGATCCAACTTCTAGACACTTACAACCTGGTCAGGCCCTCGTTGTCTGAATTTAATTTAAATCACATATTTTCTCAGGGTCTTTAACATTTCAGGGAACCTCTTTTCAAAATAAAGTTTTTAATTCAACAAACAAAATAGTTTTTTAATGTAGATTTACATGAACTAAATTTATCAATATTTGAAACATGTGGCATAGTAATATATGCATGTCAATATGAATATATATTTTTATAAACAAATACTACTGGTGAGTCTAATGATTACTATAATTAAATATAAACAATATTTTGAGATATTTGCAACAACTGTAGGTCAAATCAAAATAACTGAAATTGTTTTAGGGATGAAGTCACAGATACTGACATTATTGCTGTGGTTTGTATCCTTAATATTTAACTAAAAAAAGCTCTAAATTTCAGTTGAAAGTTGATAAGAACAAAGATATGTTTTTCACTAAAATTTGTGAACTGCCTATTATGGTCTGTAGACACATGAAGAGGGAGACAAATCCCTTCCATTTCTTTCTTTCTTTCTTTTTTTTTCCCTTGGCCATGGCACTTGGTATGTGGGATTCTAGTTCTTCCATGTGGGACTGAACCCATGTCTCTTGCATTGGAAGCATGGAGTTTTAACCAATGGACCGCTAGGAAAGTCCCAAATTCCTTCCATTTATATTTTCATCTAGGACCAACTCTCTTCCTTGACATAGCCAGATTCATTACTGAAGACCTGAGCTGTGATTGTGTCTATAATAAGCTCAGTTCAGTTCAGTTTAGTCACTCTTTGTCTAACTCTTTGCAATTCCATCACCAACTCCTGGAGCTTGCTCAAACTTATGTCCATTGAGTCAGTGATGTCATCCTCTGTCATCCGCTGTCATCCCCTTCTCCTCCTGCCTTCAGTCTTTCCCAGCATCAGGATCTTTTCCAGTGAGTCAGCTTTTTGCATCAGGTAGCCAAAATATTGGAGTTTCAGCCTCCATATCAGTACTTCCAATGGATTGTCAAGACTGATTTCCTTTAGGATGGACTGGTTGGATCTTCTTTCAGTCAAGGGACTCTCAAGAGTCTTCTCGAACATCACAGTTCAAAAGCATCAATTCTTCGGCGCTCAGCTTTCTTTATAGTCCAGCTCTCACATCCATACATGACCACTGGAAAAAACCATAGTTTGACTAGATGGACCTTTATTGACAAAGTGATGTCTTTGCTTTTTAATAAGCTGTCTAGGTTGCTAATAGCTTTTCTTCTAAGGAACAGGCATGTTTTAATTGCATGGCTGCAGTCACCATCTGCAGTGATTTTGGAGCCCAAGAAAACAAATTCTCTCACTGTTTCCATTGTTTCCCCCTTTATTTGACATGAAGTAATGGAATCAGATGCCATGATCTTCATTTTTTGAATGTTGAGTTTTAAGCTAACTATTTCAGTCTCCTTTCATCAAGAGGCTCTTTAGCTACTCTTCAATTTCTGCCATAAGTGTGGTATCATCTGCATATCGAGGTTATTGATATTCCTCCTGGCAGCCTTGATTCCAGCTTATGCTTCATCCAGTCTGGCATTCCGCATGATGTACTCTGCACATAAATAAATAAGCAGGGTGACGATATACAACCTTGATGTATTCCTTTCCCAGTTTGAAACCAGTCCATTTTTCCACGTCTGGTTGTAACTGTAATTTCTTGAGCTGCACACAGATTTCTCAGGAGGCAGACAAGGTGGTCTGGTATTCCTTTCTCTTTAAGAATTTTTTACAGGAGTGTAATATGTTATCAAGCTATTTAATGGTTCAAAACTGAAAATGAACATGAAAAAGCAAATGAAAATTTATGATCTAATTAAAATGATCATTCCCAATCTTATCTTCTCATGATGGCCTCTGACAAATACTCTTACACCTTACTTATAAATTTTAAGCCAAATTAAATTTCTGATTTTTCAATATGTACTGAACATTTTTATACTCATATACCTCATTTCTCTGTTTATTAGTATAATTTTGCTCTCATTAAATATAGTAAATTTTAATACAAATGCATGTTAATTATTTACTAAAGATGATGTAGAATTTATAAAAACAGTATGGAGTTAGTTTATAAGCAAACTGAAGAAATAAATTAACTTAAATGTTTAAAAACATTCAACTTCCCAAAGGATTAAAACAAATAAAGAGGTTCCATTTCATTACTAGTCAAGTAGAAATCCATATTTGCATGTGTGTGTACACATATATTTACCTAATTCGATATTGACAAGGATATAGATTAACAGTTACCTTCAGTACATAGAATTCAATCAAAACGTAGGCAAAATAAAAATATTCATTTTGTTTTAATAATACCACTACCATCAGCTGCAAAGAAATAATAGATATCCAGTAAGCACATATGTAAAATGTTCAAAGTGATGTAGTTTCTTAAAAGAAATGACAGGGGAAAAAAACTCTTTCTAATAGCAGAGAAATATGTTTTACAAAACTAGCTAATGATATTAAAATGAGAAATGTCTTACACAGTGGTGAAGAACACATTATATAGATATGCTGCCTAGCCTTGAATCCTCGGTTTATTATCTCATAATCATGAGACTTGAGCCAGTTACTTAAATTCACTAACTCAAGCTTTCTCTAGAGTATAGAGTTAATAATAATACTTAACTTGAAAGTTGTTGTGACAATAAAATAAAGTTACTTTAAGCACAGAGTAAGAGCTATGGATGTTTTAACTATTGCAATGATTATTATTTTTATTATTATTACTGCTACATAAATACTATAAAATTTTAATATAAGGATGTAATAAGATAAAAATTAAAATATTGTATCATTGCATCTGTGATTAAAAAAAAAAGAGTCATAGACTTCCAAAGTGGAATGAAATTATAAAATATCAGGATGTTACTAGGGTTATGATATTTTATTTGACTCTTATCGTACATTATACTGCCTGACTTTTAGTAACAATAAACTCCTGAGCTTAAATTCTTTATAATTATTTTTTATATGAATGACTTCGCTTGAATTTTCCAGAATGGTAGTATTTCTTTTGCAAAGAAATCCTTTTTTTTTTCATTTCTTTTACTTTTTATTTCTTTCCTTACTTTATTTTTTCTTGTGTTGCTTTACATAAAAACTTTAATGTAGCTTGAAAATAGTTGCCTACAGATTCTGTGAAAAATTTTAGTAGGAAGTATCTTGAGATGCAGCACTCAACATTTTTCTTTCCCAAAGCCTTAATTTCTGAATCCAGTTTTGACATAAACTCATTTTTATTTATCTCTGTTTTTGTATTTGAAATAATATCTACAGAAACAGAATGGGGCTGTATCACCATTAATATAAAACCATGAAATACTGTTATATAAATTTTTTAATGTCTATATTATATAGTATGAGAAAAATCTTTGTAGAGCTCTTACAGTATTTTTAAAATGGTTTTGGAAAGCTATTGATATGACAGTTTCATACTGTAAATAAAGCTTTAAGTCATTTTACATAGTTGTATATGTAAAATACTGAGAGATTGGGTTGTTGTTTGAGGGGAAGCCACCTGCCATGAAGGCTATTTATTTAATGGCTGCATATGTTAGTGTTAGTTGCTTGGAAGAAAGCCATCACTTTCTGCTTCCTCCCTCCTAGAACTCTTCTTTCAACACCTGCACACTATACATGCAAATTTAACAACAACTAAATAACTTGAAAACAAGTATTAGCCAAATGGTTATGATTATCTTAGGGGGAATATGTTTCTTTAGTGTTCGGTTTACGCTTACATCACTTAGAATATTGACTGTATTAATTTGAAAATTGGTAAAAGTAACTTGCTTCAGACTATGACCTTTTATGCCAAGGTGAGCCCAGTGTGACTTTTTACAGTTGTTATAAACATCTGAAGAACAGTTTTAATCATGAAAGTGCTGACTACCTCAACTGTAGCAATATGCTTGATCTAGCTGTAATTTTGTTAAAGAACAGATATAGGTAAAGTAGGTATTAACAATAAACATAGCAAGTGAAAATAAGAGAGGGTGAAGGAGAAGCTGGAAAAAGAGAAATAATCATAGGACATAAATTACTGGGAAAAATGGGATAATTCAGAGATTAAATAATCAGTTGGTTAGATATTTATTGTTAACAAGATGATACATACAAACTATACTCTTCACATTTAGCAGAATTATATGCAGTATTTTGTATGGTCCTATTGAAATACGATCATCTCATAGATAGTGATAAACATATTCTGCAGCATGTTACATATTGAAAGTGAAAGTGAAAGTGAAGATGCTCAGTCTTGTCCAACTCTTTGTGACCCCATGGAATGTAGCCCACCAGGCTCCTCCATCCATAGGATTATCCAGGCAGGAATACTGGAGTGGGTTGCCATTTCCTTCTCCAGGGGATCTTCCTGACCCAGGGGTTGAACCCAGGCCTTCCGCATTGCAGGCAGACACTTTAACCTCTGAGCCACCAGCTCAGGTATGTTACATATTAGATTATTTCAAATTTGCATGGAGATGTGTTAAACTTTAGTATTTGTATAGTGAAGTATTTTTTTAATGACCCTTGCTTTAAACATATATGCTTTTACTTAAGTAAAATACATATACACTATTTTCTTTGTCATATAAATTTGTCTGTGCAATTAATTTGCCCAGCCAAAATATACGCTCAGGTTTTTTTATTAATTAATTTATTTTACTTTATAATATTGTATTGGTTTTGCCATACATTGACTTGAATCCACCATGGGTGTATATGTGTTCCTCATCCTGAATCCCCCTCCCACCTTCCTCCCCATCCCATCCCTCTGGGTCATCCCAGTGCTCCAGCCCCGAACACCCTGTATCATGAATCGAATCTGAACTGGTGATTCATTTCACATATGATATTTTACATGTTTCAATGTCATTGTCCCAAATCATCCCACCCTCGCCCTCTCCCACAGAGTCCAAAAGACTGTCCAATCCATCTGTGTTTCTTTTGCTGTCTCACATACAGGGCCATCGTTACCTTCTTTCTAAATTCCATATATATGCATTAGTATACTGTATTGGTGTTTTTCTTTCTGGCTTACTTCACTCTGTCTAATAGGCTCCAGTTTCATCCACCTCATTAGAATTGACTCAAATGTATTCTTTTTAATGGCTGAGTAATATTCCATTGTGTACATGTACCACAGCTTAGCTTTCTTATCCATTCATCTGCTGAGGGACTTCTAGGTTGCTTCCATGTGCTGGCTATTATAAACAGTGCTGCGATGAGATTGGGGTACACGTGTCTCTTTCATTTCTGGTTTCCTTGGTGTGTATGCCCAGCAGTGGGATTGCTGGGTCATAAGGCAGTTCTATTTCCAGTTTTTTAAGGAATCTCCACACTGTTCTCCATAGTGGCTGTACTAGTTTGCATTCCCACCAACAGTGTAAGAGGGTTCCCTTTTCTCCACACCCTCTCCAGCATTTATTGCTTGCAGACTTTTGGATAGCAGCCATTCTGANTTAGATTACTTAGTTTTTGCATGTCAGCTCACTTTTAATTTATTATAAACTTTCTGTTGAGAGAGAATGCATGATTGAGAAATATTACATCAATATTGCTTTTCTATATCAATTTAACAACACATTAAGTACAAATGTGCAGCTTCTACTAGGACTTACCTCCTTTGAAGCACATTGCCATGGAAAAATTATTGAAGCATTAAATCAAATGCTAACAAGGTAGCCTTGGCCATGATTGGAACTATAATTTATTTGCTTAAAAACACTCTCAGGAAATATGTCTTTTGCTGACCTTATTTTCTATAGATATTTTATAACAGAAATCATTTTCAATAGAGGAATAAAGGATGACCTTTGTTTTTAAGGACTTTCGTTGGAAAAATGAAATACACTGATGATATACTCAAAAAATAATTAACCATCTTTAACTATTTTTAACCATCTAACCATCTTTAACTTACAGAGTCCATATCACCACCCAAGCAATTATACCAATCGTGTAAATTGGCTGGGCTCAAAAACTGAGAAATTTACAGAAGTCAGAATATTCAATCAAATACAAAATTATGGTTTTATACAGTTTACTTACAGTTTACCTGTACTCACTTCCCATTAAAGACCCTCATGTTAGTGGGATGAATGACTTTGATCATTTATTTATCTTAAATAGCTATTTTTGTTGTTTTCCTTATTGCAAAAATGTTTATTGTGAAAGTTTTTAAAGACATAGAAAAAGTATAAACAAGAAAGTAAAAATAATCATTAATCCTTCTATCCAAAAAAAAAAAAAAGAAAAACCTATTTTCTTCATATACTCCCAGATACACACACACGTGTGTGTGTGTGTGTGTATTTCCACAAAGGACTTAATACAAAAAAATTGTTTATATTATATGTGCATATTGTAACATATATCTGTATTTCCACAAAATGCTTTTGGTTATTAATGTCTTAATAATCTGGCTGGAAAATCAAATTTTCTGGATGTAAATAAACAGTAACTTTCTGTTATGCTTTCTTCCAAACACCCCTGCAATTAGTTTTAGAATGCCAGTATGGCACATTGACCAGAGGCAATCAAGTGAGCGCTTCAGTAAAACCACTCCAAGAGTTAACAGCTGCATTCAGTACATGTAAAGGACATTCTTTCTAGTCTAGATCACTTATTAAACTGCAGCAGCGAAATCCGTGCTGCTGCCAATGATCAGAAAACATAGCTAAAAGTGTTAAACAAATCTTCCTCAGTAGACAGTAGCAAAATTTCAAGAATTTGCTGATCAACCAAATCAAAGAATGTGGAGTAAAAAGCTAACAATTCTAAAACCAGAAAATACTCCTAAGGGGAAAGTGAAACAAAAACCTTTCAGATCACAGAAAGCACTCAAATTGCATATGATGTGGAATAATTAGATAGTGAGAAGTGCATCCACATCTGCACACATAGGTGAAGTGATAAACTAGGAGGTGAAAGGTGTATGGGCAAGTCATTTTTTAGGTGAACCATGTAGATAATGTCTCTATGGTAAAATATTAAAAATTCATATTTTTCTTTTTCACAGGTATACTTAATATTCTCAGTTGTGTTACAGATATGTGTTTCAATGTGCTCTATTCACAAGACATTGGTATGAAAGAGGGAAAAGGCAGTGCTTTTCCTAAATACCTGCAAGTTTTCTAGTTTCCGGTTCTATTTAACAGAAACACCAGCTAACAGATTTAAGGACCGTACCCATCACTGAAGCATTTAGTTACTAGAGAAAATTATAATCACTAACCTACTGCTTTCCTGTATTTGTTCGGGTAATAGTCTTAAGCAAACAAGCAAAAAAAAATGTATACTTTGAGAACGAGACCAAGAGCTATTTAATTTGCCATCCCTCTTTACACAGCGTGCTACTGCTGCTGCTGCATAGTACTAAGTAAATGTATAAATATGACCTCACTGAACAAGTAAGTTAATATTTTTTTATCAGGAAGCGGTATGTTTCCTTTGTAAGACTGTGTTGTCTATGATGTTCGAATAGATCATCTCACTGCTGTTTCATTAAGCCTTAACCATTCTGATTCTGATCTAAATGAAGCAAATAATCAGGAAAGAAAAGACAGGCTTTGTGGATGTTTTTCTTCTCTGGCTTAAGTTTACTTTCTTCATTATCTTAGTATTTCTAAAGCATACAGTTTGAAATTATATCCCCAATTTTTCCTTTTTTGTTCATTTTTAAAGAGTAATATATTCCATGATCTTTCTTTTTTCTTTTTCCTTCCCTCCCTTTCTTTTTTCTTTCTTTGTTTTCTTTCCTTCCTTCCTCCCGCCCTCACTCTCTCTCTCTTTCTTCAACAAATGACAAAGATTTATGGTCTCTGTTTAAGCCAATGTATCAGAATAACTAGAAAAACAGTGTTCCAACATACTTTCTCAACATGGCTATACATTCAAGCTTTCAGTTCCTACAAAATATACAATAGTGCCCTCTAATGCCATTTTTAAAAACAATTATACTACAATTTTGGTTTCTCAGAATGCTAATTCCTTTCCACTTAGAAATATTATCAATAAATAAAACACTATACAATATTTTAACTTATAAAAAACATCTTTTGGGACAATATTCTTGAAATCTCCTTGATTATATTGTCAGGATTATGACAGGCTTGAAATTCACCAATGTCTAGCATATTCAGTAAAGCAATAATAAATGTATTATCTGAAACTGTCTCCTAATTGTTAAAAATATTTATTCATATATTAAAACATGTTCTTGACATAATTAGGTACATTTTCAAAGTTTTCTGTCTTGAAAATGTCACAAAAATTATTTTGCTAAGTAAATATTTTAAGGATATAATTAATCTCTGTTGCATGCAAGTTTTCCTTGGTCATAAAACTGTAATTTATCTTAATTCCACTTTATTTTTTAGATAAAAATCACCTATTACAATTTTTATGATAATTATTTTCTTGAACTTTAAAGATATTAAAAAGTTCTCTAACACAGTATAAGTAAAGACAGCTCCTTTGGTCTGAACTTAAAATAATGCATTAAGATGAATGCACCTCTAATCTTTCAATAATTAGAGATTTCAACATTGTTTTGAAAATTTCCTTAGACAATTTGAATATGAAATATTAATGTAAATTTAATATTTGAATAAATACATAAAGAAGTACAGAGATAAAAATAAGATAGTATAATGTCTGCATTAGAGACTTGAACTTACTAGCGTTTATCAAAGGTGAAGTACACAAAATCACTGAACATATTTTTCAGGGTGATATCAATTTTTTGAATTGGTTGTGGTGTGAAAAATAATAACTAAAAAAGGTTCTGGCAAGATAAAAACAAGAAAAATAAATTTTTCTAAATGTGTGTGAGTCATACTTCATCTTGGAAAGAAAAATTTATATACCTTGTTCTTACTGAGAGATTTTGAATTAGTTGTAAACTCTGTGGGAAAGATCTTGATGTCATCATAGACAGATCAGTGAAAACACTTCCTCGATACTCTTCACATTTCAGATCTCATTACAAGCCCCAGATATTCTTCTGTGCTGTGTTAAACACATTTCTGGCTTTGTAAACTTGATGTTTTAACCTGAATGTACCTGCTGGGCAGCCCAGTAATATGCCTGAGGCACCTTGCCTTGACCTCTTGCCACCCTCATCCCTGCCCTTCCACCTTCTCTCAAGTATGCTTTTCAAATACAAGCCAACAAATACAGAGCCCACACCCAACTACATCCTTTATTGGCCCTTCATACACCAGGTCACGATCCACCTGCCCTAAACACCTCAGGACCAGGTACTAGACAACTGGGTGCGGTCACATGCCCCAGTCTGCTGAAATTATTTCCTAAGTCTGCACATCTTGTCTCTCCTATTCTATACCACAGAAACCACACTAAAAGCTCTTAAGTTGCCCTTCTTCTCTGCCTCCTGCTGGACCCTGAAAGCTTCCCCAGGTGGCCTTCCCATGGCATGGCCTTCCTCCCCTTCTTGAGAACTGAGAGTAAAGATCTACCTTTTCAATGGCGATTGTCTCCCGATATGTTGGCTTTGTTGTTGTTTCGTTGCTAAGTTGTGTCCGATTCTTTTGCAACCCCAGGGACTGTAGCCCACCTGGCTCCCCTATTCATAGGATTTCCCAGGCAGAATGCTGGAGTGGGTTACCATTGTCTTCTCCCGGGTCTCTTCCTGACCCAGGGATTGAACCTATATCTCTTGCATTGCAGGTGGATTCTTTAACCACTGAGCCATCAGGGAAGCCTTATGTTGCCTTTACTACATCTAAAATTTTCTACCAACATACTGTAAAATACGTGCTTCTAATATTTCTTAGTATTTGTTTTTGTTTTATTTTCAGTTTAAGATCCACTACTCTTTTTGAGAAATGTGAATGACTTAGATTCGTTTCTTTCCATAATTTATGCCACTATTATATGGGGAAACAATCCATCAGTTTTCTGCCAACCTAACCTGTGGAAGAGAATCTAAACTCTAAATCTTAACCCCCAGTTGTCCACAAGTTTTGCTAGACTTCGGCCACCTTCTTTAAGATCCACAGAAATTAAACTAACCTTTCTCTAATGGCTTCTTTAGTTCTAATGATTGAAGAATTCTTATCAGCCTTCCTAAGTCATGGAAAGTTAGTGCCCCAGAAAAAAATATTAATAATGTCAATAAAATAAATAAGGGATAAATCAAAAACTGTTCAAATTATCCAAATAGAATCTAAATAGCAATAAAGATTGTTCACGAGGGATTTGTTTCCTTAGGGTTACAGATACTTTTCTGTTGTTGCAGATCATAATACAAATAATTCACTGCTTATGTAGAATATTCATATATCTAATTAAAAAAACTCATATGTTGGGTATTTGAGTGTCAGAATTAATTAGATGAATACTCTCAGATTATTTGAGTGAAGAACATTTTGTTTGTTTTTCTTTTAATTTCAGATTAATCATTGGCTAAAATTTATGTCTATATATGGTTCAATGAGGCAAAATTTCTGATCACTGTATATTGTGCTATTTGCCTATAATGTCCAAGTGAGAACATAAAAAGTTTGCATTTGTGTGTAAAGAAAAAATATTCAAATTGGATGGCCCCATTGATAATAACTATATCTGAGGTTTGACTTAGAATAATATAGTATTTAATGTGACATATTTATATTCAATAGCATATATATTTTAAGAAATATATTATTTTGAATATTATATGATATTTGAGATACAGTATAGTGTAAAGAAAAGTGTTTGCTATAATCAGGATGTTCTCTTGGCAAAAATCTGTTAGCCTATGCCCTGTTTCATTTTGTACTCCAAGGCCAAACTTGACTGTTATTCCAGGTATATCTTGACTTCCTACTTTTGCATTCCAGTCCCCTATGATGAAAAGGGGGACATGATGCCCCTATGGTGACATCTTCTTTTGGTGTTCTAGGAGGTCTTGTAGGTCAGAGAATCATTGAACTTCAGCATTAGAGGTTGGGGCATAGATGTGGATTACTGTGATATTGAATGGTATGCCTTGGAAACGTACCAAGATCATTCTGCCATGAGAATGCACTGGTCATAGCAAACATTTTCTTACAGCCACACAAGAGATGACTCTATACATGGACATCACCAGATGGTCAGTATCAAAATCAGATGGATTATATTCTTTGCAGCTGAAAATGGAGAGGCCCTATACAGTCAGCAAAAACAAGAGCCGAATCTGACTGTAGCTCACATCATCACCTCCTTACTGAAAACTTCAGGTTCAAATTGCAGAAAGTAGGGAAAAACACTAGGCCATTCAGGTATAGAGTGATCAGCAATTTTGCCTCATTGAACCATATATAGACCCAAATTTTAGCCAATGATTAATCTGAAATGAAAACAAAAACAAAAAAAATGTTCTTCACTCGAATAATCTGAGAGTATTCATCTAATTAATTCTGACCCTCAAATACCCACTGATTATACAGTGGAAATGCTGAACAGATTTAAGGGACTAGGTCTGGTAGACAAGAGTGTCAAAAAAACTATGGATGAAGGTTTGTAACATTGTACAGGAGGTGATAACCAAACCATCCTCAATCAATAGAAATGCAAGAAGGCAAGGTGGTTGTCTGAGGAAGCCTTACAAAGAGCTGAGAAAAAAGGAGAAGCAAAAAGCAAAAGAGAAAAGGAAAGATATACACATCTGAATGCAGAGTTCCAAAGAATAGCAAGGAGAGATAAGAAAGCATCCTTAAGTGAACAATGCAAAGAAATAGAGGAAAACAATAGAATGGGAAAGACTAGAGATTTCTTTAATAAAATTGGAGATTCCAAGGAAACATTTCATACAAAAATAGTCACAATAAAGGACAAAGTAGCAAGGACCTAGTAGAAGCAGAAGCTATTAAGAAAAACTGGCAAGAATACACAGAAGAATTGTACAAAAAAACTTCCTAATGACCCACTTAACTACAATGATGTGGTCACTCACCTAAAGCCAGACATCCTGGAGTGTGAAGTCAAGTGGGCCTTAAGAAGCATTATTATAAACAAAGCTAGTGGAGGTGATGGAATTCCATCTGAGCTATTTCAAATCTTAAAAGATGATGGTGTTAAACTGCTGCACTCATTAAGATAACAAATTTGGAAAACTCAGCAGTGGCCATTCAGTTTTCATTCCAATGCCAAAGAAAGGCAATGCCAAAGAATGTTCAAATTACCATAAAATTGCATTCATTTCACATGTCAGCAAGATTATGTTCAAAATCCTTCAACCTAGGCTTCAGCTTATGTGAACCGAGAACTTCCAGATGTTCAACCTAGATTTAGAAAAGGCAAAGGAACCAAAGATTAAATTGACAACATACGCTGGATCATAGAAAAAGCAAGGGAATTCTAAAAAACAATAACAAAAAAATCTACTTCTGCTTTATTAACTACACAAAAGCCTTTGTGTGGATCACAGCAAACTGTGAAATATTCTTAAAGAGACAAGAATACAGGACCACCTTCCCTGCCTTCTGAGAAACCTATATGCAGGACAAGAAGCAACAGTTAGAACCAGACATGGAACAATGGACTGGTTCCAAACTGGGAAAGGAGTACAGCAGGACTGCATATTGTCACCTTGCTTATTTAACTTACATGCAGAATACATCATGCAAAATGCTGGACTGTATGAAGCATAAGCTGGAATCAAGATTGCCAGGAGAAATATCAATAGCCTCAGATATGCAGATGATACCATTTTAATGACAGAAAGTGAAGAGGAACTAAAGAGTCTCTTGATGAATATGAAAGAAAGTGAAAAAAACTAGCTTAAAACTCAACATTCAAGCCACTAAGTTTATAGCATCTGGTTCCATCACTTCATGGCAAATATATGGGGAAAATGTGTAAATGGTGTCAGATTTCATTTTCTTGGACCTCAAAATCACTGCGATGGTGATTGCAGCTATGAAATTAAAGGACGCTTGTTCCTTGGAAGAACAGTTATGACAAACCTAAACAGTGTATTAAAAAGCAGAGACATCACTTTGACGACAAAGGTCTGTACAGTCAAAGCTATGATTTTTCCAGTAGTCATGTATGGATGTGTGTGTTGGACTATAAAGAAGGCTGAGCACTGAAGAACTGATGCTTTTGAACTGTGGTGTTGGAGAAGACTCTTGAGAGTCCCTTGGACTACGAGATCCAACCAGTCCATTCTGAAGGAGATCAACCCTGGGATTTCTTTGGAAGGAATGATGCTGAAGGTGAAGCTCCAATACTTTGGCCACTTGACGTGAAGAGCTGAATTCACTAGAAAGGACTCTGATCCTGGGAAAGACTGAAGACAGGAGGAGAAGGAGTGGACAGAGGATGAAGTGGTTGGATGGCATCACTGACTCAATGGACATGAGTTGAGAAAACTCAGAAGGACAGTGATGGATACAGAAGGCTGGCATACTGCACTTCATGGGGTCATGAAGAATTGAACATGACTTAGCAACTGAACAATAAAGATAACTATTGTCCCTTCAGAAATATGATTTAGCTTTAGTTTATATCTGATATACCAAAAACAAAAACAAAAAACTGTATCATTTGAAAAAAGTGAAAATGTTAGTTGCCCTGCTGCTGCTAAGTCACTTCAGTCATGTCCGACTCTGTTCAACCCCATAGAGCCCATCAGGCTCCCCCGTCCCTGGGATTCTCCAGGCAAGAACACTGGAGTGGGTTGCCATTTCCTTCTCCAATGCATGAAAGTGAAAAGTGAAAGTGAAGTCACTCAGTCGTGTCTGACTCTGTGTGACCCCATAGACAGCAGCTCACCAGGCTCCTCCATCCATGGGATTTTCCAGGCAAGAGTACTGGAGTGGGATGCCATCGCCTTCTCTGCTGCCCAGTCATGTCCAAATCTGGGACGCCATGGACAGCAGCCCTCTGGGCTCCTCTGTCCATAGGATTTCCCATGCAATAACAGCCTGGGTAGCCATTCCCTTCTCCGGGGATTGAATCCAGGTCTCCTGTATTATGGGCAGATTCTGATTCTTTACCATCTGAGCCACAATAATTCTCCATCTAAAATTGGAAAAACTTTGATAATAATACTTAAAAATTAATTGAAGTAAATAAGGAAAATAATGAATACATCTACCAAATTAACCAGATTAATTATAATTTGTTATGAAAGTACTTCTCTTAATAATCTGATAAATGACTTGTTTCAAATCATTTACATTTCTTTCTATGCCTTTTATCATTTTACTCAAAAAAATTTTATATGGTATTCATATAGTTCCTACACAGTTCATTTACATTGATTCACAAAATGTTGACTCTAATTTCTTGCCTTTCTCAAAATTCTTTTTCAATTTAAAGTCTGAAATTTCTGAGGTCCAAATGCCCTCTCCTTTCTCTCCTTCCCCCTTCATCCCTCCTTCTCCTCTTCCTTCTTCCTTTGAATTCTTGTTATTCTAAGTAGAGGTAATGGACTGGTGGTTAGGAAACAAATAGACATACCTATATATAAGAACAGAAGTTTTTTAAAAAGACAGTTTCAGAAGCAGTCACTGAGTAGAAGCAGTATCACTGAGCACGTGTATTATGTATTTACAAATATTTTAGTGTCCTTCACAAACATCTACAAATTAGGATCACACGGATATTGAGATGATTATTTTTGAAAGGAATTTGAGCAGGAAAATGAACTCAAGAAGCAGCTTGACTTGCCTTTGTAATGAATTTAAGACACTGTTCCTTGTGTTGCTCCAGCTTTTTTCTTCTGTTTCCCTTTAATGTAACCTGTTTGTGCTAAACTTTTAGCAACATATTTGAAGAATTAAGTGTAGATAAACACGAAAGGAAACTACCATCCAGGAGCTGCACTAAATGAAGGTATAGAGTGAAAGATTTCTTGATACTTCTTTTGAAATTTGGTAACTCAAGGTCAGGGAATGTGGCTGAATAAAGAAACAATTAAACTAAGATTACACAGATGATAAAGAGTTAATCAGAAAAAGAAAGGCAGGAAAGATACTCCACATCCACCAAGAGGGAACAGGGAACACATCGCCATGGAGAGGAGAATACAAATCAGGTACTGAAGCCAGTGTGACTGCAGCCAAGAGACTCAGGACTTGAGTGGAACGTACAGAGGCTGAGCAAGGAGGCAGACAGTAGCTCAAGAGGGAAGACCAGCTTTTTTCTTTTGTTTCCCTTTAATGTAACCTGTTTGTGCTAAACTTTTAGCAACATATTTGAAGAATTAAGTGTAGATAAACACGAAAGGAAACTACCATCCAGGAGCTGCACTAAATGAAGGTATAGAGTGAAAGATTTCTTGATACTTCTTTTGAAATTTGGTAACTCAAGGTCAGGGAATGTGGCTGAATAAAGAAACAATTAAACTAAGATTACACAGATGATAAAGAGTTAATCAGAAAAAGAAAGGCAGGAAAGATACTCCACATCCACCAAGAGGGAACAGGGAACACATCGCCATGGAGAGGAGAATACAAATCAGGTATTGAAGCCAGTGTGACTGCAGCCAAGAGACTCAGGACTTGAGTGGAACGTACAGAGGCTGAGCAAGGAGGCAGACAGTAGCTCAAGAGGGAAGATAGTGGAATGAGAAGCTACATTCAAAGAATAAATCAATGAATCATTCCATCCAAGGTCAGGAGCATAAACAAGGAAAGAGCAATGGGTCCAAATGTAGCAATAAAAGGCTGTTACGGTAAGAAATTGGTGGTTCACCTGGAAATTAAGAAAAATGATGAACTTTAGGGGAGATTTGGGAAGGGAAAGTTTTCAAAATCTTGAGCTTCTTTGGATGTAGGCTGTGAGAATGAGAGTAATATGAAAGATAAGCCCTACATTTCTTTTTGACTATTTGGATTATTGACTATACTATCAGTGAGAGAGGAACACTGACATAGCAATTTTGGGATGGGGAAATAAAATTAAAAAATGTGAATAGAAATTCTTATTCAATAAAAGAAAGTGTAGGAATCCAATTTCCAGTATCTTCCTAATCTGTTTTTGTTGTACTATGCAATCATGACATAGCCACAATGGTGTTACAGAAAATTACACTCATCACACATAGACAAAATAATGTCGTTCCATTTACTTTGTTTCCTCATTCTGTTTTTCATTTTAGCATTTTTTTTTGAAGTTAGGATGCATCTAACACTAGATAATCAACATAATCAACATTATTATTGTAGTTATTTTTTCATAGTACTTTTCTGTTTTTTTTTTGTTTTGTTTTTTTCCCATCCCTGAAAAAATGTTCTTATTGATATCATGTTTTGGGGAAGATGGAAAATGAGAACCAAGAAAATGATCTTACCAATTTATTTCAGTAACAATGTGTGGATCATAGAAATCACCAAATATATATTTTTAGAAAGTATCTTAAGAAGCTTAATACCAATATGTCTGTATGTTAAATAAAATATATATTAAGCTAAAACTATATTTGGGAGGTTTAAAAACTAGTCATATGTTCATTACTACATGGCATATTTTAAAATATTTTATTCACAATAAAATTGATCTATTTTCCTGCTGTTTAGACTTGTTCAGCTCATTTAAAAATACTTTGAGTTTTTTTTTTGTTTTGTTTTTTTCCCATCCCTGAAAAAATGTTCTTATTGATATCATGTTTTGGGGAAGATGGAAAATGAGAACCAAGAAAATGATCTTACCAATTTATTTCAGTAACAATGTGTGGATCATAGAAATCACCAAATATATATTTTTAGAAAGTATCTTAAGAAGCTTAATACCAATATGTCTGTATGTTAAATAAAATATATATTAAGCTAAAACTATATTTGGGAGGTTTAAAAACTAGTCATATGTTCATTACTACATGGCATATTTTAAAATATTTTATTCACAATAAAATTGATCTATTTTCCTGCTGTTTAGACTTGTTCAGCTCATTTAAAAATACTTTGCTGACATATATGTATGTATAAAGATTCACTTTGCTGTACAGCAGTAACTAATACAACATTTGAAATCAACTGTATCTAATAAAATAAATTTAAAAAATTTTAAAGAAAATTAAAACATATTTATATAAAGTAATATTTTCCCCAAAAGCAGGATTAAGCCTTTTCTGCTAAGGATATTCTAGTGCAGAGGTGATGGCAGCAATAGTCAATGCCTTCGTTTTCTGTGGTCAGAGCACTTCTAGTTTTATACAACTATTTAAATAAAGAATCTGCCTGCAATGCAGGAGACCTGGGTTTGGAGAAAGGAATGGCTAGCCCCTGGAGTAGTCTTGCCCAGAGAATTCCATAGACAGAGGAGCCCGGCGATTGTAGTCCATGGGTTGCAAAGAGTCTGATATGAATAAGTGATGAATATTTGATTTAATAAAACTGGCCAATATGTATATGGATGTATCAGATTTTCTCTGTAGCTCAGATGGTAAAGAATCTGCCTGCAATGCAAGAGACCTGGATTTGATCCCTGGATCAGGAAGATCCTCTGGAGAAGGGAATGGCAATCCACTCCAGTATTCTTGCCTGGAGAATCCCATGACTAGAAGAGCCCAGTGGGCCACACTCCATGGGGTCGCAAAGAGTCTGACATCACTAAAGCAACGAACACTGCTACTACTACTATGTGTCAGATACAGGCTAACTGTTCCCCTTAAAAACTGTCATCTACTAAACAGAGTCCTTATTTTACAGATAAGGAAACTGAGACAAAGAGAAGTTAAGAAATAAATCTGTTTTGATATAACTTATAAGTAGCAGAGCAGTACAAGTTAAGGAACATTTCCTATTTAAGCATCTTACTTTTCAACATATACATTACCCTTTTCTGAACCTGTGTGTAGCCTTTCCCCTATCCATCAGTTACATTAGAAGAGTGTCCAAGAGTTGACCTTGCCTGTAGGGCTAGGACGGAGAAGGCGATGGCACCCNTAACTTATAAGTAGCAGAGCAGTACAAGTTAAGGAACATTTCCTATTTAAGCATCTTACTTTTCAACATATACATTACCCTTTTCTGAACCTGTGTGTAGCCTTTCCCCTATCCATCAGTTACATTAGAAGAGTGTCCAAGAGTTGACCTTGCCTGTAGGGCTAGGACGGAGAAGGCGATGGCACCCCACTCCAGTACTCTTGCCTGGAAAATCCCATGGACGGAAAAGCCTGGTAGGCTACAGTCCATGGGGTCGCAAAGAGTCAGACACAACTCAGTGACCTCACTTTCACTTTTCACTTTCATGCATTGGAGAAGGAAATGGCAACCTACTCTACTGTTCTTGCCTGGAGAATCCCAGGGACGGTGGAGCTTGGTACGCTGCTGTCTATGGAGTTGCACAGAGTCCGACACGACTGAAGTGACTTAGCAGCAGTAGCATTAGTAGGGCTAGGATGGACTGGAGCTAAGGTTCTCGTCTTGCCCCTCCAATATAACTTTAGTCTCTTTCAGTGGAATCTCAGCTTTACCCATTTTACAACAAAGAAGAGAAAAAAAAACAAATGAAATGAAGGACCAACTTTTCATCTGTGTCCTCCAGCTAAATACGTATCTTGTTGTTGCTGCTGCTGAATCACTAAGTCATATCTGACTCTTTGAGACCTCAAGGATTTTAGCACACTAGACTCCGGCTGTCTATCACTATCTCCCCGAGTTTGCTCAAATTCATGTCCACTGAGTCAGTGATGCTATCTAACCATCTCATCTTCTGCTGCCCTCTTCTCCTCTCGCCTTCAATCTTTCCCAGCACCAGGGTCTTTTTCAATGAGTCAACTCTTTGCATCAGGTGGCCAAAGTATTAGAGCTTCAGCCTCATCATCAGTCCTTCCCAAGAATATTCAGTGTTTATTTCCTTTAGGATTGACTGGTTTGATCTTATTATCTAACTATTAACTAGCTTATCTAACTTATTTTCTATTCTTCTCTAATCCCCTGAGTTCCTAACCTTCATATTTACAGGTCTCAAGTTTCTAATGTTTCATTAATATCAGAAGTTGTTTCCATCTGGCTTCCTCCTTCAGTATTTAACACACTGAGTTTACTTCCAAATTTCACAACAAATTACACTCCTTATTTTTATTCCTACTCTCAAGCCTTTGACTTTGACGTTTACTCCCTCTCTCCTGAAAGTGCATTGTCTTCTGACATTTCCCCACAGCCCCTGTTATAATTCAAGATCTTACTGTTATGCTCTAAAAAGGCTTTTAAAGGGGTCTCCTTTTCAATAAACCTAGGCCCTCTGGCCATTTCTCCTCAAAGTGTGAGCCAGGTATGGTAGTACAAACTGTTTGTTTGAAAGCCGTTGGGATGCATTTTGCTATTTTTAATTGAGAAATGAAGTGATAGTGCCAGCTTTTATTTTTCAAAGATGGTTATGGGAAGAAATCCCTTTTTGCAGGATCTTCTCATAATGCATTTTAAGCATTTATACATTGAAAGATGGGGTCTAATTTTCCCTCTCATGCATATAGGTTGGATTTAGCGATTGACTTCTACTGAATAGCATGTGACAAACCTAACAGTGGCTTTTAAGGCTGGGTGATAAAGGACAGTGTCCACCAATGGAACCCAACATCTCCTTGTAGGAGTTCTGATCAGAGCCCCAGGTGTAGTCCCAGTTGACGGCCTACATCGACTGCCCATTATATGGGCACTTTTCCGACTCCACTTTTCCGACCTTATCTTATATGAGTGTGGAGCCTTCAGATAATTCTGATGATGCTAAGTGGGGCAGAGATGATTTGCCCCCTGCCTGCTGCTGCTGCTGCTAAAGTCGCTTCAGTAGTGTCCGATTCTGTGCAACCCCATAGACGGCAGCCCACCAGGCTCCCCCGTCCCTGGGATTCTCCAGGCAAGAACAGTGGAGTGGGTTGCCATTTCCTTCTCCAATGCATGAAAGTGAAAAGTGAAAGTGAAGTCGTTCAGTCGTGTCTGACTCTTCGCAACCCCGTGGACTGCAGCCCACCAGGCTTCTCCATCCATGGGATTTTCCAGGCAAGAATACTGGAGTGGGGCCACTCCTAACCCTGTCCAAATCACAGATCCATGGAAGGTAAATGTTCTCATTATTTTACCACTAAGGTTTTTGCTTTTCTTTCTTACAAAGTAATAAAATAAATCTTTTCCTTTTTTAATATTTAACCTAATCCACCATTATCGAAAGCATCCTTAGCTCAAATTATATTGAGTTTCTGAAATTCCCTATAGACATCATGTGTTTCAGATCTGAAGGCTTTTGTAAATTATATTGCTATTCCTGGAATACCTCCCAACTGTGCCACTTTTTAGGTGGAGCTATTATTTACAGCTGCATTCATGACACTTCTTCTAAGTGGTTTCTCATAACCCACTGTTTGCATTAGAATTCTATTCTTTCTTTTACCTTAGAATCATAGATATTGCTATACAGATGCTGGATTGAGATAGGAATAAAGTAATCTGCTGCAGGTACATTTCACTGCAATTAAAATGCTTACTATACCAAACTATAATAAAAGTGATGTAGAGAAACGTCTTTGGTACCTTTCTAGTAAAAGTCAACCGCAGGTAGTAATGTTAATTTCAGAACCTTTCATTTGAGCTGACAACAGCAAATGGAGTAGTGTTAGCTCTGCTATGTTTGGATTTCCTCCCCTTTGGGAAAACACAGTTGTTTGACAATTCCATCCATGAAATGTAATCGTATCATTTCAGACACCTAGGAAGTAGTGAGAGCACTGGCATTTTATTGTTGCTTTTTGAATTGTATTAAAAAGCAAACCATCTCCTTGAGACTCTTTGATGTGTAGAAATGTTCTTCCCCCAGATTGGAGTTATGGATACAGATCTTGCTTTGTAAACCTAATCTCTACACAGTCAGTCTGTTCTGTCAGTGCTTTTATTAGCTCTCACCCGACCTCCACTTTTCCGACCTTATCTCTTCTCCCCATGCAGCTGTCTGCAATCACACTCTTTCCTGACTCCTCCAGTTTCTTTCTTCACTTTCCTAGGAGCCCATAGCCTCTGGGTCTACCTGTGGCAAATTGTTCTTCTTTTAACCATGACAGATAATTCACAGGGGTCCAGAGAAGAACTGCATGTCTTTAACATTCACAGCTGTTCTATGAATTTAAAATTAATTGACACTATGCTACAGTGATACTTTTTGTCATTTTTTTCCTCAGTAAAAGAGATATCAGTCATGTAATCACAATTGTATAGCAATAGGGTACAATATTTTCTGCGGGTTTTCATAGAAAAATTGTTCAGAGTTTATGATTCATTACTATATCTAAGTTCAAAGGTTTACAGTTCATATTTAGAGAATGGCAAATTGTAGGAAGAAAAGTAAAATGAAATATCCAGTAAAGTTGCACAAAATGAGAGATTAAATTTCTGCATCACATGATATTTTTATTGAGAACATTCTTATATTTACTTGAAATGTAAATGATTAAATAAAACCGTACTTTATAATCATGCTTATTTATTTTTCTGATNAGTAAAGTTGCACAAAATGAGAGATTAAATTTCTGCATCACATGATAATTTTATTGAGAACATTCTTATATTTACTTGAAATGTAAATGATTAAATAAAACAGTACTTTATAATCATGCTTATTTATTTTTCTGATAAGCAACAGAGAATAAGACTGAATTTGGGGTGCATGATAATCTATAAATTCACCCAAAGTTAATACATAGCTATCCACAGTTAATACATAGCAACACATAGCATAGTGAAAAAACCTTGAAATACTATTGGGTAAATTCCTCTGCAAGCATGACAAAAGTATGACCACAAAATAAGTATTTTGATCCAGTATCTTTAAGTTCTCTTTTTATTTTCACGTTACATTTTGTTCACTGGAGTCACCTACGAGAGTGGTGTTCAGAAATGAAAATGTCCGTGAGATCAAGTGAAAATAGATTTTTCAGCATGTATTTATGCACAAGTACTCTTTGTGTAAAATAAGAAAGGATCACACAGGTTGTAGATGTATTATTTTCGCTCTGACTTGAAATATCCTCTGAAATTGTTGAACAAGTCTGAAAACACTTTTGGGAGTCTCTTGGTATTTAGGGTTTGAAATATTAATGATTAAAAATAAACCAAAATTAGAAAGTGAGATATTCCTGATATTAAAATGACCTACCTTACAAAAGGTAAATTACCAAGTTTAAGCTCTTGGGGTTTTATGTAAAGATGCTAAATTTGTCATGGACCGATGCAAGATTTGTTCATTTAAATGTTGAAATATCTGCCCTTGCACACCTGTGTATTTGTGTAGAACTGAAGCTTACATGTAGCATTTTTCTAATTGTAACTGTTCATTTCTATAATAAAATAGTTCATTGGACAGTAAAAATTTATAGAACTTTATCATAGGATATTTATTATTTAGTCATTAAAATGCTGTGGAAAAATAATGGCATATTATTGTTAAATGGAAAAAAGTAGGCTTAAAAATACCAAATATGCAATTTTATAAAGTCATGACAATGTAATTTAGGCCTATAGATTGCTTTCATTATTGATGTTTTGTGCATTTTACAAATGCTCTAAGTAAACACGCATTGCTTTTGCAACAACAACAACAACAAAGTATATACTAATATATATATAGGTTCATGGTAATATGGAGGAAAGTTGTAGTTCAAATTTGCCAAACTTTTCTATAGGCCAGTGTGAATGGGCTAGTTTAGTCTGATGTACTGTGATGTGAAGCATTATGAAGTTTCTCTTAGGCTGAGTTAACACTGCAGTCATTTAGATTAATCATTCTACTAAAAGAGAAGAAAAACTAGCTGTGTGTTTACTGGTCATTTGCTAACCCTATTAGGGTATGGTAATTTTCACCCTAGTTTTGATTCTGCCACTAATCACTAAATTTCATTGACTAAATCAAGTAAACTCTCTAGCCCTATTTACATCCCCTGGGAGTGTTCTGAACCAATAGTGAAAGTCTTTTTAGCATTAAAAACATATGCATCTTAGGTTCTTAACTGTGGATAACCCTAGGCATAGCTTAGATTTAATCCAGAAAGATGTTTGATATGATTAAGTCATAGAGCTTAGTAACTCTATTAAAGGCTCTGGAATATGAAAAGCTTTCTTTCTATTTCTTTACAACAGTGACAATTTTATTAGATAAAAATGCGACATTCTTCTGAAGAATACAAAAGAAAGCTGCTGGTGCTGCTAAGTCGCTTTAGTCGTGTCCAACTCTTTGAGTCCCCATAGGCGGCAGCCCACCAGGCTCAGCCGTCCCTGGGATTCTCCAGGCAAGAACACTGGAGTGGGTTGCCATTTCATTTTTTTTCATTTATTAAAAAGATCTCACCCTGTTTCCTGATAATTCTGGTTAAATAATTTAATTTCAGAAAGAACTTATTTTCCATACATTTATCATAAAACACTTTGAATTTCACAATCCACATATTATCTCCCTCATTAGGTTGCAAAATCTTTGAGGCAAAGACTTTCATAGCTCTATGATTTATTGGTTGGTTGTTTCATGTATTCATCTGGTATTTATTGAACATTTATACTATGGTGAACACTAAGATAAATATTATTGATGTTTGCCCTTCAGGTCTGCCCTTAATATTTGAGGCATCCAAGGCAAAAGCATAAATGAAGTCCTGTAAACCTTATGGGTAATGATTTAAATGTTATAAATCAAACTAATATAAATAAGTATGTTCTATAACCCAGCAAATATAGCTTATTAAGAATGCAAAGCCACAATTCCTCAAACTATTCAACTTTCCTTGCCAGAACTGGTGGCCAAAGGAGACCAGCTGTACCCTAGCCCCAGTTAACCCTGTAGTGTGGTGAGTTACCCCCATGCTCCTTACAGCAAACCGATACTCCTCGGGTCCTTGGAATGTGTGCACTCGTGTGTTTTGGCCCTAGGGAAAAAAGCCTTGGAGCAAGATCTGTTTAGGCTTTGAAAAGAGATTCTGTGACATTCCCAGGGTATCTCAAGGTCCTGGAAGGCAGAAAAGAGATCTGTTCTTCATAGAGCGCATTACTTTAATTCTGCAGACTCCTCACCCTTTGAGGAGGCACAGCCATGTAAAAGTGCGAGATGATAAAGTGTGGGACACAATGTTTATAGTCTCTGTGGGAATGTGAAGGGAAATACAGAACTATAGATGACTGTAACGGTGTCTTTGCTAAAAGGAAATTCAGTTAACTAGACACAAGGAGAGGAGGGCATGGCAACCCACTCCAGTGTTCTTGCTTGGAGAATCCCCTGTCTCTTATACACATCTAGATGTGTATAAGAGACAGCCCGTCTTNAACTATAGATGACTGTAACGGTGTCTTTGCTAAAAGGAAATTCAGTTAACTAGACACAAGGAGAGGAGGGCATGGCAACCCACTCCAGTGTTCTTGCTTGGAGAATCCCATGGACAGAGGAGCCTGGCAGGCTACAGTCCATAGGGTTGCAAAGAATCAGACACAACTGAGTGACTAACACACAGATACAAGGGAGATTTTAAATTATAATATAAAAGAAGAAACAAAGAAACTCAGATGGGGTGAGATTTTACATGTATGATTTGGCCTCAGTCTTGCATAGTATATGCCATAGGAATTAAGTATATTTATAATGCTATGGGATAATGGCTTATTACATATCTGTAAGGGGAAAAAATGACACATATTTGTTTAAATTGTCTATTTAATTTTAGTGTTAGTTTTTAGAAATAATGGTAGAACTTTTAATTCTACCTGAATATGTATGGTAACATTTTTCACCTTTATTTTTTAAAGATATTCTTATTAGATAAATCCAGATTGACAGCTATTCACAGTTCAAATATGTCACTCTATTATCTCTGGTTTGCATAGCTTTGCATGTGTGATATGTTGTCACTCCTATTTTCATGTCTCTAAATGTGTCATCATTTTGGCTATGTTAAAATTTTTCTCTTTATCATTATTTTTGCCACATAATTATGATGTATCTTGACAAGGTTGGAGGGTTGCAGGAAATTCATTAAGCTTATTAAGTCTGTGGGTTTATAATTTTCATGATATTTGGGAAAATAGCTCTTATTTTTTCACAAATTTTTTTCTGTTTATCTGGTACTTCTCTGGTAGCACAAAACATGGCAAATATTTGGGTGAATTTAAAATAGAATTGTCCTATTTTTAAATCTACTTAAGAAATAATTCAACATTTAACGCAAAATTAATAAAAATTATGGGTTTTAGAGATAGAAATAATATGCATGAACAAGGAATATTACCATGAATAAAATGGGACATATTGACAAATTGATCAGTTCATCAAAGAGCAAAACATTTCTAAATATCTATTAGCCTAATGATAGTGCTTCAGAATACATGAAGCAAAACTCATAGACCTGAGAGGAGAGATAGGCAAATTCACCATTACTCCTCCATAGTAACAGAGAGAAAAGAAGATAGAAAAACTTGTGTTACATGATCAGGAAACTTGATCTAACTTATATTGTGAAACACTTTATCCAACAACAGCAGAATATATGTTTTAATAAGTATACTTGAACTGTTCAATGATCAGTATAGATCATTCTCTAGGTTATAAAGTAAGTCAATATATTTAAAGGAGTTAAAAATGTATATATTTTGACCACCAGGAAATTAGATATTAGCAATTGAAACACTATTCAATTACAATTTTAAATGGTTTTGTAATAGACTCAATTGATTTCTTCATTATTCTCATCGTGTTTTTGTTTACCTTCTTGGGTATAGGAAATATATTTACAGAATCTGTTTTAGCATAATTTTCTTTTAGTTCATTGGTCTTTATTTATAGATCTAAATAGATCTATATTACTTAATCCATCTTTTGGTTGTGGTTTATATTTTCCCACTTCCTTGTAGCTTTCATAATTTTTAAAGGATGCTGAATGTTGTGAATTTTATATTTTGACTACTGGACTGTGTTGTAATCCTCTATGTAGTATTGATTTACTTCTGGTATTTAGTAAATTTACTCAGAATCAGATACCTTGTGCTTACTGTTAACTTTCTTAGTGTGGCACATGAACAACGTCTAATCCAGGGCCAGATTAACCTCATTGCTAGGGTGGAAATTCTACCTGCTACTACAGCTGCTATAAACTCTACCATGGCTGGTGAGAACACAAACCAGACCTGTTTCTTTGTGGATTCTAGGAATTGCATTCTGCATTAAATACTATCATTAAAGATAAGGAAATTCTCAAATCAATGTGCTAAATTTTCAACCTGAAACTAGAAATTTAAGTTTCAGTAAATTAATCCTAAAATAAGTACAACAAAGGTAATAGTAAAGAACAAAGAAGTAAATCTGAAGTGGTAATAAAATTTTAAATAAAATAAATTTTAAAAATTAAAAATAAAGCAGTTGATAAAAACAGAGACAAATATAGGAAAGTAAATACAACCCTTTAAGAGCTTATTCTTTAAAAAATACCAATAAAATCAATGAATAGCCAGCTAGGTGGATGAGAACAAAGGGAGAAGATATAAATTANAACAAAGAAGTAAATCTGAAGTGGTAATAAAATTTTAAATAAAATAAATTTTAAAAATTAAAAATAAAGCAGTTGATAAAAACAGAGACAAATATAGGAAAGTAAATACAACCCTTTAAGAGCTTATTCTTTAAAAAATATCAATAAAATCAATGAATAGCCAGCTAGGTGGATGAGAACAAAGGGAGAAGATATAAATTAGCAATATCAGAAATAAAAGACTACATATCACTGCACATAGTAAAAGGATAATAAGGGGAAAGCATGAACAATTTTAAGACCACAGAACTACAAGACAGGTCAACATTGAATATAGAAAACAGAAACAGACTCACACAAATATAATAAGTCTATTTTCAACAAAGGAGTAAGATGTTTACAGAAGAAATAAACTTTTCAAGAAATGGTGCTGGGTTAGACATCCTTGGCTTTAAAAAAAGAGACATTTAGCCACACTAAGTACACATAATTTGAGTTGGAACAAAGACATGAATGTCAGAGATAAAACTATAAAACTTCTAGAATAAAACAAAGGGAAATTTAATAATCATGTTTCACAAAGATTTCCTAAATAGAACAATATTTGCTATTGCAGGAAACATAAGTGTAAAAAATGGTATATTAGACTTCTTCAGAATTTAAAAATGTATGGTCTTCACGTGATACTGCTAAGGAAATGAAAAGACAAGCCACCCACTGGAAGGAAATATTTTCAAACTGAGAAAATTCATTGGCAGCAGATCTTAATTTCAAGCGATCTCAAAGAAATTCTGTAGGCAGATATCAGATGAAAAAAAAAAAGGTCTACACAAAGGAAAGTTTATTCTTTTCTGTAGTTTTTGTCCCTCCAGAAATAATTTTTTCTCAAACATGTAAATCTGTACTCAGCTAAAGTCTTCGGAGGGATCACCCTGCAGATCTCTGGATCGCTCCCTCTCTCTCTTTTACAAACACACAACGCTCCCTCTCTCTCTCTCTCTCTTTCTCTCTCTCTGTCTCTCTCTCTGCCTCTCTTCTCTCTGCAGCTCTGCCTAAAAATCACAGCTACTTTCTTTTCTTCATAATCTGATCTTCTGAGTCCTCAACTCAGGAAGACTTCTGGCTTCTCTGCATTTCTTCTTATACTGCAGCTTATAGATACCTGCAATAATTGCCTCGTATTTTAGGACTCTCTTTGTCTGTCCTCTCAGAGATCGTAACTCTGCATTGCCTGTTGTCTAGTGTATGAAAATTCTTGCTTTTTTTGCATTTGGTAGTTTCCCAGTCGTTTAGATAGGAAGGGTATATTTGGTCCCTGTTTCTGCAACTGGTCAGAAGGAGAAGCTTGATTTTGGGGGTTTTAAGAGCAGATGGCAAATTAAATTTCTTAAAAGTCAAACATATTTTTAATCTCTGACTTTCCCACTATATTACCTCTTTGAAAAAAATTGAATTTCATTTCAAAGCTAAAACATGTTTAAGAATTGTTTGTAATTGTGTACTTTTCTACTTTAAAGTTTAAATTTAGTATCTGTCATTCTTGTTCTCACCAATGCTATATCTCAATGTCCGTAATTTTGACCAAATATTTAATAAATCCAAACAGTAAAGTACTCTCAACATTTTTTAAACACTTCATATGTTAAAACTTTTACCATAAATTCTATAAATTAATTCTTCTGGCATATCACTGACATGCAAATCTTAAATATGCTTAAACTATATGTGCAACAATATATAAAGATCTAACTCCTATATTCAATAAGTTAAAATTCATGTGCTAAATATAGAGTATATAAAAATTAAAACTATCTAGGTTGTGACCTTACTGCATAGCTGGGCTTGGAGAACATAATTTGAAAGACTCTTAGAAACCTGTCTTGAGATAATTTGAACTGATTCTTTTTTCTCCTCTCAAAACATTTTTCTGTAGAAAGCAAAAACATTTATCATTATTTTGCTGACTTCACAACTGCTTGAAATGCAATATTAAATGTTCCATTTATTTTTTATAAATATGTATAAATATAATAGTATTTCCTCCCACTAAAGACACATCTTCAAAAATAAAAGCAAAGCACAATCATTTTCTTTACCTTGCCCTCTGTCCTAACATCACTCAACATTTAGCTAAGTAAAAAATCTAATAAAGTCCACTTCCAGAGTAATAATTACCAGATATTCAAAGAATTCAAATTTAATTTCCCAAGACATAATGAAAGCATTAGAAAATTAATTGGGAAAAAATAATAACCACCATTTGAAGAGAACTTAATTTGTATGAGACTCGGTGCTGTACTAAACTATAAATATTTTCTCATTTAATCTTCATTGTAACATCTATGAGTAAGTATCCTCATATTTCAAAGGGAATGTAAGATCGAAAAAAGTCTGTTGTCCAAGGTCACATGGCTAATATGTGTTAGAGACGGCAACGCTTATGCTTTTATATCAATTTTCTGTTATTTAGTTTCTCAGTCATTTCCGACTCTTTGTGACCACGTGGACTGTGGCCCACCAGGCTCCTCTGTCCATGGGATCGATATCTCAGCACAATTCAATTGATTGCTAAGATTACTAAGAGAAAGTAGAATCTTCATTATGTCGAGAGTCTCTTTAGTAGCCACAAATTGTCATCTTTCTATATAATTAAACATGGACATTCTTAACATGAAGATCAAAATAATGTCAAACAGTTACATACATCTGATGTGCATTTTACATTTTATAATTTTCTGCAACTATATGTGAATATTTTCTAAGATGCACATAAAGGCATATTATCACAGAAATTATCCCAGATTCCATATGATTTAATAACCTAAAATTAACAGGCAATTTGTGTCATGTAGACAGAATCTGTGCATAACTTCTGCTTTAGATGTAATGTTTTCATAGTTCCATGTATATGCAGGCCATAAATACGAAGAGGATTTTTTTATATTATTAAGTCACCTTCAAGAAAGATTATCCATCATTAGATCTGTTAATACTCAGAAAAAGTGTGTTTGTGAAGTAAATTTGTTTTCTTTCTTAGCTATTCCAAAGCACCTTCTATACTCATAGCATAGGTTTATCTTTTATTTGATCATTAAAATAAAATTGTCTTGTCTCTTGAATTGAAGGGTAGTAGTATTCAACTTGTAATGCAGCGTTATGTGTTTTCATTTGACTATTTTTAATATATAGTATTACGTCACTTATAATTAGTGATGACAAGTGTTAGCGATGACAGAATTACTTTCTCAAAGTATATGATTTCATGTTACAGATAATTCCTAAATCTTTGAGTCTCTCTGCACATAAATTGACTCAGTTCAACTCAAAACTTTACACATGCAATTACACACTCATGAAGTCATGCATGGAGTCAATTTTTCTGTCACAAATAGCTTCAAGAAAGCTCTCTTATTTTCAGTAAATTTGAAAAATTTCACTCAAACCTTGTAATGTATTATTTCAACACTAATCATGGTGATCAGTCATCCCACAAGATATCAAATGCAGTGACAATTTGATACAAAAAAATGATATGTTGACAGCTATAAATAACATAAGCACATTCTCTCCAGTTATGGAAAAGTTTAAAATTCATGTTTGCTAAGATTAGTGTTAGAATTATACATTGGATAGATACTTCTTCTGCAATTTTTTTTTGGACATGTTCACAATGTGTGAAAATGTTCAATCTTGTGGACTTGTATATTATTCACAAATGCAAAAAGTCAGCCCACAGACTTCATATACAACTTTATATTCAACAAGTGAGTTTAATTATCATATTGCATTCACAATTGCCAAACAAAGACAAAATGCAACAGAACTCATTTAAAATATCAGTATTAACTTGATCTGTGAGCGCAAACCTACCACATTCAGTAAGGTAGACCAACGCTTTATAATTTTCAAGCGCAGCTCTTCTGCAACTAACACGTAAGCCCTGTGCTAATCCTTTACGGAGGAGGCAACGGCACCCTACTCCAGTACTTTTGCCTGGAAAATCCCGTGGACAGAGGAGCCTGGTGGGCTGCAGTCCATG
>SJYX01014152.1:177266-221103 GCA_006410675.1 Oreotragus oreotragus
CAGTCCATGCGGTCGCTACAAGTCGGACACGACTGAGTGATTTCACTTTCATTTTTCACTTTCATGCATTGGAGAAGGAAATGGCAACCCACTCCAGTATTCTTGTCTGGAGAATCCAGGGATGGAGGGGCCTGGTGGGCTGCCGTCTATGGGGTCACACAGAGTTGGACATGACTGAAGCGACTTAGCAGAAGCAGCAGCAGCAGCAGCTGATCCTTTAATTCTCTATTATGATTAGACTGCAAAATATAGAAACTTGTATGTGGGAAATCAGCAAATGTTAAATAAAACTTGTATCTTTTTTTCAAAAATTATTTTTAAATAGTGCTTATATTTGAGGATAGTGTGCTGATGGGTGACATGGTGGGAGAGAAATGAACAACATATGATTGCTCATGTTCTACCCTTCTGTGGGTGGTTGCTGACTGCCTGACAGCCTTGTAAGATCGAAACTTCAATACAGCATGAGATTTCTGCTGAATATTCAGGAAATCCCATGTAAAACCCTTCCATTCCACAATTTGAGTTTTATTCTTTTATCCTGAACTCTTTTGGTTTTGATTATACGAGAGATCTTGATATAGAAGTTTGCCCCAGCTCTCCTATTGGTCTCATACTTACTTCTTTCAATCTTATCTTTTACTTTTCTTCAGGACTGCATCTTTCAGATCTTCTATTTGGAAGGAGAATTCCAAAGATATAAGCCTTCTGGATAAAACATCTGCCATTCTCTTTTTTTCTCCTTTTTCTCTTCATCTGGGATGTGGCATGTTTCACTAAATAGCACTGCTATTCACTAAGTAGCGACTGCTGCTGCTAAGTTGCTTCAGTTGTGTCCGACTCTGTGCGACCCCATTCTATTTGGAAGGAGAATTCCAAAGATATAAGCCTTCTGGATAAAACATCTGCCATTCTCTTTTTTTCTCCTTTTTCTCTTCATCTGGGATGTGGCATGTTTCACTAAATAGCACTGCTATTCACTAAGTAGCGACTGCTGCTGCTAAGTTGCTTCAGTCGTGTCCGACTCTGTGCGACCCCATAGACGGCAGCCCACCAGGGTCCCCTGTCCCTGGGATTCTCCAGGCAAGAACACTGGAGTGGTTGCCATTTCCTTCTCCAATGCATGAAAGTGAGAAGTGAATGAGAAGTCACTCAGTCGTGTCCGACTCTTGGCGACCCCATGGAATGCAGCCTACCGGGCTCCTCCAACCATGGGATTTTCTAGGCAAGAGTGCTGGAGTGGGGGCCATTGCAACTTGCATTCAATAACCACAGAATTCCTTTACAGATTATTGTGTCTATCTTTGGTTTCATTAGTAAGCAGACTGTATAAGATGCAGTCGTAATTCTCACTTAACACAATGTGCTTTTCCTAGGAACTCCCAAAATGTTTACCAGGGTTTATATTCTTCTTGTCTTTACTACTGAATATTTTCTTTATTCATTGTAGGTATATATCTATATTTCAAGTGTATATATATATATATATATACGCTCCTAGCTCCTCCGTCCATTGGATTTTCCAGGCAAGAGTACTGGGGTGGGGTGCCATTGCCTTCCCCGAAATAGATTGCTAGCAATCAGTAAATAGATAATTTAAAACAAGCAAAATAATCAAACTTTTATTTGATTGTGCTGATGAAAAGTGAAAATATACTGGAGGTAAATTTCATTCATTCTTTCAATAAAGCTCTTTGAGCAAATATTATGTGCTAAGGATTGAGCCAGTTACTGAGTTTAAGATACAGAAAGGAAGGAATTCATATATTTAAAAAGCACCTAATCCAACCTAATCTAAGCCATTTATGCATTTAATCTGTTGCCTTTAAGCCATTTATGTCTGTAACACGGTTAAAATGCTATATAAATGCAATCCCAAGGGATTCTGTGGAAGGAACCCCAAGGCAAAGAAACCTCTATAGTAGTGATATTTGAGCTGGATCTCAAAGACTGAGTGGAGGTTTTCAGGGTAGAGAAAGGAGAAAGAGCATTAAGGAAAGAAACTAGCATGAGCAAAGGCCCAGAAGGGTCCTGGCATTCTATGTGTATGTGGGACTGGGGAGACCGTGGGGAAGAATTAACCAATAGCCTTCAAGTCTGAATTGCACAGGAAGAAGTGGCAGGACTAGAAAGGTAAATTGGAGCCCATCACAGTTGATCTCTGGCCCTCATGCAGGCATAGTCAGCAGAGCAGACACTCTGTTAACCTGTCTCTGTTTTATTTGTCTTCCTCATTGGTGAGCACATGGCCACCGAAGCTAGACTGCACATCCCAATGCTCTGAGTCAGAAGTAGAGATGTGAATGTCAGAGACATTCTGCTCCATTTTCTCAGCAAACTGCATCTCTCATCATCTGTCCCTCAGGCCATATCTAACAAGATCTAACAAGCCCAATCCTTTTTTTTTTTTTTTTTTAATTCCAGAAGCCTCCAACTATTTGGAAACAGATATTACATTCAGCAGGTCTTGCTTCTCAAGTTAAGAAATCCTTGTTTTTCAGCTTCTTCTCATGTAATATGATTTTCAGTGGCCTCATAGCTCTTACTGTGCATCCAGAGATATTTGCTACAATTTGCTACAATTCTCCTCTACTTCTGTCTAGATAGGACCAATTTTTGTTGTTCCTATTGTTCAGTCATGAAGTTATGTCTGAACTCCATGGACTGTAGCCCTCCAGGGTCCTCTGTCCATAGAATTCTCCAGGCAAGAGTACTGCAGTGGGTTGCCACTTCCTTCTCCAGGGGATCTTCCCAATCCAGGGACTGAACCTGCATCTCCTGCATTGGCAGATGGACTTTTTACCACTGAGCAATCAGGGAAGACCCAGGACCACGTTTATTTATTGTTAAGTAAAATTTTCTATTATGGTTTCTATACAGATTAATATGAATCTTTATAGGAAATTTATCCTTTTGACAAAGATTCCTGTTTCTGTGTTACACTCAAATACCTAAATTCCTTAACCACAATTGCCAACTCAGAGCAATATCAATGGAAAAGTATCCAAAAAACAGCCACCTGTTCATAATAGCAATTCCAACAGAAGCAACAATGAAATAAGATCCTGATGTGAGACTAAGACTGAATAACATGAAAGGTGCCCTTTTTTACAGCGTTGTCTGTCCTCTCCTTAGACTACCAGCCTTATTTATTGTTTTTGTGCAAATGACATGAGTCATCACACATATTAAATTAAGCATGGGCAGAGAATAGTTTGGCTTCTCTGATAGCTCAGGTGGTAAAGAACCTCCCTGCAGTGCAGGAGACTGGGATGCAATCCTTGGGTGATCCCCTGAAGAAGGGAATGGCTACCCAACCCTGTAATTCTTTCTTGGAGAACTCCATGAAAAGAGGAGTCTGGTGAGCTGCAGTCCATGGGGTCGCAAAGAGTCAGACAGCCTGAGTGATTAAGACACACAGGGAATATTTAGAACAGCATAAAGTGAAATGCTAATAACATAGGCTATATCAGTGTAGAACAGATTTTAAGACCCCAAGTAAACTTTGATAGTAATAATTAATAGGGAGAGGGAGAGGGTGGGATGATTTGGGAGAATAGCATTGAAATATGTATACTATCATGTAAGAAAGTTGAAAATTTGACAAACTATATCAAATTTTAAAAATCAGTTACTTTACCTGCAAATCCTATTTCTAGAAATGTAAACAACTGCACCTATCAATTTATAAAGATATTGATGATGGTAGTGCTGTTAAGAAAGTAAAACAACTTTTATAACAGCTAACATGTCCACCAGTATGTTTCTTTTTTGAATTAATTTATGCAGTTTAATTGGAGGATAATTACATTACAATATTGTGATGGTTTTTGCCATACCTCAACATGAATTGGCCACAGGTATACATTTGCCCCGCATATCCTGATCCCTCCTCCCACCTCCCTCCCACACTGTCCCTCTGGGTTGTCCCAGAGCACCAGCTTTGAGTGCCCTGCTTCATGCATTGAACTTGCACAGTATGTTTCTGATTATATAAACTGACATAAACTTTACTGGAATCGTACTATATTAATATAATCACTGTATTCACCTAAAAAGAAAGATATAACAAGGTGTATCAGACACAAAATTATCACTAAGAAGTACACCGAAGCACATATAAAATTTAGAAAGATTCCAAGTAATATGCAAATAACATCATGAGTATGTGTGTGTGTGTGTGTACATAAAAGGAGAGAATCAGAGAGAAAGGAAGATGCTAATGGTGAGTTTGCGGTGGGGGAAGGAAGCTTCCACTGTTTCTGTTTTTGTTTTGTTGACCTTGCTGTTCAGTTTGCATTTCCTAACCTTGTCAGTAAATCACATTTATGCATGCATTTTTGTATTTAATGACAACCAGACTTATCCAGACAATAACATAATGTGACATTTTTTCTTTTATTACTTCTCTATATTAGAAAATTATAACTGTGGTTTCTAAGAGCTTATGTCAATTATAAGTCTGCAAACTACATAAAGAATCTGTTTCGCAGCTTATTTAGTGGTATTGGAAGCCAAAACTCAACATTTGTCCACATAAAAAATATTATAAGTGCGGTTTCCCAGCAGATCATGAAACATACTCTGTCCACAATTAACTGAATGAATATATTGGTTTGCTTTTGAGTTTACCCATCCCTAAGTAGTATATGATGCTGAAGCTGAAACTCTAGTCCTTTGGCCATCTCATGAGAAGTGTTGACTCATTGGAAAAGACTCTGATGCTGGGAGGGATTGGGGGCAGGAGGAGAAGGGGACGACTGAGGATGAGATGGCTGGATGGCATCACGGACTCGATGGACGTGAGTCTGAGTGAACTCCGGGAGATGGTGTTGGACAGAGAGGCCTGGCGTGCTGCGATTCATGGGGTCACAAAGAGTCTGACGTGACTGAGCGGCTGAACTGAACTGATTGATGTAGTATATGTTATAAACTTATAAGACTTTCCTCATCTTCCTTCCAGTTCTCTTTATTTTTCTTTGGTGTCCCATGTTAAATAAGGGATTTTGAGAGCTTGTCTGAAGGCTTCTAATGTTTTAACTCTGGAAATTTTGGTGATGAGACACTGGGAACTGGAGCAATCTTGTCTGGAAGGGGGTATTGAGACCCCACACTTAAGACATGGAGAAATGAAGAACACAAGGAAGCCATTGGAATGGACATTAATGCAACGACAGCGGGTAAGAGCCAGGATATGACTATGGAAGTCTGGTACAATGGAAGAGATATGACGATTAGAGTTAGGAAAGAGATTTATATTCAGGATGATTCGGCCTCAGCATTATTGATAGTAAACAGTGACTCATGAATGAATATTTTCCACCAGGGCTTACTGAGCAAAGAATATTGGCAGTCTTGGTTAAATGATTATGGCTTGGAAGTTAGAGATGGGAAGCTGCTCCAGATGAATTTAAAGGGAATTCCCTGGTGATCCAGTGGTTAGGACTCCTTTTTTCCCCTGCAGAGGTTATGTGTTCCCCTGGTTGGGAAACTAAGATCTCACATGTGCATGTGAAGCCACTCAGTCGTGTCCAACTCTTTGTGACCCCGTGGACTGCAGACTACCATGCTCCTCCGTCTGTGAGATTCTCCAGGCAAGAATACTGGAGTGGGTTGCCATTTCCTTCTCTAGGAGATCTTCCCAACCCAGGGATTGAACCCAGGCTTCCGCATTGCAGGCAGACGCTTTACCATCTGAGCCACCAGGGAAGGTCCACATGTGCATAGCATGGCCAAAAAAAAAAAAAGAACGAATCCTGTGCTTAGTGTCTGCTTGCTCATGTCTGACTCACTGTGGTCCCATGGACTTAGCCAGCCAGGCTTTTCTGTCCATGGGATTCTCCAGGCAAGAATATGGGAGTGGGTTACCACTTCCTACCCATGAGGATCTTCCTGACCCAGGGATCGAACCCATGACTTGCATCTTTTGCACTCACAAGAAGATCCTTTACCACTAGCACCATCTGGAAAGCCCCCATGGATTTGGGGGGGGACACAAACATTCAGTCATATCGAGAACTGTGGGTCCCTCTGGATAGTTCTGTGCCTTCTTTCTCTACCCAGGCTATTAGCTTTGCCCATTATTCCTACTGTTTAAAGGGAATATTTGTATTAATTTCTGTGATTGCCATTGAAGCTTTACACCTCATTTTTTGTTTACCTATAATGTATGGATAACAACAGTAGGTTATAGAGTTCTTATGAAGTTTAAATAAGTGAATATTCACAAATCAAGGAATACTTGGAACATAATGACTACTTCAGCATTTATTAAATTTACACTGATAAACAGATCTACCACCTCTAGGCACTTTGCTTCCCAGTTCTTCTTGGCAGGAGCATCATTGCTTCGCACTTGGAGCTTTCTGGTCTCAGCAGGTCTCAGCATTGCTTATATATTGTTTGGAATTCATGAGTTTTCTCTGACTCCTCAGTTCAGTTCAGTTCAGTCACTCAGTTGTGTCTGACTCTGCGACCCCATGGACTACAGCACATCCGGCCTCCCTGTGCATCACCAACTTCCAGAGCTTGCTCAAACTCATGTCCATTGAGTCAGTGATGCCATCCAACCATCTCATCCTCTGTCGTTCCTTCTCCTCCTGCCTTCAATCTTTCGCAGCATCAGGGTCTCTTCCAGTGAGTCAGTTCTTCACATCAGGTGGCCAAAATATTGGAGCTTCAGCTTCAGCACCAGTCCTAGTCCTTCAACTGAATCTTCAGGGCTGATCTTCAGAATGGACTGGTTGGATCTTCTTACAGTCCAAGGGACTCTCAAGAGTCTTCTCCAAAACCACAGTTCAAAAACATAAATTCTTCGGCACTCAGCTTTCTTTGTAGTCCAACTCTCACATCCATGCATGACCACTGGAAAAACTGTAGCCTTAACTAGATGGACCTCTGTTGGCAAAGTAATGTCTCTGCTTTTTAACATGCTGTTTAGGTTGGTTATGGCTTTTCTTCCAAGGAGTGAGCGGCTTTTGATTTCAGGGCTGCAGTCACCATATGTAGTGACTGCTACTTTCACAAAAAGTATAGCTTGAGTTTTGCCTTACTCTTATTTTCTGTTTTCATTCCTGGGTGGAAAATGTGGAAACATTCAGAACACGCAGGCGTATTCCTATAGAAAATTTACTGATGACGTTGGAATCATTTTTACTCTTTACTTAGGATTGAAGTCCTAAATTAGCCTGATGTGGATATGGAATGTCTTATCTTTGTTTTTGCTTTATTTTCCCATGCATTATAAGATCCAGTGAGAGGAGCTGGCTGAATCTCCCTTGAATAAATATTAAAGTTAAATATGAGAAACAATTTACAATTTTTTTCAAGTCTTAGACAAAGTAACTAAATCAGTTCTGTTACAAATACCCATTTGCCATCGGCTTGGCATTTCTATCAGCATACCTGAATACCGTGTTTGTCCTCCAAAGCAAAATTTTAATCACAGACTTGGAATTCCTGCGGACGTGTAAAAGCTAACCAAGTGATCTAAAATAAAATAATGCAAGTCATTTTATTTGTTTGATTAAAGTGACTGTTTTTTCCAATATGAGAGTAAAAAATAATTTCGTTAATACTCAGGTAACATAATGCCATTTTTTTCAAAGTTTATTTTAGCAGCCCTGCAGGAGCACAGCGGAAAACAGTGTGAAAACTAACAGAAGCCTGCTAGGTTCGTTTGCACACGCCCACACACTGAAAGTGCAAAAGTTATAAATTTGCAAAATTACCAAAAAAAACAAAAAAAAAGGTGTGATTTCAAGAGGAAAACAACAAGCATTTGGAAAAGAAATAAATAACAGAACTTCTTCTACAAAACTTAATTTTCTTGTGATTCTAACAAGGACTTATAGTTTTCAGGGATTTTTGTTCTGTGAAGCAGAGAAGGATGGAGGCTTTTTTCCCCTCACCTCTGATGTCAGAAAGAAAAAGAAAAAGGCCAAAATAAAAGACCAGAGAAAGAAAACCAGAAAGACCCGTTAGTGCTTGGGAGCATCTCAAAATTTCCCCTGAATCCAAATGAATGATTGGGCAGTAAGAAGCCCAAATGTCAACTTAATTGCTGAAAGCCTGGGTTCAAAGACAGTTTGGCTCAGATGATAAAGAATCTGCCTGCAGTGCAGAGAGAACTGGATTTGATCCCTGGGTCGGGAAGATCCCCTGGAGAAGGGAATAGTATTAGAAAGAAGGGAATACTTTCCAGTATTCTTGCATGGAAAATCCTAGCACCCTGCTGGGAAGCAGTATAGTGGGCTACAGTCCATGGGGTCGCAAAGAGTTGGACATGACTAAGTAACTTTCATTTTCACTTTACCCTGTAGCTAATACTCCCTAAGAGCTCACCCCAAGGAGATTTGAGTTTACAGACATGCTTACCCACGTCACCGCCTACCTAATTAATAAATACAAAGAAGAAAAAAAAATTATCAAACCCTGATCAAGCCCAGTCAATCCTAGAGGAAATCAAGCCTGAATATTCATTGGAAGGACTGATGCTGAAGCTAAAGCCCCAATACTCTTGCCACCTGATGAGAAGAGTTGACTCATTGGAAAAGACCCTGATGCTGGCAAAGACTGAGGACAGGAGGAGTAGGGGGCAACAGAGGATGAGATGGTTGAACAGCACTACCAATTCAATGGACTTGATTTTGAGCAAGCTCTGGGAGATAGTGAGGGACAGTGAGCCCTGGCGTGCTGCACTCTATGGGNGAGTTGACTCATTGGAAAAGACCCTGATGCTGGCAAAGACTGAGGACAGGAGGAGTAGGGGGCAACAGATGAGATGCTTGGACAGCACTACCAGTTCAATGGACTTGATTTTGAGCAAGCTCTGGGAGACGGTGAGGGACAGTGAGCCCTGGCGTGCTGCACTCTATGGGGCCTCAAAGAGTCACACACCTCTTAGCAACTGAACAACAACAGCAAGCTTACAACTTTTGACAGCTTCAGCTCACTTAAGCAGGCAGCTGGTACTAAGCCATATTCCCCAGCAACCAATACATTGCCTGGTTCCTTGGGGACAGAAAATCCAGACACAGGGAAGTGTCCTTACTTACAGAAACCACTGGAACAGGAAGGAGGCACAAACATGTTTCTTTCTTTTTTTTGTAAAACTAGTCTGCAGGATGGGTTTGTGGGGAGAAATGAAGACCACCCCACTGAGAACACAGTCTGTTTATTCAGAACTTGCACTAGGAAGGGAGTCAGCCCTAGCTGCTTGTGTTTGACAAAGACACAAAAGCAAGCAGGAGAGTGGAAAAGTCTTATAATGGGGAAAAAAAGTAAGCTTTAGGTTACTTTTGTTGTTCAAATGGAGACGTTGCTGCTGCTGCTGAGTCACTTCAGTCGTGTCCGACTCTGTGTGACCCCATAGACGGCAGCCCACCAGGCTCCCCCATCCCTGGGATTCTCCAGGCAAGAATACTGGAGTGGGCTGCCATTTCCTTCTCCAATGCGTGAAAGAGAAAAGTGAAAGTGAAGTCGCTCAGTCTGTCCGACTGTTAGCGACCCCATGGACTGCAGCCCACCAGGCTACTCCGTCCATTGGATTTTCCAGGCAAGAGTACTGGGGTGGGGTGCCGAAGCAGGCAAACTAGAAGCAATGCAGTTTATGTGGCTGGTTTGGGGAGAACCATTGGCTTTCCTGGTTTGTCCTGAGTTGGAAGGAGGGTAAAAAATATTGTGCTAGGCTAGGTCAATGTTGTAAAGTAAAAAAAACAAAATTTAAATTAAAAGGTAAAAAAAAAAAGAATACGTGATTGGCATATTGATCTTAGGGAAAGATTTTGCCTGGACACACTAGAATCTCTAGTATTTAGTCAAATTTTGGAATAAAACTTAGGATGTGTGTTTAATGACAGCATGTAGTAGGCTCTATCTAAGTTGTATACGATCATTTTGATCTTTTCCTTTATCACCTCTTCTCAACAAACTCAAGGTAATAAAAGAGGTCATCGATATTCCGGTCTCCACCTCGGAACCTCCTATCAGTGTTTCATACTATGTTCTTATTCAATTGTAGTTCTGCTTATCTGCCTTCCCAGTGTTGGAGTGATTCTGCTTTTTATACATAATCTGGTTTAGACCTACCCAGTTTCAACCCTAGTGGAGATGCCCTCTAAGGGGAGATCCAACATTGGGCTTTCTTAGGTCCAGCTCCAAACCAGATCCCCCCTGACTTCCCTCTGGAGTCCTCCACAGCAAGTGGCTCAAATACCAATAAAGTAAAATTTCAGAGAAAGACTGACTCTAATGCATGAAGGGAAACACAGTCATACAAATTGAAGGCCCTATTGCTGAAATTCCTAAATCATCACCCCTAAAATTCCTCAATCATAATTGGTCCTAAACGCTAATTCCCTATAATAAGGGTAATAACCCATAATCCATACCAAATGTGATACAGCTGGAGGAGCTTTGTCTAAATAACTGCTTTCGATACTGGACTTGAAGGAAGTAGGTGGACTAACACGTATGGAAGGATAGAATGGGGACTTCTCCAGCAAGCATATCCCTTTAGAGCAGATGCAATTGCCTTCTGTACTTGGGCTCCAGAGAGTGCTGTAAATAAGAGGATATTTACACACAGGAACTACTTGGAGAAAAACAGGAGAGGGAAGTTCACTCAAGCAAAGTATTCTCAAATAAACCTCAGATTTTGCCTGAGCACAATGAATAATTCTGTGATTTTTCACAATTAACCTCTTTTCCATTCTATTTTCTTATCTATGAAATGAGTATACGACTCTCAACTTCCCATTGTCATGGAATGTCATGTTAAACATCTTGTATAAAAAATGGTTATGTTTTCTTTCTACTTAAGGCTAACCCTGCTGGGGTTTTGAATTCTATAAGTATAATAATAATAAAAAAAGCTTGAATGGCAGTACAGTTTATGAGACTTGTCAAGATCTTTTTTTTTTTTTTTTCTACCACTGCTTGAAGGGTAACATTCATTGTTTTATAGGAAGAAGGGAAAATAGAGCCAATTCAAGGAGCCTACAGATTACTGGGACTTCATACTTTCATTAGTCATATTAAACCAATACCTCCTAAGGATATAACCACAATGCAGTAAAAAGAAAAAAAAAACAAGATCAGGATCCGTGAATTAGAACTGTGGCTGATTCATGATTAACCAATTCCATTTGCTTTTTTGAAACAGTTGCTAATTCTCTTTAAGACTCACCTGTCTAATCCTCAAAAAGTGAATATCAAGATCCCTCTGTCAGAGTTTTATAATTATCAAATAGCAAAGTTATTTTAAATGCATTGAAAAGGGAAACATAATTAAATGTCTCAGGCAACACCTAGTTTCCATTTCCTGTTGATTGAAGTCCCTTCTCAGCTACTAATACAATTTAGCCATAAAAATATCTTTATATAAAATTTCATACAAATATGATGCAGAAAACTAAGGCAATACATCTCTTATATTGTGTCTGGACATGAGGACCATGAGGATCCTGTGCTTTTGTTCTAGTGAGATTATTAGTTGAGGTCACTACCTGCTGGGGGATGGTGGGGTTTTCCCACACCTCCGGAGACGTTCTCAGGCATCTGCTGCATGTCTTACAACTCAGTTCAGTTCTGACACTGTCTGCCTGGAGATAGGATCAGGGTCCCCGCAGGCTGAGGGCTCAGTCCCACAAATCCAATCCTAACACACTTGTGATACCAATCGCAAGTCCAGGTTCTTACCTGTACTTCTGACCAGCTGGCAGAATCCAATATGTTGATGATACAGCTCAGAAATTTGACTTTTAAAAAATGCAAACATTTTCCTTTTATAAATTAATGTTCTGTGCTGAGTTGACAGATATATGTCTTGTAAGTACAGTTGTTTCACTTAAAGAGTTTGGTGATATTTTGACCTTGATGTACACTGTATCCAACTCCTGGCTCAGTTTCCTTAGATAATTTCAAGGCACTTCTTTCACCTAGAATATGATGTGTGTTGGTTTGTTTGTTTTGACAGAGAACTGCTTAGTTAGTATATTTTGTCTGAGATCTATTGTTGGAGGAAATATCTGAGATGCACAGTAGAGCCTTTTCATGCTTCTTTGATATTAATGGAGGCACGCTGACTCTTGAGGTGTAGCACAAAATATGATAAAAATCAACTACCCACATCACTGATTTTTATGGAAAATATTATCATAGAAGTAAGTAATATATTATACTCTGAAGATTTCATATGGCATCACAAGATATGTTTTGCAGCCTAAACAGGTACAGAGAGCTCACTATTATTTGCTACAGAATGTATCCAGATTGAGAAGAAAGTTATTTATTAACATGCTTGCATGATCGGAACAAAAATTCTTTCTGAAAGATAGAAAAACAATTCAGCTTGATACTCTCCTAAGGTATATGTTAAAGACCCAGAGAAGGACAGGATACAATTACTTAATATAGTAAAACATAGTCTAGTCAGGTTTATTTTTCTAACTTATCTTCCTTATGCCACTCTGCATTTTTTTAAACTTTATTCCTTTATCATACAATTACTCTCTTTTAAACTCTGAAAATCCTATTTATTTGAAGACTCATTTTTTCTGAACACTAGTTTACTTTATCCTAATATCCTTCTAAATTTCTCATTTTAAATTATGTTACATCTTTATGAAAAATGTATTGCATTTCAAACTGCCAGATCCTTTGATCACCTGGATTTTTAAAAATCAAATCTCTTTTCTGTGCAAATCCTTAGGACTGTCTTGTCCGTCACCTTGTCATGAAAATAATACTCTCTGCCTTCAAAAACTTAAGTAACTCTGCAAAGTACATTATAAATAGCAGTGGATCAGTAATGCAAGTTCTCTTTTCAGTTCTTTATTTATTAAACTGACTTTTCAGGAATAGCTTTACCTTTTAAAAAGATTGTAACAATACACAGTGATGTGGAAGACTTCTTTCTTTAAGCTGATAATTGTCTTGCCTGGGTAACCATGGATACAGATATTTCATTGAGTTGACTTGTTTCCTGTCAACATGTCAGTTTATAAACGTGTGCATTAAATTGTCTTTTCCACTTTCTGATGTAGTCAGCAAAAGTTATCCTCAGCCTGAGCAACTAGAAGTATCCATGTGGTCCTAAGGGACAGGCTTCCTCCAGAGTCACTTATGTGAAGCCAAGACTGTAGTTTCAGCATCCCCACAGTCATTATGTTTTATTTCCAGATACTTTTCCTTCTTCAATACGGTACAGATGAAAGAGGGAGGCTAGATGAAATAACATGGAAACGAGATAAAAATTGACTCTCCAAATAAGTAACTCCATATTAAAATGCTTTCATTTCAACATAGTTTATATCCCTGTGTCTCTCCACTGTTTTCTGTTTTCTACGGAGCACATATCATCATTGTCATTGTTGGTCGCTCGGTCAGTTCAGTTCAGTCAGTTCAGTCGCTCAGTCATCTCACTTGTATCCAATTATTTTGCCACCCCTGGACTTAGCCTGCCAGCTTCCATGGGCTTTCCCAGGCAAGAATACTGGACTGGGTTGCCACTTCCTTCTCCAGAGGATCTTCCTGCCCCAGAGACTGAACCCATGTCCTGCTTGGCAGGAGGATTCTTTACCACTGAGCTACATGGACAGCCTGCATATCACCATAGCTAGAGTTAAGTAGTGACTGATTTTCAAAAGCAGAATCTAAAGCTAATTTATTTAAGCATATGGTAGTAAATGTAAGTATTTAGCCATAAATGTGACCCTAAGGCTGGCCAGGGTTATCAGAAAAAGTAGGAAATTTAAAAAAAAAAATTGGGGGAAAACAAGAAAGGAGATATAACCCACAAATTCCAAATCATGAGTAAATGTTACCAAAAGCTAGGTAGAATCTGGCAGAAGCAATGATGGGAAACAGCCACTGGAGTGACAAGGAAGAAAGGGAGTTACAGAAAAATTTCAGGCATAGTAGTGCTCAAACTGTCATCAAATCTGTACCGGTACCAGGAAGAAAAGGAACTGAGAAGGAACTGAAGTCCTGGCCCGAGACTGGAGTCCAGGGTCCACAAGTGACAAATCTAGAAAACATCACGCATTTGTTTCTGTTCAGTCACTGAGTTGTGTGCAACTCTTTGTGACCCTGTGGACTACAGCACATCAGGCTTCCTGCTTCTTCCCTTTCTTCCACAGTGTGCTCAAATTCATGTCCACTGAGTCAGTGATGCTATCCAAGCATCTCATCCACTGTTGCCCCTTTCTCCTTCTGCCCTCAATCTTTCCCAGCATCAGTGTCTTCTCCGATAAGTCAGCTTTTCACATCAGGTGGCCAAAATATTCATGCTTCAGCATCAGTCCTTCGAAAGAATCTTCAGGGCTGATTTCCTTTAGGATTGAGTGGGTTTATCTTGAAGTCAAAGGGACTCTCAAGAGTCTTCTCCAGCACCACAGTTTGAAAGCATCCATTTTTTGAAGCTTATCAAACATTTGAACACCTTCAAAAAATAGATTAATTGGGTCATTCACCTTGATGGCTGCACCTGAAAAGAAACTAACAGAGCTCGTGTGTGGTAGAAGACCTCCCTCAGGAGCAGGATAGATTCTGAAAGGCAGATGTAGAGGGCTCTGCATAGCCATACTAAGTGAACAGGAAGAAAGCTTGGGAGAGTGGGAGGCATGGAAAGCAAGCTGGCTCACTTCCACCAGAAACCTTCTGAAAAAGAGCACATCCAGGAAAACTACACTCACTCAGAGACAGACTCTTGCGTTATGTTCTTTCTTATTTCCTTGGAGATCTAATCCCCCTGTTTTGTGTCACTACCTTATGGTATACTATTTCCTCATGCAGCTTGCAACTGTTATTCTTTGTTTTAAATAATTTTATTTATGTACTCATTTTTGGCTGTGCTGGGTCTTTGTTGCTGAGCAGGCTTTTCTCTACTTGCAGTGAATGGGGCTACTCTCCAGTTGCGGCGTGCAAGCTTCTTACTACAGGGACTTCTCTTGTTATGGAGCATGGATGATAGGGCGTAGGGACTTCAGTAGTTGCAGCTCCTGGGCTCTAGAGTTCTGGCTCAGTAGCTGTGGTACACGGGCTTAATTGCTCTGTGATGTGTGGGATTGTCCCAATCAGGGATGGAACTGGTTTTTCCTGCTTTGGCAAGCAAATTCTTTACCACTGAACCACCAGGGAAGCCCCGCAATTATTCTTGATGGAATCCTTAGTTCATTTTTTTTTTCCTATGTAGGAGTTGTATTGTAAGAAGTCCTAAAGGAACAGTTCTGTCCCCACTAGCTTCCTGCAGGGGGCTACCCAGTCTGGAACCAGTTTCTACACGAGTTTCTCAAGTTGAAATTCCCATGCTATTCAGTTGGTAGAGATGCAGGTGCCATGCTTGTGCTTAGTACTCCCTTTGTTTCTTCTAATGGGAATTCTTTTTTCTTTTTTTTTTTAATTATTCTTGATGGAATCCTTAGTTCATTTTTTTTTTCCTATGTAGGAGTTGTATTGTAAGAAGTCCTAAAGGAACAGTTCTGTCCCCACTAGCTTCCTGCAGGGGGCTACCCAGTCTGGAACCAGTTTCTACACGAGTTTCTCAAGTTGAAATTCCCATGCTATTCAGTTGGTAGAGATGCAGGTGCCATGCTTGTGCTTAGTACTCCCTTTGTTTCTTCTAATGGGAATTCTTTTTTCTTTTTTTTTTTCCATTTATAGTAGTAGTTGTTTAGTCACAAAGTCATGTCCGACTCTTCCGACCCCATGGACTATAGCCCACCAGGCTCCTCTGTCCATGGGATTCTCCAGGCAAGAATATCAAAGTGGGCTGCCATTTCCCTCTCCATTTAGAGCTCTCGACAGAGAAAGTCTCCTTTATCACATCACTGAATCAATGGGCAGAGCTGTTTTCATCCTCTGCCAGGAAATGGCCAGTTCTTTCAAAATCCAGTATGCTTGCCTATTCAGTCACTCAGTCGTGCCCAGCTCTTTGCAGCCCCATGGACTGCAGCCTGCCNTTTCAGGCATAGTAGTGCTCAAACTGTCATCAAATCTGTACCGGTACCAGGAAGAAAAGGAACTGAGAAGGAACTGAAGTCCTGGCCCGAGACTGGAGTCCAGGGTCCACAAGTGACAAATCTAGAAAACATCACGCATTTGTTTCTGTTCAGTCACTGAGTTGTGTGCAACTCTTTGTGACCCTGTGGACTACAGCACATCAGGCTTCCTGCTTCTTCCCTTTCTTCCACAGTGTGCTCAAATTCATGTCCACTGAGTCAGTGATGCTATCCAAGCATCTCATCCACTGTTGCCCCTTTCTCCTTCTGCCCTCAATCTTTCCCAGCATCAGTGTCTTCTCCGATAAGTCAGCTTTTCACATCAGGTGGCCAAAATATTCATGCTTCAGCATCAGTCCTTCGAAAGAATCTTCAGGGCTGATTTCCTTTAGGATTGAGTGGGTTTATCTTGAAGTCAAAGGGACTCTCAAGAGTCTTCTCCAGCACCACAGTTTGAAAGCATCCATTTTTTGAAGCTTATCAAACATTTGAACACCTTCAAAAAATAGATTAATTGGGTCATTCACCTTGATGGCTGCACCTGAAAAGAAACTAACAGAGCTCGTGTGTGGTAGAAGACCTCCCTCAGGAGCAGGATAGATTCTGAAAGGCAGATGTAGAGGGCTCTGCATAGCCATACTAAGTGAACAGGAAGAAAGCTTGGGAGAGTGGGAGGCATGGAAAGCAAGCTGGCTCACTTCCACCAGAAACCTTCTGAAAAAGAGCACATCCAGGAAAACTACACTCACTCAGAGACAGACTCTTGCGTTATGTTCTTTCTTATTTCCTTGGAGTCCTAATCCCCCTGTTTTGTGTCACTACCTTATGGTATACTATTTCCTCATGCAGCTTGCAACTGTTATTCTTTGTTTTAAATAATTTTATTTATGTACTCATTTTTGGCTGTGCTGGGTCTTTGTTGCTGAGCAGGCTTTTCTCTACTTGCAGTGAATGGGGCTACTCTCCAGTTGCGGCGTGCAAGCTTCTTACTACAGGGACTTCTCTTGTTATGGAGCATGGATGATAGGGCGTAGGGACTTCAGTAGTTGCAGCTCCTGGGCTCTAGAGTTCTGGCTCAGTAGCTGTGGTACACGGGCTTAATTGCTCTGTGATGTGTGGGATTGTCCCAATCAGGGATGGAACTGGTTTTTCCTGCTTTGGCAAGCAAATTCTTTACCACTGAACCACCAGGGAAGCCCCGCAATTATTATTCTTGATGGAATCCTTAGTTCATTTTTTTTTTCCTATGTAGGAGTTGTATTGTAAGAAGTCCTAAAGGAACAGTTCTGTCCCCACTAGCTTCCTGCAGGGGGCTACCCAGTCTGGAACCAGTTTCTACACGAGTTTCTCAAGTTGAAATTCCCATGCTATTCAGTTGGTAGAGATGCAGGTGCCATGCTTGTGCTTAGTACTCCCTTTGTTTCTTCTAATGGGAATTCTTTTTTCTTTTTTTTTTTTCCATTTATAGTAGTAGTAGTTTAGTCACAAAGTCATGTCCGACTCTTCCGACCCCATGGACTATAGCCCACCAGGCTCCTTTGTCCATGGGATTCTCCAGGCAAGAATATCAAAGTGGGCTGCCATTTCCCTCTCCATTTAGAGCTCTTGACAGAGAAAGTTTCCTTTATCACATCACTGAATCAGTGGGCAGAGCTGTTTTCATCCTCTGCCAGGAAATGGCCAGTTCTTTCAAAACCCAGTATGCTTGCCTATTCAGTCACTCAGTCGTGCCCAGCTCTTTGCAGCCCCATGGACTGCAGCCTGCCNCAAGAATATCAAAGTGGGCTGCCATTTCCCTCTCCATTTAGAGCTCTTGACAGAGAAAGTTTCCTTTATCACATCACTGAATCAGTGGGCAGAGCTGTTTTCATCCTCTGCCAGGAAATGGCCAGTTCTTTCAAAATCCAGTATGCTTGCCTATTCAGTCACTCAGTCGTGCCCAGCTCTTTGCAGCCCCATGGACTGCAGCCTGCCAGGCTCCCTGGCCCATGAGATTTCCCAGGCAAGAACATTGGATTGGGGTGCCATTTCCTCCTCCAGGCCAGTCTCCATGAGTTGGTCCCAAATCTATCTTATTGCCTTATAGTGGTTGAAAGCCTATGTGGCATTGAAATTTCATTCTCCTACAAGACTAGGATGCAAATCTTAGTCTTATAAATTATCCCCACTTCAGCATTTACATTTAATGCTCAAGGCCTAAATTTACTCTTTATTTCTGCCATTTAATACCTTCCTCCACCCACACATTTTATTTCATACCATTAATCTCAGCTATATTTAAATAGTATTTTGTACACGTTTTTATAGGATTATATCAGGAGAATGACTCAGATTAGCTTGGTCAATAAACTTCAAATATATTTTTGAAAGTTGGAATCAGGAAGAAAAAAACTGTTACAGAAACTCTATAAAGCAATGACTTCTTCAGAGTAGATTCGGGATAATGGAAAGTTGTGATCAGTTAAAAACACAAATAAGACTGCCCAGAGAGTGACATCATTGAAATGGGAGAACAGGGCTTTTTGTTGGTTTTTTTTGCTTGTTTCAGCCATCTTTCTAAAACCACCCTTTTGGCAATCACATATGAATCAGGGTATCTAATTGGAAAGTTCAGGAGTCCAGCAGAGAAGCTGTAGCACACCTTTAGAGCAAAAAAAAAAAAAAAAAGTCTGAGACTGTACATCCTGAAAAGGTTAATAACAATGCTTTCATTTAGCCTTATCACCCCTTCCCCAGGACAGCCCAGTTCAGCAGCAAGAAAGCCCTGCTCAGCCTCAGATCCCCCGACAAGGGCAAGAGAGAGCTTGGTTTCTCCAGCTGTTCAGGTTGCATCTTTCTCTCAATTCATCCAGAAGACTGAGCCATGAGCTGTGCAACAGGAAGGCAGTCCTCAGCCAGGGCTCAGAGAGTAGAACAGTAGGATGGTGATTGTCAGGGGCTGCAGGAGAGGGAAGTAGATGTTGGTCGAAGGGTAAAATCTTCCAGTTTTAAACTGAGTAGGTTCAGAGGATCTAATGAACACCACGGTGACTGTAGTTAACAATACTATATTTTACACACTTAAAAGTTGCCAAGAAAGTAGATCTTAAATGTTCTCAATGCATTGTTGTTGTTCAGTCACTAAGTCATGTCTGATTCTTTGTGACCCCATGGACTGCAGCATGCCAGGCCTCCCTGTCCATCACCACCATCTCCCAGAGTTTAAGTACATGTTCATTAAGTTGGTGACACTATCCAACCATCTCATCTTCTGTCACTCTCTTCTCCTTTCACCTTCAATCTTTCCTAGCATCAGAGTCTTTTCCAATAGGTCGGCTCTTTGCATCAGGGAAGGCAATGGCACCCTACTCCAGTACTCTTGCCTGGAAAATCCCATGGACAGAAGAGCCTGGTGGGCTGCAGTCCGTGGGGTCGCTAAGAGTCGGACACGAGTGACTTCACTTGCACTTTCCACTTTCATGCATTGGAGAAGGAAATGGCAACCCTCTCCAGTGTTCTTGCCTGGAGAATCCCAGGGACGGGGGAGCCTGGTGGGCTGCCATCTATGGGGTCGCACAGAGTCGGCCACGACTGAAGTGACTTAGCAGCAGCAACAGCAGCAGCCAAAGTATTGGAGCTTCATCAGGCCTTCCAATGAATATTTTAGGATTGATTACTTTGATCTCCTTGCTGTCCAAGAGACTCTCAAGAATCTTCTCCAGCACCACAATTCAAAAGCAGCAATTCTTAGGCCTTCAACCTTCCAAATCTCCATGTATACATAAACACAAATGGTAATTATGTGAAGGGATGAAGGTGTTAATTAACCCTATTTTGTTGGTTAATTTTAAAACATTTTCCTCCTGTAAAATAAGTAAGTGCATAGAAGACATCTGGATGTTTGCATGTATCAGGTCCCATCTATTTAGTCATAGCTGATGTAGTTCTATGCCACTTGCTAGTAGAACTACAGATAATGTTCTATGGGGAAATCATACACAATAACCATGATCATTAAATAAGCAAGCTTTCAAGCATTTGCCACATGAAAAGCATTCTTAGAACTGTTGTATATATCTTTGGAAATGTATCACATTATGTATACATTGGATGCTATTTTAAGTGCTATGTTCATTGACTATGCATGCTTTAGCAATCTAAGTCAAAAAAGCTGCACCATTTCCAAAGTAACTGTGAACATACTAGTTAAGAAAGGGATATAAATGTTCTGGGGTGTTTGCAACATTGCTTATTTATACTATCAATATGCATTTGATGCTGCTGAAAGATACCTTCAGTGGTACACACTTTTAAATTTAAGGGCATGGCATGTGAAAGTGAAGTGAAAATGAAAATCATTCAGTCGTGTCTGACTCTTTGTGACCCCATGGACTATACAGTCCATGGAATTCTCCAGGCCAGAATACTGGAGTGGGTAGCCTTTCCCTTCTTCAGGGAATCTTCCCAACCCAGGGATTGAACCCAGGTCTCTCGCATTGCAGGCAGATTCTTTACCAGCTGGATCACAAAGGGAAGCCCAAGAATACTGGAGTGGGTAGCCTATCCCTTCTCCAGCGGATTTTCCTGACCCAGGAATCAAACCGGGGTCTCCTGCATTGCAGGCTGATTCTTTACCAACTGAGCTATAGGCATGGAAAGTATTAATACACTGTATACTTTCTCTTCAGTTATCAAGGACACTCCCCAGAGGGTCTTAGCAAATATGAAGAGTTTTAAGTCCTCGATCTGAAATGTCAAACCCCATTCTCTGTGTATGAGTGCATCTTGTACTTCTCTGAGAAACTTAGGAACACTAAGTCGGCGCTCTGCTTTGCAGCCCCACCTCTCATCCTGCCATGGCCCATGTCCACATTCTCTAGTTATTTCCAAGGCAAACCATGTGTGTGTTCCTAAAGCCACCATTCTCTGGTCCTCACTAGTCTGCCTGACCTACGATCATCTCCGTGTCGAGCAGCATCTCTGCTACACCTGTTGCACCATGCCCCACCATGCTCTCAAACTCTTGAACACAACAAAGTAGTGTTCATTTTAGGTCTCTACCCATGTTTTTCTTCTCAGCCCAGAATGTTCTCTCACCTACTTTCTACCTAATTGTTTCCTTCTTGTAATTTCACGTTTAGTTTCAATTAACAATTGCACAGAAGGGGCATCTCCTGATAATTCATCCTAAGCAAATGTCATACCCTTATTTTTTGATACTGAGTGCATTTTTAACAGCATGTATCATAATTTATCGTTTTAGCCCATTTTTGCACCTGATAGACCAAGAGCACTTTAAGGACAGTTTATTCAACATAGCTCTCTATGTAGAAGGTCTTTAATACATATCTGATGAATAAAGAGATGAGAACAGAGAATAGATACATGTCCCCAAACAGAATGTAAAATCAGAATTCATTTAGCAGAAGTAGGCCTATATATTCTTCATAATTGTATAGGTTGCAAGTGATGAAACATAAAATCAAATTAACAATGAAAAAGACAAAAGTTACCCGTGGCTGATTCATATTGATATATGGCAAAAACCACCACAATATTGTAAAGTAATTAGCCTTCAATTAAAATAAATTACTTAATTTAATTAAAAAATAATTTATTGATTCTTTTACCTGAAAAACCCAAAGATATCTCTGACTATGGGTATAGCAAGATGCAGAGTTTCTCATGATATCACTGTGGCTTTGGCTCACACTTGACTTAGCTTTGACCAGCTTTATTCTACAATCAAGCCCTCCTCACATAAGCACAAACTTTCCATCTCAGACTCTCCTTCTCCAACCTTAGCTCTATTTTTTAAAACAACTATTTATTTATTATATGTTTAATGGTACTTATGGCTTTAACGGTACTTATTATGTGCAGACATTCTTCAAAGTGCCTTACTGATATAAACTCATGTGCTCCTTATGATCTTTGTCCTCATTTTAAAGTTAATTTGTAGAACCCCACCCTTGTTGAGCTTATATTCTAATGGGAGGAAGTAGCCTATAAAAAATTTGGTATGATAATTTGTTATATCATGTTAAAGGTTTTAAATGCTATAGAAAAAAAAAAAAAAAAGAACTGGGCATATTAGGGAAGCAGTGCATCCGGTCTAGCATCTGGCTGACTAGGTTGGAGTATTGCTTTTTTTTTTTTTTCATGTTCAGCTGAACAAGTCTCAAGTTCTCTATCTACCCATGTCTGTCCCAATGCCATCAAAGGCTAATATCTGGGGGAAAATTATCCAGTGTCATAAGAAAATGTGCTATAACCTTAGTAAGTAGAGAAGCCCTCCCCGGTGGCTCACTGGTCAAGAATCCACCTCAGTAAGTTGGCTAACAGGTGTAAGATGTCCCAAGTCATGAAAAAAAAAAAAAAAAAAGCCCAGAAATCAGTTTCCCAGTCAGTTTACATGGAGAGAAGATATTTAGTTCTGTCCAAAACATCTATAAGACATTTAGTCTATGCCAGAAGATCCTTGATGTTTGGTCATATTTGACACTGTTCAAAATGCCCATGAGTGGATTTGGTCCATGTCAGATGGTTTTGGAGAGGACCAGACATCAAGGATCTTTTGGTGTGGATCAAATGTCTTGTCAGACAAGCCAATGGCAACCCTCTCCAGTACTCTTGCCTGGAGAATCCCATGGACAGAGGAGCCTGGTAGGCTGCAGTCCATGGGGTCACTAACAGTCGGATATGACTGAGGGACTTCACTTTCACTTTCTACTTTCATGCATTGGAGAAGGAAATGGCAACCCACTCCAGTCTTCTTGCCTGGAGAATCCCAGGGACAGGAGAGCCTGGTGGGCTGCTATCTATGGGGTCACACAGAGTTGGACACGACTGAAGTGACTTAGCAGCAGCAGCAGTAGCAAATGTCTTATGAATATTGTGGATGGGACCAAATATTAAGAACAGTTTTGTATGGACCCAATTTTTCCTGGACATTTTAGACAGGACCAAATATTCTGCAAGGGGTTAAACAGAATCTGAAATTCTGTTATACATTCATTCAATTAATGAGAATTAATAACTCCTCTTCCATGAATGACTTTCCTTGATGAATATCCTCGATGCACGTTTCAATAGATTTCTCTCATGAGTGTCAAATTCTATATATTGACACTTCTGTATTGAATAACACATAAAATTAACCACTTTAAAGTGTTAATGGCTTACAGGGTTATTTCTTTCCTTGTTGGAGGTTTTATTGTATCCTTCATCTTCTCTTGCATCCTCCCACCCCAAAAGGACCACATTGTTTTTTCTTCAAAATGTTTCTTCCTATAAGCCAGCTATGTAGATTACCAATGACATTTCCCCAAATATTGTCCATGAAAAAATTAGCAGACTTTGAATGTTCTGAGACAACTAGAGTTCATGGAGATGGAGCAAAATGTTGAGGTGAAAAATACAAGCAGTGATAACGTAAAGCTTATTTTTCTCTCAAAATCATTCATCTTTTAGGGTGCCATGAAAATGTTAACTGAGTCTATGCATCTATATCTTAACTCTTTGTTGTTATTCAGTCGCTGAGATGTGCCTGACTCCTTTGTGAACCCATGGACTGTAGCTTGCCAGGCTCCTCTGTCCGAGGGATTCCCGAGCAAGAATACTGGAATGGGTTGTCATTTCCTTCTCCAGGGAATCTTCCCTCCTGACCCAGGGATTGAACCTACGTCTCCTGTATTAGCAGGCAGATTCCTTACTGTTGAGTTGCAGTAATAACATGTTTAACTGTGATTTTATTAACAAGCCAGTGTATTAAAATTGGATCAAGTGGCTCACGGTGTAGTTTCGTTAATCAGCTGCCAATTAACATATGAGATACCCACAAAGAATTTATCTTACAATGTAAAAGAGAGTAAACCACCAACAAAACACATGTTATTGGCTGAAGTGACTGTCTTGTTTTCCTTTATCAGCTAGCAAGTCAATAACCACACAAAAACTAGTTCAATAGAACGATGAGGAAAATGGTGAAAGGTTTGGGGATAAAGAAAGAAACTCTTAAAAAGTCCTGTGTACGAATTTGATGCAAAGAAATGAAATTTAAAAATAAAACATATCCACCACAGTGTAACAGGTATACAGTGACACTCTATGTTTGCCCTTTTGAGTGAGATCTCTGCCCTATTTCATTGCATGCCTTCTACCCTGTGGACTTCTCTAAGTGTACTGCCCCTGGGCAGTCTCATTTATCTCAGTGGTTACAATTCTATCTCTCATTCAAGTCCGATTTTTGAGATTTAGACTAGAATATCTGACTCATTAAGGCTTCCCAGGTGGCGCTAGTGGTAAAGAACCCACCCGCCAATGCAGGAGACGTGGGTTCAGTCCCTGGGTGGGGAAGATCCCCTGGAGAAGGGAATGGCAACCCACTCCAGTATTCTTACCTGGAGCATCCCATGGACAGAGGAGCCTTGTGGGCTACAGTCCATAGGGTACCAGAGAGTTGGACACAAATGAAAGGACTAAGCACACATGTATTTGACTCATTTGGGGCAAAATCACTTGATCTTCACACTTTCAGTAAAATCATCCACTGAGTCTGATCAGTTCCACCTCTCAACAGCTCCTTGATCTGGTGCTTCTCTCCTTCTCGGCATCAGCCCCTGGGGCCTCCTTTTTCCTTAGCTGGATTGCTCACCACCATGCTGAGCGCTCAGTGGGCTACGGTCATGTCATGTAAAATCTCACCCCTGCATTGCCAACCAAGCCCAATAACTTGTCAAATCTTAGATCAGGTGCCATGGCTTGCATGAAGCTTTCTAGAGTACTTATTTGTGACTTTAGTGTGCAGGGCATTCTGTGTTCATGATGTTTATTTTAATATTATCTGTCTTTCCAACTAGATCATATGCTTCCAAAGGACAGAAATGTGTTTTTTTCTTTGTGTCCTTCAGAGTTCATAATACCCTGTGTTATCTATTACAAGCCAGACATAAGTGGTGTTGAACAGACAGACTGGCCACTGAAGTAATACTCTGAAATTTACCGCCGCTCTCTCTGTAGGCATGGCCCAGTAGTAAAGTCCTTCTAAAGACTCCACTTGACTCCATTTTGTGTAAAGAAGGACTACTTGGATTGTATGTTATTTCTTCTTCTTTTGAGTCTCTCTGGCTTGTGTATCTCTTCCCAATAAGGGGAGGATTACTCAAGTCTCAGAAGCAAAGGAAGCATCATTCCAAGTCATTGGTAATTCTTCACTGAACATCTGGTCCAATTTTTTCATTTCATGAGGTCACTTAAGTTTTTCAATTCTAGAACATTTTTCTAAATGATAAAATTATAAAGGTATATGTTGTTTTCACCAGGCTGAGAATCATTAGGGAAATCAAATAATTTAGAAAGTTACATACAGAGATTACAGACTTATATGATATTTTCTAGTACCTTAAAATCGCCTGTGATGCCAAGGTCAGTGGTAAAAAGACACTGAAAAACTGACCCGGACTTGTTTCTTTTCCCACATTTCCTATAACACTCAGTGCACCTAATTTTCCTCCATTAAATAAAACAAAATTGTAAAGCAAAACGTAAAGCACATGGAAACAAAAGGAACTGGCTTCCTTGGTGGCTCAGATGGTAAAGAATCTATGCAGGAGACCTGTGTTCGATCCCTGGGTTGTGAAGATCTCCTAGAAGAGGGCATAGCAACCCACTCCAGTATTCTAGCCAAGAGAATCCCCATGGACAGAGGAGCCTGGAAGGCTACAGTCCATGGCATTGCAAAGAGTCAGACATGACTGAGTAACTAAGCACAGTATATGGCAAAAAATGAAGAATTAAGAATCAGTGTGTATAAGGGTGCGAGGTGGGAGGAAAAGGTAAGATAATCTTCAATGAATTTTTCATATTCTTAAAAATTGTTCATGATTTTTATTTTATTTTATATTTCTAGATCAAACGTATGACATGAAAAAACTATACTCACAACCATAAATGGGAGAGACAATTAACTTTGTTGATGGCCCATAGACAAATGTGATGTCACCAACTTTATTAACTACATCATTTTCTTTTGTGAATAAAAGAGCTAAGAATTTGAAAAAATTCTTCTAAATATGTATTTATATATAGACATATACCACATATATAATTATCTATATATAGATATTTATACTTATGGGGGCTTCCCAGGTGGCACAGTGGTAAGAAATGTGCCTGCCAATGCAGGAGATGCAAGAAACATGGGTTCAATCCCTGGGCTGGCAAGATCCCCTGGAGTAGGAAATGGCAACCCACTCCAGTATCCTGACATGGAAAATTCCATGGACAGAGGAGTCTGGTGGACTATACTCCATGGGATCACAAAGAGTTGGACACGACTGAGTGACTGAGCATGCACAATCTTATATATGTGTGTATGTATACACGTAGACATGCACACATCACTCAGGCTGACATCTGAAACCAGGAAAACTAGCTTCAGGGACCACCCCATGCCGTCTGGTTTCTTCCATTTCTTTTAGCATTGCTAGTGCTCAGAACACAATGAAAGTGAAAGGAGAAGTCAATCCTCTTTGTGATCCCATGGACTATAGAGTCCATGGAATTCTCCAGGCCAGATTACTGGAGTGGGTAGCTGTTCCCTTCTCCAGGGGAATCTTCCCAAGCTAGGGATCAAACCCAGGTCTCCTGCACTACAGGTGGACTCTTTACCAGCTGAGCCACAAGGGAAGCCCCAGAACACAATAGATCTCCAAAAATGTTTGTGAAGGGTTGGAGAAATGGAAGTGCAGAAGCACTATGGCACAAGATTTTAGAAATGAGAATTTGAATATCACTCTATGAATCTTAAGTTGCCATAAAGATTTTATAACCATACATAAACCACTACCTTCTGCTGCCTTGCAATAGTACAAGGAATTTAAATTAGCAATCTGCCTGTTACTAACATAGTCATTCAAAATGAGGGTTTATTCAGATATACGTATAGAAGGAGCCAAATCAAAAGTATATTTGAAATCCTAGATCTGTGGCAATAAGTGTGGCGAGTTAAGAAGTATGTAGAAGATAGATGGAGAAGGAAATGGCAACCCACTCATGTATTCTTGCCTGGGAAATCCCATGGACAGAGAAGCCTGGTGGACTACAATCCACAGGGTTGCAAATAGTCAGACACAACATAGCAACTGAACAGCAGCAAAGAGGAACATCCAAAACTTTTTTTTTTTTAATCTCAGAATCTAGGTTGGCTTATTTTTCTTTAAAAGTTTACACCTAATTAGAATCTATTAATATGATGAAGAAATAACTCCTAAAAGGCCCCTTTTGGAAATATCCAAGATAGAATTCAGATATAAACATCTGGTCTATAAAACTGATACAGAGTACCAGTCTTTAATTCTGTCTTGCAATTTTTTTTAAGTATTTAATCATATGTGTCCATTGTTGGTATAGAATTTCTGAATCAGCAAGTTTATATCCTCTTTTGATGAACTCAATATCCACACCCTTGTTGTTCATGCTCTTTTTCATAATTAAAATGCTTTTATATCTTGGCCCAATATCCGTGTCAAACCCAACTTTGTATCCAGTTATCAATTTTATGAATTCCTATTTCATGCATTTGTACTATCCTTTACTACAAAATTGAGGACAGAACCAAGAAAAAATACTAGTACATATGTACTTATTGGTAGATATTAATTTATTTTATATACACATTTTGGTTCATTCAGTTCAGTTCAGTCGCTCAGTTGTGTCCGACACTTTGCAACCCCATGAATCGTAGCACGCCAGGCCTCCATGTCCATCACCAACTCCTGGAGTTCACTCAGACTCACGTGCATCAAGTCCATGATACCATCCAGCCATCTCATCCTCTGTCGTCCCCTTCTCCTCCTGCCCCTAATCCTTCCCAGCATCAGAGTCTTTTCCAGTGAGTCAACTCTTTGCATGAGGTGGCCAAAGTACTGCATTTTCTGCTTTAGCATCATTCCTTCCAAAGAAATCCCAGGACTGATCTCCTTCAGAATGGACTGGTTGGATCTCCTTGCCGTTCAAGGGACTCTCAAGAGTCTTCTTCAACACCACAGTTCAAAAGCATCAATTCTTTGGCGCTCAGCCTTCTTCACAATCCAACTCTCACATCCATACATGACCACAGGAAAAACCATAGCCTTCACTAGATGAACCTTAGTCGGCAAAGTGATGTCTCTGCTTTTGAATATACTGTATAGGTTGGTCATAACTTTTCTTTCAAGAAGTAAGCGTCTTTTAATTTCATGGCTGCAGTCACCATCTGCAGTGATTTTGGAGCCCCAAAACATAAAGTCTGACACTGTTTCCACTGTTTTCCCATCTATTTCCCATGAAGTGATGGGCCTGGATGCCATGATCTTTGTTTTCCAAATGTTGAGCTGTAAGCCAACTTTTTCACTCTCCACTTTCACTTTCATCAAGAGGCTTTTTAGTTCCTCTTCACTTTCTGTCATAAAGGTGGTGTCATCTGCATATCTGAGGTTATTGATATTTCTCCCGGCCATCTTGATTCCAGCTTGTGTTTCTTCCAGTCCAGGGTTTCTCATGATGTACTCTGCATACAAGTTAAATAAGCAGGGTAACAATATACAGCCTTGATGTAATCCTTTTCCCATTTGGAACCTGTCTATTGCTCCATGTCCAGTTCTAACTGTTGCTTCCTGACCTGCATACAGATTTCTGAAGAGGCAGGTTAGAGGGTCTGTTATTCCCATCTCTTCCAGAATTTTCCACAGTTTATTATGATCCAGACAATCAAAGGCTTTGGCATAGTCAATAAAGCAGAAATAGATGCTTTTTCTTGAATTCTCTTGCTTTTTCCATGATCCAGCGGATGCTGGCAATTTGATCTCTGGTTCCTCTGCCTTTTCTAAAACCAGCTTGAACATCAGGAAGTTCACGCTTCACGTATTGCTGAAGACTGGCTTGGAGAATTTTCAGCATTACTTTACTAGCATGTGAGTTGAGTGCAATTGTGCGGTAGTTTGAGCATTCTTTGGCATTGTCTTTCTTTGGGATTGGAATGAAACCTGACCTTTTCCAGTCCTGTGGCCACTGCTGAGTTTTCCAAATTTGCTAGCATATTGAGTTCAGCACTTTCACAGCATCATCTTTCAGGATTTGAAATAGCTCAACTGGAATTCCATCACCTCCACTAGCTTTGTTCATAGTGATGCTTTCTAAGGCCCACTTGACTTCACATTCCAAGATGTCTGGCTCTAGATGAGTGATCACACCATCGTGATTATCTGGGTCATGAAGATCTTTTTTGTACAGTTCTTCTGTGTATTCTTGTCACCTCTTCTTAATATCTTGTGCTTCTGTTGGTCCATACCATTACTGTCCTTTATCGAGCCATCTTTGCATGAAAGTTCCCTTGGTATCTCTAATTTTCTTGAAGAGATCTCTAGTCTTTTCCATTCTGTTATTTTCCTCTATTTCTTTGCACTGATAGCTGAAGAAGGCTTTCTTATCTCTTCTTGGTATTCTTTGGAACTCTGCATTCAAATGCTTATATATTTCCTTTTCTCCTTTGCTTTTTGCCTCTCTCCTTTTCACAGCTATTTGTAAGGCCTCCCCTGACAGCCATTTTGCTTTTTTGCATTTCTTTTCCATGGGGATGGTCTTGATCCCTGTCTCCTGTACAATGTCACAAACCTCATTCCATAGTTCATCAGGCACTCTATCTATCAGATCTAGGCCTTTAAATCTATTTCTCACTTCCACTGTATAATCATAAGGGACTTGATTAAGATTATTCCTGAATGGTCTAGCGGTTTTCCCTACTTTCTCCAATTTGAGTCTGAATTTGGTAATAAAGAGTTCATGCTCTGAGCCACAGTCAGCTCCTGGTCTTGTTTTTGTTGACTGTATATAGCTTCTCCCTCTTTGGCTGCAAAGAATATAATCAATCTGATTTTGGTGTTGACCATCTGGTGATGTCCATGTATAGAGTCTTCTCTTGTGTTGTTGAAGAGGGTGTTTGCTTTGACCAGTTCATTTTCTTGGCAAAACTCTATTAGTCTTTGCCCTGCTTCATTCCACATTCCAAGCCCAAATTTGCCTCTTACTCCAGGTGTTTCTTGACTTCCTACTTTTGCCTTCCAGTCCCCTATAATGAAAAGGACATCTTTTGGGGTGTTAGTTCTAAAAGGTCTTGTAGGTCTTCATAGAACCGTTCAACTTCATCTTCTTCAGTGTTACTGGTTATGCATAGACTTGGATTGCTGTGATATTGAATGGTTTGCCTTGGAAATGAACAAAGATCATTCTGTCGCTTTTGAGATTACATCCAATTACTGCATTTCGGACTCTATTGTTGACCATGATGGCTACTCCTAGCTGGCCACTAGGAGCAGCTAGCTGGTGGCTATGACCAGTGCACTAAGCATGGCCGAGAGGAGCTACCCCACGTCCAAGGTCAGGGGCAGAAGCCAGGAGGACCCAATGCCCAAAGGGCCGCAGCCAAGAGGAGTTACCTCACGTCCGAGGTCAGGGGCAGCAACCAGAGTGCCAGGTTGCATCTGTGCAGGAATGGTGGAGAGGAGCTACTCCGGGTCCGAGGTCAGGGGCGGCGGCAGGGAGGAACAACCCATGGCCAAGGAGCGGTGGCTGCGCAGGCCCAGGAGGGCCCAGAGGAGCTATCCTACGTTGAAGGTTAGGAAGGTCAACAGTGAGGTGATACCCTTCATCCAAGGTAAGGAGCAGCAGCTGCACTTTGCTGGAGCAGCCATGAAGAGATACCCCACGCCCAAGCTAAGAGAAACCCAGGTAAGATTGTAGGTGTTGCAAGAGGGCATCAGAGGGCAGACACACTGAAACCATACTCACGTTTTGATTAGAGAACATATAATTCAATAATTATTATATTAGTATTATGTATTTTGAAGAAATATAGAGGTTTCTTTTGTTCACTTAGGAAGGCTTTCTTATCTTTCCTTGCTATTCTTTGGAACTCTGCATTCAGATGGGTATATCATCCCTTTTCTCCTTTGCCTTTCGCTTCTCTTCTTTTCTTAGCTATTTGAAAGGCCTCCTCAGACAACCATTTTGCCTTTTTGCATTTCTTTTTCTTGGCGATGGTTTGATCACCACCTCCTACACAATGTCACAAACCTCTGTCCATAGTTCTTCAGGCACTCTACTAGATCTAATTCCTTAAATCTACTTGTCCCTTCCACTGTATAACCTGTGGAATTCCACTGTATAAGGGATTTGATTTAGGTCATACCTGAATGACCTAATGGTTTTCCCTACTTTCTTCAATTTAAGTTCGAATTTGGCAATAAGGAGCTCATGATCTAAGCCACAGTCAGCTCCCTGTCTTATTTTTGCTGACTGTATAGAACTTCTCCATCTTTAGCTGCAAAGAATATAATCAGTGTGATTTCATTGTTGACCATCTGGTGATGTCCACGTGTAGAGTTGTCTCTTGTGTTGTTGGAAGAGGGTGTATGCTTTGATCAGTGGGTTCCCTTGGCAAAACTCTATTAGTCTTTGCCCTGATTCATTTTGTATTGCATGGCCAAACTTGACTGTTACTCCAGATATCTCTTAACTTCCTACTTTTGCATTCCAGTCCCCTATGATGAAAAGGGCATCTTTTTTTTGGTGTTAGTACTAGAAGGTCTTGTAGGTCTTCATAGAACTGTTCAGCTTCTTTAGCATTTCTAGTTGTGACATAGACTTGGATTACTGTGATATTGAATGGTTTGCCTTGGAAATGAACAGAGATCATTCTGTCATTTTTTGAGATTTCACTGAAGTACTGCATTTTGGACTCTTTTGTTGACTGTGAGTGCTACTTCATTTCTTCTAAGTGATTCTTGCCCAGAGCAATAGATATAATTATCTTAGTTATATAAGTATAATATATAATAATGTAACATACAAATATAATAATATAATCATCTGAATTAAATTTGCCAATTCTTGTCCATTTTAGTTCACTGATTCTGAAAATGTCAAAGTTCACTCTTGCCATCTCCCATTTGACCACTTCCAATTTACCTTGATTCATGGACCTAACATTCCAGGTTCCTGTGCAATATTTTTCTTTACAGCATTGGACTTTAGTTTCATCAACAGATGCAATCACAACTGTGCATCATTTCTGCTTTGACTCAGCCTCTTCATTCCTTCTGGAGCTATTTCTCTGCTCTTCTTCTGTAACACATTGGGCACCTACCAACCTGAGGAGTTCATCTTTTAATGTCATATCTTTTTTGCCTTTTCATACTATTCATGGGGCTCTCAAGGCCAAAATGCTGAAGTGGCTTGCCATTCCTTTCTCCACTGGACCACATTTTGTCAGAACTCTCCACCATGACCTGTCTGTCTTGGGTGACCCTACATGGAATTGCCCAGTGTTTCATTGAGTTAGACATAGCTGTGATCCATGTGAAAAAAATAAGCCTTTATACCAGCTTTGGAAGGCAAGATACTATATACTAGTATACCTCCAGAGAAAGGTATTGATATCCTTCTCCAGCAAAGGTATTGCTATTGCTGAAAAGCTAACCATTTATATCAAAGTTAAACCACAGTAAAAAGGCAGGTCAATTTAATCTCCAAATGAGAGAAAAAGAATGAATTTGTGTTTATCTTTTAGTGTTTTGTGGGAATAAAATGATTGATGTTTTCTTATAAGAACTGGGTTGTAGTTTCACAATTACTAATTGTGAAAAACTTTACCAACTGTAGTACTATCTTTTCTATTTCTAAGTCATTTTTTCCAATTAAAAATTTTGCTTAAGATATAATCCTTTGAGATATGGCTGTCCAGTAAGTCAGTATACCTGTTCTGTCTCCTAATCCTCAATTCATTCTTTGAGTTTCTAAGAAAACAAAGACTTCCTACCAAAGACTAAGATAAGAATCAGCAGCTGTGGCTTCATTTAAAAATTATTTATAGGTAGTGAGATATGTCTTTTCCTAAAAATAAATTTCAAGGATCTAAGGAGGGTAAGCAGCTGAGATATTTGGCTAAATGATATTTTACTCAAGCAGAGAGACTCTTTGGATAAAATAGCTTTAGGATCATCTCTGCTGAAGAGATAATGGATAACACACATTCATATGATATCCTGGAATCTCAGATATGGGATATTCTTGATTGTCTTGAGATATATGGTAATTTTCTCATATAACATGGGCAGTGGCAAACTATTTGGGGGATTAATTTGACATTTCTTTAAAAAGCAAGAGTTTATGCTCTCAGCCTAGGAAGGAATCAGGATGGGACTAAAAGGAAAATATATATATATATTTTTTTAGTATCTGCAACCTAACACTTTTAAAATTATGGAAATTCACAAGCCAGGTAATTATATTATTTTAGATAGTTTCTCTCATCATGGTAGAATAACAATTGAGTAGATACAATTTTAGCTCACCAGCTGGCACTGTCACTAACATGCTGACAGATACCTGTTTTGAATGAATTGACAGATTGCTTAAATGTTGTTTTGGGGGGTTGTTATTTGTTAATTTAACTTTGAAAATGGATGTAAAATTCAGTGATAAAGAGTACTTAAAAAAAAAAAACAGGAAACTTCTTTGCTGACAAAAGAAAAAGATGTATGGTAATTAACCCTTTGTTGTAATCTATTTTCAGATAATACTGGTAACTTCAAAAGGCACAGTTTGTTTCATATCCATCTTTGCTTCATAAAATGTTAGCATATACTACATAGGTGCTTAAAAACCACTGAATTAAATGCATACTATTATAGCTACAAATCTTTGAAGGTTTGATAGGTGTACTTATATAGAGAGATTCTGAAGGCCTCAAGTTCTTTAATGACTATTGGACTGTATGCAAATTTAGTTCATTTTTAGAGGTAAAAACTCATTTTTTTTTTCTTCACTAACAATTGTTGGATATACATACATGTTTCTGATACCTAGTAGTACATTTTTCTTCTATTCCACCGTTATTTCTTGCCTCCTAGAAACAAAATTGGTAACCAAGACCTGAAATTCTCCTCTTGAACTTAAAACCTTAAAAAACACAAATTTCAGCACAGCTGGAAGTGAAGAAAAACAAATGTCTCTACTAACAAGTACTTCTCAATCTACATAGAATCCAATAGTCATATTAAAACTTGGGATCATCAGGATCCTTATATATGGTTATATCTCCCAAACCGCTTAAAAAATCTAAAGATTTCAATTTAATTCAATCGTGCTAATATTCTGTTTGGACATAAGCACATGAGAATGGCTTTCATGATACTTTTCACACTCTCATTTGATGGAAAATGGTGTCCACACCTGCTTACTTACCTATGATCATTTCTGTTCCATAACATAATTTTTTAATCACAAGCATATTAGTTTTGTCTTTTCACTGCAGATAAATTGAGCTGACTTAAATAGTAAGCAAAGCAAGTTCCCTTCAGATTTTACCTGTATGCTGATACTGAAATTTCTGGAGGTGTGGGATAAGACAAGAGAGGAGGGGGCAGAGAACCCAGAAAAAAAATGAGATGGCAACTTTACCTAAAAATTTTGCAGCAGCATATGCAGCTGTGAAATTTGCTTTGTGCCTTATTCCATACTGTTGAGTTAGTGGTAAGCTCCAAGAAGTCACTAGCAATCCACAGTCTAGGAAATGACACATCAGAGCTAGCTGCTGACTAGCATTTATTAAAGCACTAACTGTGGAAAAGGCAAAAAGGTATGACATTGAAAGAAAATGCCGCAGGTCGGTAGGTGCCCAAAATGCTAATGGAGAAAAGTGGAGAAATAGCTCCAGAAATAAAGAAGAGACAGAGCAAAGCAAAAACAACACCCAGCTGTGGATGTGGTGGGTGATGGAAGTAAAGTCCGATGCTGTAAAGGGCAACATTGCACAGGAACCTGGAATGTTAGGTCCATGAATCAAGGTAAACTGGAAGTGGTCAAAGAGGAGATGGCAACAGTGAACACTGATATTTTAGGAATCAGTGAACTAAAATGGACTGGAATGAGTGAATTTAACTCAGATGACCATTATATCTACTACTGTGGGCAGGAATCCCTTAGAAGAAATGGAGTAGCCATCATAGTCAACAAAAGAGTCCAAAATGCAATACTTGAGTGAATCTCAAAAATGACAGAATGATCTCTGTTCATTTCCAACACAAGGCAAGCCATTCAATATCACAGTAATCCAAGTCTATGCCCTGACCAGTAATGCTGAAGAAGCTGACGTTGAATGGTTCTATGAAGACCTACAAGACCGTCAACAACTAACACCCAAAAAAAGATGTCCTCTTCATTACACAGAACTGGAATGCAAAAGTAGGAAGTCAGGAGATACCTGGAGTAACAGGCAAATTTGGCCTTGGACTACAAAATGAAGCAGGTCAAAGGCTAACAGAGTTTTGCCAAGAGAATGCACTGATCCTAGCAACACCCTCTTCCAATAACAAAAGAGATGACTGTATACATGGACATCACCAGATGGTCAACAAAATCATATTGATTTTATTCTTTGCTGCCAAAAATGGAGAAACTCTATACAGTCATCAAAAATAAGACAGGGAGCTGACTGTGGCTCAGATCATAAACTCCTTATTGCCAAATTCAGACTTAAATTGAAGAAAGTAGAGAAAACCACTAGACCATTCAGGTATGAACTAAATCAAATCCCTTATGATTATACAGTGGAAGTGACAAGTAGATTCAAGGAATTAGATCTAATAGAGTGCCTGAAGAATTATGGACAGAGGTTCGTGACATTGTACAGGAGGCAGGGATCAAGACCATCCCCAAGAAAAAGACGCAAAAAGGCAAAATGGCTGTCTGAGGAGGCTTTACAAATAGCTGAAAAAAGGGGAGAAGCAAAAGACAAAGGAGAAAAGGAAAATTATACCCATTTGAATGCAGAGTTCCAAAGAATAGCAAGGAGAGATAAGAAAGCCTTCCTCAGTGATCAATTTAAAGAATTAGAAGAAAACAATAAGAATGGGAAAGACTAGAGATCTCTTCAAGAAAATTAGAGATACCAAGGGAACATTTCATGCAAAGATGGGCATGTATACATGGACATCACCAGATGGTCAACAAAATCATATTGATTTTATTCTTTGCTGCCAAAAATGGAGAAACTCTATACAGTCATCAAAAATAAGACAGGGAGCTGACTGTGGCTCAGATCATAAACTCCTTATTGCCAAATTCAGACTTAAATTGAAGAAAGTAGAGAAAACCACTAGACCATTCAGGTATGAACTAAATCAAATCCCTTATGATTATACAGTGGAAGTGACAAGTAGATTCAAGGAATTAGATCTAATAGAGTGCCTGAAGAATTATGGACAGAGGTTCGTGACATTGTACAGGAGGCAGGGATCAAGACCATCCCCAAGAAAAAGACGCAAAAAGGCAAAATGGCTGTCTGAGGAGGCTTTACAAATAGCTGAAAAAAGGGGAGAAGCAAAAGACAAAGGAGAAAAGGAAAATTATACCCATTTGAATGCAGAGTTCCAAAGAATAGCAAGGAGAGATAAGAAAGCCTTCCTCAGTGATCAATTTAAAGAATTAGAAGAAAACAATAAGAATGGGAAAGACTAGAGATCTCTTCAAGAAAATTAGAGATACCAAGGGAACACTTCATGCAAAGATGGGCTCAGTAAAGGACAGAAAAGGTATGGACCTAACAGAAGCAGAAGATATTAAGAACAGGTGGCAAGAATACACAGAACTATACAAAAAAGATCTTCATGACCCAGATAACCATGATGGTGTGATCACTCACCTAGAGCCAGACATCCTGGAATGTGAAGTCAAGTGGGCCTTAAGAAGTATCACTAGGAATATAGCTAGTAGAGGTGACGGAATTCAAGTTGAGCTATTTCAAATACTAAAAGATGATGCTGTGAAAGTCCTGCACTCAATTTGCCAGGAAAACTGGCAGCAAGGAAAACAGCTAGGAAATCTGGAAAACTCAGCAATGGTCAGTTTTCATTCCAATGCCAAAGAAAGGCAATGCCAAAGAATGTTCAAACTACCACACAATTGCACTCATCTTACACACTAGCAACATAATGCTCTAAATTCTCCAAGCTAGGCTTCAACAGTACATGTACCATGAACTTCCAGATGTTCAAGCTTGGTTTAGAAAAAGCAGAGAAACTAGAGATCAAATTGTTAACATTCATTGTATCATCAAAAAAGCAAGAGAGTACCAGAGAAACATCTACTTCTGCTTTGTTGACTATGCCAAAGCCTTTGACTGTGTGGATCACAGCAAACTGTGGAAAATTCTTAAAGAGATGGGCATGGCAGACCACCTGACCTCCCTCCTGAGAAATCTGTATGCAGGTCAGGAAGCAACAGTTAGAACTGGACATGAAACAATAGACTGGTTCCAAATCAGGAAAGGAGTATGTCAAGGCTGTATATGGTCACCCTGCCTATTTAACTTATATGCAGAGTACATCATGAGAAATGATGGGCTATATGAAGCACAATCTGGAATCAAGATTACTGGGGGAAATATCAATAACTTCAGATATGCAGATGACACCACCCTTATGGCAGAAAACAAAGAAGAACTAAAAAGCCTCCTGATTTTAAAAGTGAAAGAGGAGAGTGAAAAAGTTGGCTTAAAACTCAACATTCAGAAAACAAAGATCATGGCATCTGGTCCCATCACTTCATGGCAAATAGATGTGGAACAATGGAAATAGTGACAGACTTCATTTCTGGGGGCTCCAAAATCACTGCAGATGGTGACTGAAACCATGAAATTAAAAGATGCTTGCTCCTTCAGAGAAAAGCTATGAACAGCCTAGACAGCACATTAAAAAGCAGAGACATTCCTTTACCAACAAAAGCCCATCTTGTCAAAGCTTTTTCTTTCTTTTCCATAGTCATGTATGCATGTGAGAGTTGCACTATAAAGAAAGCTAAGCGCTGAAGAATTGATGCTTTTGAACTGTGGTGTTGGAGAAGACTCTTGAGAGTCCCTTGGACTGCAAGGACATCCAACTAGTCCATCCTAAAGATCAGTCCTGAGTGTTCATTGGAAAGACTGATGCTGAAGCTGAAACTCCAATACTTTGGCCACCTGATGCAAAGAACTGATTCATTGGAAAAGACCCCGATGCTGGGAAAGATTGAATGCAGGAGGAGAATGGGACGACAGAGGATGGGATAGTTGGATGGCATCACCGACGTGAGGGACATGAGTTTGAGTAGGCTCTCGGAGTTGGTGATGGACAGGGAAGCCTGGCATGCTGCAGTCCATGGGGTCACAAAGAGTCAGACAGGAATGAGCGACTGAACTGAATGCATTGTGAACCATGTGATATTCCAAGTTCTTTCTATGCATAAGTTTAATTTTTATTGCAACCCTATGAGAAGAGTAGTAGTATTATCTCCACTTTGCAGATGTGGAAATGAAGGCATGGAGAGTTTATATAATCTACCTGGTAGGCTGCAGTCCATGGGGTCGCTAAGAGTAGGACACGACTGAGTGACTTCACTTTCACTTTTCACTTTCATGCATTGGAGAAGGCAATGGCAACCCACTCCAGTGTTCTTGCCTGGAGAATCCCAGGGACGGGGGAGCCAGGTGGGCTGCTGTCTATGGGGTCGCACAGAGTCGGCCAGGACTGAAGCGCCTTAGCAGCAGCAGCAGCAGCAGCAGCAGCACACACAGCTCTGATATAGAGAAGCGGGGAGGACAGGGTCGTTTACAGGTGACGCCACTGTGTTCTACTGCCTCCAAAAGGAAGAAGTCAGTATTGCAGCGAATTTCCGAAGATGTGTTCACCGTCCTGTCTGAAACATCCCATTTGTAACCTTAACATCTTCCTTTGATTATGTTCAATTTGTGTTGCTGTGAATTTCCCATGATTCACCCAAACAAAGCTACTATTCATACTTCACCCTTTATGTTTACACTGAGCCAACCATATATCTCCAGTATAAAATTTAAAGGCTCTGTTCAGCAATTTTTCATTTGTAGGCTTAGCTTTTTTCTCACCTGACTTTAAGTTTTGAATGTAGAGTACGTATTTCATTTGGTTCCTAATCACCAATATTTTGCAAAGTTCTGCTTGAAACACTTTAACGAATGAATGGCAAGTGACCTCAGGCTGTCCAGTCTTCCCCTAAGAACAGATCTGCCAGTGATTTTAGCAAACTCCTTTTAAAAAGTGTAGCTGCTATCTTGAATTTCACATGTTCTGTTAAAGCTCAGAAGAAACATTAACATTCTGGGAAAGATTTTGTAAATTTTGGCCAACATCCTACCTGGTTTATCTGATACTTCCAAAAGTAAAATAAAATGTTTAGTATGGGTAAATGATTCTTTAGCTAAAGAAATTTTTCAGAGACCCTGGGGACCCACATTCCCTATCATACCACATGCTATAAGGTGGATGTTTCCCCGCAAGATGTACCTAGTACAAAAATATTATTAAATTTTCCATTTTAGTTAATGGTCTGGAAGAAGCACAAGCTGGAATCAAGACTGCTGGCTGCTACTGCTAAGTCGCTTCAGTCGTGTCCAACTCTGTGTGACCCCATAGACCGCAACCCACCAGGCTCCCCCATCCCTGGGATTCTCCAGGCAAGGACACTGGAGGGGGTTGCCATTTCCTTCTCCAATGCATAAAAGTAAAAAGTGAAAGTGAAGTTGCTCAGTCGTGTCCGACTCTTAGCGACCCCATGGACTGCAGCCCACCAGGCTCTTCCATCCATGGGATTTTCCAGGCAAGAATGCTGGAGTGGGGAGCCATTGCCTTCTCCACAAGATTGCCGGGAGAAATATCAATAACCTCACATAGGCAGATGACATCACCCTTATGGCAGAAAGTGAAGAGGAACTAAAAAGCCTCTTGATGAAAGTGAAAGAGGACAGTAAAAAAGTTGGCTTAAAGCTCAACATTCAGAAAACGAAGATCATGGCATCTGGTCCTATCACTTCATGGGAAATAGATGGGGAAACAGAGGAAATAGTGTCAGACTTTATTTTGGGGGTCTCCAAAATCACTGCAGATGGTGATTGCAGCCATGAAATTAAAAGACGCTTACTCCTTGGAAGGAAAGTTATGACCAACCTAGATAGCATATTGAAAAGCAGAGACATTACTTTGCCAACANTAGATTGACAGAGTATTGCTCTAAAAATCCTATTACTGTCTCTATAGTTTTGCCTTTTCCAGAATTCATATTGTTGAAATCCTACTTGCATAACTGATAAATCCCACTTGATCTCAGTGTCTACTTCTTTATGTACATTGCAAAATTGCTAATATGTTGTGGAAGTATTATTAACATTTAGTGGAATTATTGATATGATTGAATTAACCTTTACCATAATTTCTGTGTCCTTTGTTTCTATTTTTGTTTCCCCCTTTTTTCTCTCCTTTTGGGTTTTAAACTGACCTTTTTATATGATTTCATTTTCTTTTCTTAGCATATCAATTATACTTCTTTTTGAACTATTTTTAGTGGTTGCCCTAGTCTTTGCAATATACATTTACAAGTAAGTCCACATTCAAGTAATACTACACTGCTTCTCAGGTAGTGCAAGTGCTTTATAATAAGAAAATAGTCCTTATTCTTCCCTCCCATCACTTTTATCATTGCTGTCATTTGTTTCACTAATATGCAAGCATGCAACTGAATACACTGATGCTATTATTACTTTGAATAAACTGTTAATTCATATCAATTAACAATATGACACTTAAAATTTTTATCTTGCCTTTATCTTTCCTCCCCTGATGCTCTTCCTTTTGTTACATAAATTCAAAATTCTGACATTTTCATTAAGTAATGTAAGATGTGGAGAGAGGGGAAGTGTTTTCAGACCTATAATAAGATATGTCTTTTACTGAGCTTTTGCCTGTAGAATATGAGGCTTACAAGTGATTCACAAGTTGTTTTCTTTTATTTATTTATTTTTCCCCATCTTAGGTAGACAGGACGGCAAAAGTGGACTACAATTGGTTCTTTCTCTTTCCCTAGATCATTTGTAGTCTAAAAAAATAGCTTAGGTTCTAGTGGTGGCTCAAAGGGTAAAGAATTTGCCTGCAATGCAGGAGACCCAGGTTCAATCCCTGGATTGGGAAGATCCCCTGGAGAAGGGAATGGCTACCTACTCTGATATTCTTGCCTGGAGAATTCCATGGGAAGAAGAGCCTGGCTGGCTGCAGTCCATGGAGTCACAAAGAGTCAGACAATGATTGAGGGACTAACACTTCCACTTTTTCACTTTAAGAACTTCTTAGCTTCACATTCCTGAGCAGAACTGGAAGTTAAGATTCCAATTATTTTTTAAATGTTCATTAAGGTCATTAATGAACCTTAAGGTTCATTGGAGGTTTCCCTTGTGGTTCAGTTGGTAAAGAATCTGCCTGCAGTGCAGGAGACCCCAGTTCAATTCCTGGGTCAGGAAGATCCACTGNATCTATTCAGGTTTTCTCTGTTCATTCATTCAGTCTTGTCTGACTCTGCCACCCTATGGACTATAGCCCACCAGGCCCTTCTGTCCATGGGATTTTCCCTGGCAAGAATACTGGAGTGGGTTGCCATTTCCTCCTCCAAGAACTGAAACTGCATCTCCTGCATTGCAGGCCGTTTCTTTAATGGTGAGCCACTGGGGAAGCCTATTCAGGTCTATGTATGTGTGTTAAATAGCTTCAGTTGTGTCCAACTCTTGGCAAACGTATGGACTGTAGGCTCTCTGTCCATGGGATCCTCCAGGCAAGAATACCGAGTGGGTTGCCATGCCCTCATCCCGGGGACCTTCCTGACCCAGGGGGATTGCATCTTATGTCTCCTGCTTTGGGTTCTTTGCTACCGGCACCACTTGGGAAGCCCTCTTCAGGTCTACTGCCTATTCTTTAATCAGATAGTTTGGTTTTTTTTTATATTGAAATATAAGAGTTGTTTATGTATCTTGGATAGTAAGTCCTTATCAGTGGTATTATTTGCAAATATTTTCTCCTATTTAGTGGGTTGCCTTTTCCTTTTGTCAATGATTTCCTTTGCTTGTAAAAGCTGTTAAGTTAAATTAGATCCCATTTGTTTATTTTTCCTTTTATTTCTTTTGCCTTAGAAGACAGATCAAAACAATATTGCTGCAATTAATGTCAAAAAGTGTTCTTCTTACGTTCTTTTCTGGGATTGCTATTGTTTCGGGTCTTATATTTAGGTCTTTAATCCATTATAAGTTTATTTCTGTATATAGTGTGAGGAAATAGTCTAATCTCATTCTTTTCCTTGTAGCTGTCTATCTTTCCCAGCACCACTTACTGAAGAGACTGTCTTTACTTCATTGTATATTCTTGCCTCCTTTGTCATAGGTTAATTGACCACAGGCACATGGATTTATTTCTGAGCTCTCTAGTGAGATATTCAGACAGAGTAAAATAAATATACTTTGTTATAACTTACATGTGAAATCTTAAAAAAAAAGATAATACAAATGAATGAATGTGTATAACTGTAGATCAAATAAAAAAAGAAAGCACAGCCTAAAAGTTGAGCGTTATGTTTTGTTTGGCACTCTTAGGACTTTGAGCCCAGGAAAAAGCATCTCAAATAACGCTGAGACTGCTCAGAAGAAGATTGGAGAAAGCTGGGATATTTGGGAATTTTTTCAACTAAATCAGGTAGTCAGACCATTAAAAGACTACTGTTAATGAAAGAAAACCAGGTTTCTAAAGGAATTTAGCACTTTTCTATGGATGGAAAGATGCAAGAGTCTGGACTCACTGAAACCATTCCTTTGATATGCACCTCAGCTATCTGGGGCCAATATCCTGAGTTTTCTCAGTGCATAGTTGGGATGGCGGCAGCAGCTGAATGCTAGATGGGCTTGGCAATGGGCAGCCCGCAGCCCATTTGTCTCCATCCTGAGTTTCCCTCAGGGCTCACCTTCTGGGCAGCTTTAATGTAATAACTTGATGGCTGCAGCATCCTTTGTTTACTGATATGGCAGAAAACATTTTAGTCATGATTAAAAAAAACAGGAACTGACTCACAGATACATAGAACAAACTAGTGTTTACGAGTGGGGAGAGGGAAGTGGGATGAAGGACAACATAAGCATATGGGATTAAGAGATTAAAACTACCATGTATACAATTAATAGGCAGCAAGGGTATATTGCTCTTGCTCTTGAGAAATCTGTATGCAGGTCAGGAAGCAACAGTTAGAACTGGACATGAAACAACAGACTGGTTCCAAATAGGAAAAGGAGTATGTCAAGGCTGTATATTGTCACCCTGCTTATTTAACTTATTATGCAGAGTACATCATGAGGAACGCTGGAATGGAAGAAACACAAGCTGAAATCAAGATTGCTGGGAGAAATATCAATAACCTCAGATATGCAGATGACACCACCCTTATGGTAGAAAGTGAAGAGGAACTGAAAAGCCTCTTGATGAAAGTGAAAGTGGAGAATGAAAAAGTTGGCCTAAAGCTCAACATTCAGAAAACGAAGATTATGGCATCCGGTCCCATCACTTCATGGGAAATAGATGGGGAAACAGTGGAAACAATGTCAGACTTTATTTTTTGGGGCTCCAAAATCACTGCAGATGGTGATTTCAGCCACAAAATTAAAAGATGCTTACTCCTTGGAAGCAAAGTTATGACCAACCTAGATAGTATATTCAAAAGCAGAGTCATTACTTTGCTGACTAAGGTCCATCTAGTCAAGGCTATGGTTTTTCCTGTGGTTATGTATGGATGTGAGAGTTGGACTGTGAAGAAGGCTGAGCACCGAAGAATTGATGCTTTTGAACTGTGGTGTTGGAGAAGACTCTTGAGAGTCCCTTGGACTGCAAAGAGATCCAACCAGTCCATTCTGAAGATCAACCCTGGGATTTATTTGCAAGGAATGATGC